>VXCB01000312.1:0-11021 GCA_009613015.1 Mollisiaceae sp. DMI_Dod_QoI | reverse complement strand
TGTAGAAGCTGTAGAAGTTGTGAATTATACTTAGTGTTGAGGAGAAAGTGCTAGAACAGCATGGCACTAAGCTCACCGCCTTACAGGGGGGGTGTTCATCATTTGCTGAAACCCCCTTTCGTACATTGAAACGCGTGGCGCGAGAGCACGTGATGCGCATCACCTTGGCAAGGAGACAGATTGACCAACCATCGTCGTCGTCTTGAGATGCACCGGAAAGCGATTGATGGTGACAATAGGCCCAGCCCCATCCACCAGACCTTTTATAAGCAGTTCACTGTTCTCCATGTTTGCCCTCACCTCTGGCTGAAGAATTCCATGTAGAAGCTCAGCAGTTCCAGGTCGGGTTTCGTTCCTCTAGCACATCGAAATCTGAGTGGTTCCAAAATAGAGCATCATACTCGCCATGCCCAGAAGTTTGGCCACGGTCCGAGCGTAAGGCTCTCAGTTTTGTATGCATTCAGGGTGTTATTCCTCCGCAAAATAAAATAGCCTTACGCTCAGACCGTAGCCAAACTTCTGGGCATGGCGAGTACTCTTCAAGATTCCGTATAGAAGACAGTGATAATTGCATTCTTCTCGATGATGTGGAGCCGTCCCTGAGCCATGCGGCGATCGTGCGAATTTGACATTTTGTAGAAACGTGTGCGGAATTTGCAGAGGAGATATCTTTCTTGAGGTAGAAATGAAAGTCACGCGGCCCTTTCGCGTGATGATAGGCCCCGCGTTTGGATTGTCTCAACCAAACTAGTAAAACATTTCTGCGTCAACCTTTGACAGACATTAAACACTTCCACCTTGAATCATCTCAAGGAAGAGTGGAAGAATGCCATAACCTAGCTACAGCCTACATGAGCCCATGATTGCAAAGAATGTTACCACTATTTTCAGTCTAACGAAAGAGATTGTAGAGCAATTAGGATCAGTAAAAGCGACAGATTGTGGAACCCGGGAGGCATTCGTCCAGGGTTGTCGTTGAATATCCAGTCGAAGATACACAAATTCTCCCTGGTTTCGTTTCGGAGAATATGTGTACTGTACATGGGTTTCGGAACTCCAAGTTCCACAGCGCCGACTGCACACATTCAAAAGCGAATCAATTATCTCCGGAATCACATCGTGATGTTTCGCAACGGGAGAGGAGCGGATGCGAGACGCTGCCACCCCTTTTTGGTGCTATTAAGCGAGCCGCTTCCTGATTGGTCAGAACTTTTAAGGCCTCACCCCTTTCTCAACTATGAAAGCCAACCATTCTTCGTATCTCTCGACTTTTCCCTCATTTTACATTCTGATTATGCAGTCCAAGCACCTCTCTTATCCAATCACACAGCTTTCGCATCACCATCACCATTCCGCTTCCTCGCATTGGTCCATCCCCTCGACGATGATTTGACTCAGGTCTCGAACACGACGCACGCTCCCATCTTGAGTCATGATAAAGAACTCCTCGCAATCCAAGCCTCGCCAGGGCAGCACTTCATGAAGTTTTGGAGCAAACAATGCTGCAATTCCTTCCTGCTCGTTACACAAGACAAGAGGCTCAGGAGCATGACACTGCACAAGCGAGTCTCAAATTTACAGGTAAGTCTCAATATCCATTATGATCATTATGGATTTGACTAACTTCTATACATCAATTGAAACCTTTGTAAAGCGTCGAACAAGTCACATCCAAAGCCGAATCGTCCACATTCAAGCAATATGCCAAGTCTGTCCCGTTTGGACTCACAACGTTGATGTTCGATGCGACGATATTGTTACACACGGCAGAACTCGAGCATGCAAAGGTCCCGATCTCTGGCTGATACTTCTTCGTCGTCTTTCCGTTGAAATTCTTGAACACAATGTCTGTAATCGTCAATGGCGACGGATATTCCAAGCACAAAGTCAAGTTTGACTGTCCGTAGCATTGGTCCACTTCAATCGCGTAGTCGACAGCATCGATGATCATAGTGTCGTACGTGATGTTATTCACTCTTCCGCTTCCGCCGCCTCCTTGAAGGTCGCCGCTCAAAGCAGATGGTGCGTTCGGCCAGACCTTGATGCGAGCACCGTCTGTGGTGTTGTGGAGCGAGGTATTGAATACATAAACGTTCTCAACAATGTCGTACTCGCCAACGTATTGGCCAAGTGAGCCAACGGATATTCCATGACTTCCATTGCAGAACATATTCTGTACCAGAATGTCGGTGCTGTTTGGTTTGAAGGAGACGCAGTCCACGAACATCAGCTTTGTGTTTCTTATCTCAAATTGGGAGGCACTTACCATCACCATTGTTTACTACGGAGTTCTGGATGACGAGGTCTGTGCTTCGATATGTATCCCAACCATCAGTGTTCTTCGCAGTATTTGCACTCTTGCTTGCACCAGCAATGTTGATGTTGTCGAAGATCACGTTGCTCGAGTTGGCGACAAAGTGGTAGTACTGCGGTGAGTATCGCAGAAGCAATCCGCTGATGATCGAGTTGTGCAGTCCATCAATTCCGATCAAGACAGGTCGAAGGGTATAGATATCGGCAGCATACAAATCGTACCATACTTGCCCATTTCCATCAAGAGTCCCACCGCCATAGATGTTCACATCGTTTCCTCCCAATTTGAAGAACGTCGTCACATTCTGGAAGCCAAACTTGAATGAGTTTGCTTGCCAGTATGATGTGTCGTTGGTGAATTGAACATATGCTTGAATGTCTATTGCATTTCGTCAGTCTAGAGGCAGATACCACCAGTCATGCTACTTACCAATATCAATATGGTTCAAGAATGTCAGATCCAGGGCAGTTCCGATTATATACTTAATCCCTTCCCTGAAGACAACATGACCACCATTGTTGCAAGAATGGAGAGCACTCATGATGTATTTCGAGTCGTCAGTGACACCATCATTATGGCTCTGCACGTAGCAGACCTTAGTTCGAGGCGGGGGGCATGGTGGCGGTTTCCTGGGAGTTTTTGGATGGCAGAAGATCGAATGTCTTGGAGAGGTATGATCTGGAGCTTGCTTTCCCTCAATTCCTTTGGCCCAATCCTCAAAAGCCTGCCATGTTGGGGAGGCAACTGTCAATGTTGCCGTAGCTAGAGCGAGCAACGTCGTGAGTTGGAAGCGCATCTTGGCGAGTGCAAAAGGGCGTCAATTAATTCGATAATGGTGGACAAGAGCAGTGCTATCAATTGCAGTTGAAGGCATGTTGCCTTTATTTATCGAGCTCACAGAAATTCAGAGAGCAGTACCCCCGGCCGATGCAGTGGTGGAATGCAAAGTTCAGGATAGAGACCTGGATATTTTTCCGGAAAGCGCACCGACCCTAGGAGCGCGACCACAAATTTGGGGTATAGCTACACTGGTTTGGCAAGATAGCCAACCAAAGCCCGAGAACTGCGGAGATCCCTCGAGCTCCCCAGCTTCTCCATTAAAGTATGATATCGCCGTCGTGGGGCTTCCCCGACCCCGCATTTGGAGCCCCATTCGAAGCATTTTTGATTCGACATGATTCGCCGCAACGGATATTATCAGGTACGCGAAGAAATCTCCGTGCAAATCACTCTGCGGACAAAATTGTGGTTGGTGGAACTTAATTGTGGCTGTCCGGCCGCGCTCCCGAACTGCTGGGCCTGGCGGTCGTCTCCTTTGGAGAAGGATTTTTTTTGCCATCCTCATCACTGCGAACACAATTCACCTAAAGTTCGATTGCCTCTCCAGTACAGAGTGCGATGAAGAGTTCTTACCTTGTATCCAATATTTTCATTTGTGGATTGACATTCGGAAAAACTGCCTAAGAGTCAGGAGGAAGTATATTTCCGAGGAAAAGATGTACATAATCACGTGATACTACCCCTTTCCTCATTTGCTTCTCAAGTAGGAAGCGATATAAGGTTAGGGTTTGGTAGCTCTAAATTGGAACCTCGTTGTGGATCCCGCGGCAGAGAAGGCTACATTCTCCTCTTCGAGAAAAGGCTGCAGGAAGTTGATCACTTTCAGCATGCTAAGATCAGGAGAGGCCGCTTTGACCTCCAAGTACACTCTCTGCGAGTAGTATATCTCGTCCTGCAACTTCACGTCAGTCACATTAGTCATCCTCGAGTCCCAAATTTCAGAACAGAAAATTGGGTTCTTAAGCCCGACATTCCAATTTCCTCTAAAGAAAATGGATTGATTGCTGACTCATTGACAGCTCAGAGTATCACTCTGGCTGGTGTGACCCTTGAAATGATTACATCACTTGTGTAACATCTTGGGGCTAACGGTGAAGAAGGGAGAGCCGACGCGCATCAAGCGCCTTTTCCTGCTCTAAGCCATGTTGAGGTCTAGGCTTAGTGGTTGTGTACCATATGCATAGAGCCGCATGCAGACATATCGTGCTTCTTCTCTCTAGCGGGTATGCAGCGCTCCAGGGTAATCGTTGGCATGTAACATGGCTCAAGTCTGTCAGGCGCCGCCTGTCACATATCTACAAATGGGCATCCTATCTGGAGAGCCAAGCCAGTTCTAAACCCGGTTACCGGGTCCATGCCCACGAGGAGCTGGACTCAAAGACCGGAAAAGAAAATCTTCGAACCCACCGTGCGGGACGGGCCACGCGCGAGCGGTCCGTTCTCTGCAACAGCAAGGTTGCTCGAGGCAAGTCGACACGACTCAAAAACGCCAATAACTAATAACCCCCACACAATTTATATTCAGCTTTCTTCCGTTTGTGTGCAGCCATGGCACTATCGGCAAGTGGAGAAGTCGGCATTGTCGGATGACCTAATAATGCTTTTCACATTGCAGCATTTGGAGACCGGGCCGAATGCCTTTCACAGAATTTCCTGGCTCTGCTCATACAGTGGTTCAATTTCTATCCTCGACGTTCAGTTGGATCCGGCCAACACTGCAGAACAGAGTTGCGTCGGCCGCTCAAGGGATTTTGCATATCTGATCGAAATCCATGGAGCTGGTATTCGGAAGAGATGCTGGGCCGATACACCCGGTGCAGATCTGGTTTGCGGGATAGATCTTGAGTGCTCGATCACTTGCAGGGTCGTTCCGTCATCAGAATGTACATTTTACATCAATCATGTGCATAGTTATCCTCGACTTGGATCTCGACTCATATCCCTACTTGAAAGCTAAGGAGCCTAGCCTCGGAAGTCAGACATATCAAATGTCTCGGTGCTACGCGTGTGCCAGATGGATCTTCTAGGACTAGGATAAAATGTCCGAAGTAATACAAGGTATTATATTAAGTTTTCCGCCATGTGCGCTCCACTCGTGGCTTTCCCTAGTGGGGGTATGCATATGCACGGAGGCTGCCACCTCGAAGATTATTAAAGAGGCCAACGACAGCATTGTGGAATCCGGGAGCCAATAACCAACTATGTCACAATCGGCTATGCATCAGATCGTGCCCGGATACCCTCCCGGTCGCCGGTGCAGAAAGATTGTGTGACATACTCCGACCTCCCTCCTTCTCCGAGCATGGTAGCTAATCAGGTTTTGAGGCACTGAAAACCCTGCCTAGGAACCCAGATGAGTGGTTCAGGCGGTAGCAGGGTTATCTGCCTACTATTCTTTTGTTTCTAGGGTATGAGCCAGTCCTTGAGTTGATCTTGATGCAAGCCGAGCCAACCTCGCATATGCGACGCATACAGAATCTAGCTCAGCGTGCTGACAGGAGTCAATTTCCATCCTCATATCTCTAAGGCCCACCCACCTGCCGTTTTCTTCTCTTTCAGAAAATGATCTATCAAAAATACATATCATGATTGAAGCTATTGGTAAGATTATCAACACTTACACCTAACGATACATGCTCCACACTTTGGAAGACATAACCAGACATTAGATCCTGGATCCATCTTGGGATCCTAGCCGCCTCACGACTGCACCACACCACCCCCTATTTTGAGAAGCAGAGCACCACAACCGAGTTTAGCGGCAAAAACCCCACAGTTCATTACGCTTGCGAGAAGGAAAGCAAATCTCCTAAGCAATGCGTGCGCGCAATATTATGATAGAAAAGCAACGTGCATCTCTCATCTCATTGCACTTGGCCACTGCTGTACACGTCACAACTTACGAGATCCAGACGCAGATCTAGATCCAGACCGAGACTCCTGCCTCCCACCCAAACAAACAAAACATCTCCATGCTCTCCTCCCCAAACATCAGAACCGAGGATTGGACATACCTGACCCGCTGCTTGCAGCAGCCGCAGCAGCCGCATGGAAAGTGCCTCCTCCCTCGTGTCCTTCATGTCCATTGCTGAACAGCGGCCCGTCATCAAGGTATACCCCCTGACAGTCCTCAAGCGCATACACATCCTCGAATGGCACATCCATCTGCTCCTGCTCCACCTTCGGGAACGATGAGAAGTACGGCGCCGGACTCGCCATTTCCCCTGCCGGAGGCGTCAAAGGAGATCTCTGTCTTCGATCATTGGAGATATGTGCCCTGGTCTGGCGCTCGAACTGCGCTCTCCGTGCGCTGTCGATGCGAGATGCGGAACGGACGCTGCCGAGTCCAGATCCAGATCCAGATCCCGAGCCGCACCGGGCGTCGAAGTTCATACGTTCGCGGTCTTCTTTAGTGCGTTGTCGCTGGAGCTTGGTCTTGGAGGCGCAGATCCCGCCTTTGCGGCCGGATGATTGACGGGCGGGAGCGGGGTGGTGATGATGCTGCTGCTGGTTGTGGTCGCTGGGTCTGGGGAGCTTTTTGGAAGAGGTGCCTTTTCGGTAGCGGGTGGTAGATTGGACGCCGTCTTTGATGGCGAAAGGTTCAAGGACCCACTCTGTGGATTTCTTGGAGTCGTCGCCGGGGACTTTGCGTTCGGTTTTCTTGAAGGCCTTTGGTCTTGTTGTTAGCTATAAGTCTTACAAAAGTTGTTGGTGAGAATGATAAGGATGAGATGGGAAGAAGTGGAGATGGATGGAAGAGGAGCATACAGCATTCATAGATAGATTATGTCGAATACTGTTCATCCAACCCTTTCCATCTGAAGCTCCCTTCGCCGTATTCTCCCTAAACCACTGATAGATCTCCTGCAACACCATAGAGTGATTCGGCGCACTCATCAGCGCGCGGTAGATCAGCTTCGCGTAAGGTTCATCGGCGCCCTGCTCATCCAAATCCACAGCCGTCATCTCGCGAGAACTATGCCCTCCTCCATCTTCGGAACTTTCGTTCGAGGCCATGAATGGAGGCGGCTTATCGTATGGGAGACTGCCAGGTGCAAAAGCTTCATCTTCCATCTTGGCTCCAGGACCGGGACTGTGACTGATGCTCAACCGAGCAAAGTCACGGGGCTCTTCAAGAGAGGAATAGCTAAGGTTGGAGCGGTTGTTACTGAGCTGCAAGAGGTGGGATTCTTTGGGGTCGATCAGATACATCCCGGAATCGAAGCCCTCTATCGTCATGTTAGAGGTGTTGTTGAATAGGCGTAGGTTCTCTGGCATCCAGCGAGGAACGTCGGAGTCCATGTCCCGTAACCAGGCACCGTTATTGTCGTTTCCTGTTAGTACACCCGAGTAGCCATAGTATTCGCTGGTATTTGGATCTTCGTATGATGGAGTGTGCTGAGTTGGGTCTGTCCAGAGCGGTGCAGGCTGGGGCATAGAGATAGGCATCGGATTTACGAGATCGTAGTTAGTGGTAAGAAGGTGGGATGAGGGAGTAGGGGTTGTGGTCATGAATTGCTGAGCAGATTGTGGTTGTTGTGATCGAGGAAGACCATCACAAGAGAGCATTCGATGCGAAGAAGTTGATTGTGTTGAGGGACCGGAGCCATCGGGATACTGGAAGTTAATGGGTAAGCCGTGTAGCTGAGGTCGATGATATTGCCCCGAATTCATAGTGAGAAGCACCGCAGCAGGTATGGAAACAGACCCCGCCTCTGTGATGTGGCTCAAGGTGAAGTGGTCCTTTCAACACTGGATGCGATTGCTGTGTATTGTGCGACACCTAGGAACGGATATCGAGTCGGAGAATTCGAAGAATTAGGAATAGCAAAGGAGAATATGATGTAGTTATTCATCGCAGGTATACTGATGTTCGGCCCCTAGCCGGACAAGGCCATAATGACAAGACATGCAGGATGGCGTGCCAACGCATGGAGGTGAATTGATGCGTGATGCATACGCCTTGTTTGCATCGGAAGGTAACATAAGGAAGGCTTCAGGAGACTACCACCCTGGTAATAGAGGCTCTGAAAGGCAATCACAGTCATTGCTACATGTCATTCAGAGGTCCAGAAAAACAAGGCACTTACTTGCAGGTGCATCGCGGTCTACTTGTGTTGCGCTAGCGCGCGGATGCTTGCATCGCCCCAGAGGGATTTGTCTAGACAGAAGAGAAGGGGGAGCTGTGGAGCTCATGAAGTAGCACCGCAACAGCCTCGCCCGGGCTGGAGTGTCTGCAATCACCTTGACAATGGGTGGCTGTTTCATGGATAGAACCACTTCTAGAAAAGCGCTAGAACTAGGTGATGGATTCAATTACCCGTTCATAGAATTAAGCATTTCCCGGGCCATTTCCTAAATGGGTGGATGAGTGGATGCGGTGTAAGGGGACAGTACCGATGCCACAGCTCCAGCCAAGAGATTTGAGAGATGAAGCGGTAGGTAGCATCGTAGAGACACAACCCCGGGAAAATCTACCGGTACATCTGCAGCAACAATGTCCGTGCCTATCTTCGCCCGTTGAAGGAATCACAGCGAGAGAAAGAGAACAATGGCCTGGTAATGCTCTTGTGGCTTAGATCTACCCGCGAGGAGCTGCAGCACGGACTGGCAGCCGGCCTGCGCGGCCTATCCACGACGTAATGTATCAACGGCGTAGTACAAGATTACCTATACACTACGAAACACGTGCGATAATGTGATCTGGAATAGTGCTTCAGTGAGAAATTGCATTCTTAGCTGCTATGGATTTCTACTTCCCATGTCATGGTTTCAAATCCTCGCAAGCAGATCTCAAACAATCATTTTCTATAGTAAATCTAGATGACAAGTCAGCAAATACTAAATACGTGCACACAATTGATTGTTGCTTACCTTTTTGTACTGGAAGTGTAGCTGAAGGATGCCCTGTATAGAAGAATCAGTTTTCGGTTCAAAAGCGCTAGAAGGCAATTCATCTGACGCGCGCCTGATGATTGGTCGCGTTAAAGAATAAGCGTACCTTGTCGAAGCTGCTCTTGAAGCCACGGTCGCGCTTCGCGCTGTAATCCCATTCTTTGTCCACTATTCGGAAGGCGATATCTTCATACGGTGGTCCTGCAATAAAACGAATTAAGCAGGTATCTTCCTCTCCAGCTGGTGCAAAGGACTCTCCGCGCTTGCGGCCATGTTCTCTGATGATCTTGAACGTTGGTGCCTTGCTCTTATCAATAAGATCTGGATAGAAGATATTGAACTTGTAGCCTTGCACAACTTTGGGTGGTGGGTTGTCGTGGTCGTAATGGGTTTGATTGTACTTGTTCCATTCGTATCCCATCTGGACACGATTGAAGTATCTAGGCTTTCTTGGCCTGTATTTGTCTGCCCACTGTGGTTGTGATGCTGTTGTGACCGCTTCTTCTCCAGTAAAGATCTCTTCGTCCTCATCAACACCTCGAGCAACTTCTCTCTCGTACAGTGCTTTGGTAGCTTGAGAGAAGTCTTCATTGACAGCAGTAGAAAAGCGTTGGGTCCCTGGTGGTGCGCCTGTTGCCGCGGCCATCGTGACGACTTTATTGCCTGAGCTTGGGCCTTTCTCGGAACTTTGTTGCTTTAGGGGAATATAGCCAAGCTTCAACACTTTGCGACGCTCTGCTACGACTTTTGACAGAAAGACCGATTCGTCGACTACCTCACTTGACTTGTCCTCAGCATGTAGCTTCAAAAGAGGCTCCGGGTCGTGTCTCTGAGAATATGCGAATGTAGGTTGCGGTCGGACGAATTGTGAGACATCCGTTGGTTGTTCTGCACCTTCCTCGAAAACTGGAAGTGGGCCAGCAAGCATTTCCTGCATCTTCGCTCGCACACCTTGTGCATCTCCCTGTTGTTGTTTTCGCAAAGTATCTAATCGGTTGTCGAGGACTGATTGATAAACTTTCTTCAGCTTCGCCTTTGCTTTCCATATGAGAAGACTTCGCAACAGTTGTTCCCAGTAATCGAAATCGATATTCTCATTCGACCGCAGCTTCGCTCTGATTGACTTCTCCAGCGCCTCTAATTGCTCGTATGTTTTTGGACTTAGCAATTTATCGATGTCTGCTGAGACAGAACTGACGGCGCGGCCTTCGGGACCTAGAGGTTTCAACTTTTGACGGCGATCATTGCAGATGATCTGCATAGTCTTCCAGTAATCCTGGTTCTTCTTGTTCTTCTCCAAAGCAAGGTAAGAGTTGATATCATTCTCTAGCTCGCCGAGTTGCGCATCATTGAGACCTTCGAATACACCTTCCGGGTCGACAACTTCATGTTGAACCTCTTCTTCATCGTCATCGAGTAGGTCTCTGTCTGGATCAATCACTCGTAGAATGACTGCGAGCCAGTCGATCGGCTTAGCTCTTCCTTCTCGTACACGAATATCGGCCTTCTTTTTCGCCTGCTTCAGAACAAAGCTATCCTCCTCCGATACCCATTTTCTCGTCTGCTCGTCTTCGAAAGCATCATTGTTTTTTGGTGGTCGAAAATCGGGAGTTCTGCTGCCTGAGCCTGTTGGTCTTGATGGCTTCGACACGCGGTTGTTCTGATCGCGCCTTGGGGCAGTAATATCTCTCGCAGGGGAGCCGCGTCCTGCTATCATCGCCCTCCTTCCAGGGTCCATGGTGGTTCAATTTCGAGTTTCTCGTTGTTGTACAATAAGAATCGAGATATGTTGTTAGACGTCGATCTTTTCGAGATGGGTTCAGGGTGACGCTTACCGATATCAAGTTACAGCGGTGCAATTAACTAGTGCGAAACTTGAAAATTTGGCGAGAACATCAAAAAGTGTGAAAATCGATGAAATCGCCAAATTCTAATGACAAGGGCAATTGATTTTGCCCTTTTTCCACAACTC
>VXCB01000311.1:0-11108 GCA_009613015.1 Mollisiaceae sp. DMI_Dod_QoI | reverse complement strand
TTATTATATTAAAAAAGAATTTTAAAAAATTCGTAAATATAAAAAAAGTATTTAAAAATCGTATTATTCTAAAAGTATAATTATTAAATAAAATATATAATTTTTATAAAATAATATATTTTATAAATACTTCTCGAGTTTGGATTTTAATATTTTTAATTTTATATTTATATTTAAATAAAAATTATTTTTTAAACTTTTTTCTAATTTATATAAGTTTCTTTTTCGAAATAATATTAAAAATTTTAAAAACTTCGAAAGTTAAAATTTTATTTTTACAACTTTTCGAAAGTTTTATTTATTTTATACTTTATTTCAAAAAAAATTCTTTAAGTTTAAAGTATTTATTTAAATTAAACGTTTCGATAAACTTAAAGTAAAGTTAATTTAATAAAGTTAAAAAGCTTTCCTCTACTTATTATTTTAAAATTAAAAAATAAAACTTCTAAGTTATGAAATAATAGTTTGTAATACTAAACTATTTGTAATTAAATAATATAGGAAATATTAACAGTACGCAAATATAATGTAAGGCTGCACCTACAAATGTATTTGTTTTGTAAAAGCTAAAGCATCTGTGGACATGCTCATCGCGTAAAGGGGGCTTCGTATCTGCCTAAACTAATTCATATATTACTTCAGTTCTCCACTCAGCTCGCCCACCAAGCATACTCCTAGGGCAAGACCCATACTCTCGCGCTACGCCTCATTTTCTCATGCTCTTCTCTCCCAATCGGGAAATGAACTTCTCGCCTCCTCGTTACTGCACTCAGATCCTTACGATACCAGACAACGCCTCGCCGCCCGTTCTGCCAGCCTGGCCATGTTGGCCGCCATGCAGTCAACGTGGCCCTGCGGGATTGCATGACTATTGAACCATATGGATCGGTCTCTGCTGGGCGTCCAAGTCACATACGTTGCACTGCTGGATGGGCCTACGCGCAAAAGGCTTTGGGGTAAAAGAACTCGTAAAGAACTCGTGCTTGTCAATATGCTCGAGAATTTTGATAGAACAATACATGATAGACACTTTCGAACACGCCCCCACAGAAAACTTCCACCTGCTCGCGAAACCCGTCAGCCCGTGCTTGAGAATTATCGCTCATTCCGTACACATTGAGAAGCCATCATGTCTTCCTTGCCATATCCAGTAGGATTGTACGGCTTGAGTTCACAGCCAGGGAACATTAGAAGAAATTGCCTCTCCAACTCTTAAAGAGATGATTCACGTATAGTAGTTTCAAAGGAATTATCTGGTAAGTAGATCATATCCATAACTTTATCGGGTATCCAACTATCAATCGTCTTCACGATCATTCGTCGGTCATGATCTCCCAGCCCAGACAACCAACAAACAGCGTATGCTTTATAGCTAAATGTTCCATGTAATAGAATGATAGAGCCGGCACCGTGTACTAATGCCCCGCTTCAGTTTCAGGAACGTGTGGATCATTGGTATCAAGGACGTCCTCCAAATCTCCACTCTCAGACGATGCAAATAAAGTCACGTTCGAAGTGTCCACTGATGCTACTTGGCCGCGGGGTATGCTCTCATGGGTAGGTATTCCCTTCGACTTGTATACCAACGTATACGCTTGTAGGGCGATCAATATGATTGCTGAGCTAAACGTAACGATAGACTGTCCCTACGAAAGTCAGCTAAAGTCAAGAATGTTAAGTGAGGACCCACTGCTTGCTTCTGGTATACGTCAGGCAAGGCCAAAAGTGCTAACGATATTGCTGCTGCTGCAAGTGCGGCGCATGAGTAGCCCAGTAAGCCCCAGGGCCTCCTAGCTGAGGAACCAAGCCGCAGGAGAGGTGATCGACGAAGGAGCCAGATTGGGAGAGTTGACAAGAACAAATGAGCAACGAAACTCCCTGATGCTTGAAGTATGGCGGCGGTATGAGGGCGATGTCCTCTGACAATGAAAGAGAAGGCTAGGGCGTCGATGGTGAGCACGATTGTTATGACAGAATATAATTGCTAGCGAGCCCATGTTTGATCGAGACGGTCCTTGTCCAGGTTGCTGCACGTCCTCTGGTAGACCACCGCCTAACTTTTGTTAGTAACTTTCATCTGGGAGGTCTTAGGAAGGGGCTATACTCCCGCAGAGAGGTTTAAAGGTATCGAGAGCTCTAGAAGGGCCCACAAGGCTGGCAGCCAGTCAATTTTCTGCCTAGACCGGCGAATTTCGATAAACACCACGAGACCGATATCGACCAAGAGAATGATTACTAGTGGTGGAACTCGCATAAGTAGATACTTCCAAGACTTCCCCTGCACTTTGTACCATTGAATCAAGATGTCAATGGCACTGGGGAACAAGGCAAGAAATGCGAAAATGTAGGCAAGTACAGGGTTGTTTGGAGGCTTCTGCATGTTGCATGTGCTCACGTGATACACATTATTCATGGAAAATCGCGCGATCTATTGCCTGTCCCTAGAAATCAAAAGTAACGCAGTGATTTCTTGCTCTGCTCTAAACGCCATTCCATTTCTATGCATCATCTCCCTGCCTTCCCTTGCAAAACAATTCCCCAGACTCCATCGCCATGAATTGACCGAACAGAAACCATTTGCTGCGATGACTGAATGAGGAAAATAGTCTAGATAAATGATTAATATAATTTTAATTACTGGAAACAAAAAATGTACATACCGAAAAGGAAGTTAGGTCGTTGATGGATTCTTAGATAGCATCCAGGTGGTGAATGCAAGCATCATCCAGATGATGAATGCAAGCATAGCGATGACGAGCAAGACCTATGTCCTAGCCGAGCAACGCAGGTTGATGCCAGTGAGGCAGGTGAAGGTGAAGGCGCAGTCGACTTCAATGTCCTCGGGGCGTTGATGTTGGTTTAAGAGAGGAGAATGGATGGATGGAGGTGTGGGGATATCGACTCGATCGTCCATGTTGTTTGATATTTCGTATGATGGAGGAGGTTGATCAATGGAGGGGTCGAAGTCGAGTGTGCGATTGGAGTTCGATATACCCGAGCCACCAGGCTTTGTTGGGCGCTTTTCTGCCGAGGCGCTGTCCTTCCGATGATCTGACAACATCATAACCACCAAATGCTTCTAATGAGGTTGTTGTGATTAAAGTTGTTATTATCTTAGAATGGAGATGGCTACGCGATTTGATATTACCTATATCTACTTGGTCAAAGCGTTTTATTATACGGTAACTGTAATAGGGATCGCGCATCTGAGGTTCTCCCGGGAGTGCTGAAATAGGATCTGTGTGTCACGGCTCGCTTGACCAGCATCACGTGACACGGACTTGTGATCGTGACACTGTGCTTAGAGCCAAGACGAGGAAATTGTGAACTGTCATTCCATTGAAAATTTCTTGTATATCAAAGTCCTGTGCTTAGCACGACTCCATGCCCCCTGGGAGGCCCAAAGGACCAAAGGTCCTAGTCGTAAATCAATACAACAACAACAACAACAATCACTATCTTGCATTCTTGCCCAATCATAGCCTCTGTTTTCCCTGCATGGCAATCTACCTCCGCACTCATTCCTAAATATGATGCTGCTCTCGGAAAGAAGTGAAATAAATGCTGCTATTCTCTGAGCTGTGCGAAGTCTAGGTCAGTGCTGCTAACCAAACTATTCAAAGAGAGGTTTACCTTTTTATCGAGGCCGACTTTGGAGGTTCTGCACGAGCTTGAAGCTTCGAGTTTGCTCTTGTAAGCCAATAGATTGGTTCTCTTCTCATCAATCTCCCGCCCAATCGCTACTCCATATGAACGTCCCACAGCGCCACTGACTATTCTTCTCCTTCTGTCCAGATGGTCCAATAGGTCTTGAGCACATGTAGAATGATCTCCCGCAGTTGACTCCAGGTTTCTTTGTAACAAGACTAATGCATGGTTCATTGTGCTCGCAGCGAGGAACAACGCGCTTTCCAAGTAGCCTTGACCAGCTTTCTTTCGCAACGATAGGGTCGACAACGCTCTTCTCATCAGCAGGATTGAATGTCTTCCTTGGTGGTGTATCCTCGGATGTCTCATGGAATGACTCGGATGCAGTTGGCATCACACTAGAAACTATGGAGGCAGAGCTTGTCAGCATTGTGGATTCGGTTTCTTTGCTAGATGCCATGACTTCGTTGTCAGTTGTTTTGTCAATTGGTGGGATCTTTGGTTTGAAGAAACCCTTGAGACTGCTCTGACCCTTTCCAAGTTGACTCTTTACAATACCCGTGGCTTTTGGATTTGAAGAAACCCTTCCCTTTTTTGGTAATTGCAACGCTAAAGATGATGATTCCGTGGGACGTTTCGTGCCTTTATGCAAGATAGAGTTTGGGGATGTTGGTAGCTTCATAGCAGATCCTTGGCTGTGAATACTTTCAGAGTCTGTGGTTGGTAATTTATCTTTGGCTTCGGACGGCATCATGCTGTGTGAAAAGCTCTGCGTCTCAGAGATTGCTCTGCTATCCTGATCCGAAGCCGAGCTCTCCTCTCTCAGCATACTCTCTCCATCATTACGAGACTCTTGTGTATTGGTGATCGGAAATGAAGAATCTCCCCTTGGCAAAGAAGGGTTCTTGCTGAACATGTCCTTAATACTCCGACGGCGATCGAATTCTGGTATGAGCTTAGCAGACATAGGCAAGAGATCCCTTGTCGACCATTGTCGTTGCCGGACATTTTCCTTGAACATGCCATTACTCATGATATCTCTGATATGGACCTCTTTTCCTTCTATTTCAACCCTATCCTTAAGGACAGCATAGACGGGACAATGATCAGAACCCATGAGTCCTTCTTGGATATTGGACTCGCAGAGCCAATCCTTGCAGTCTTCGCTACAAAGCACATAATCAATTCGCGAGCCGAAGTTTCCAGGTCGAGCGTTTATTTTCTGCTCCCAGCAAGTAAACATCCCTTTGCGGGTGGGATGGAAAGCTCGGCAAATGTCCCACATGATTGGCTTCTGTCTGCCCTCATCCCTTTCCCCAATGACTCTACCGCCAGCCAGGAGCTGATTCAGCATTCTTCTTGCTGGAGTCGAAATGAATTCTTCAATAGTGATACTCTGCTTCTTCAGCTGCTCTTCGATCTTCGCCGTGTCAATCTCATCTCTGATAATATTCAGATCACCAGTTAGGAAGACACGCTTGCCAGCCGCCACAAGGTTTCGTATTCTAACATCAAGAGCATTCAAGAAGCCAACTCTGAACTCATCTCTTGTCTCGTCACGATTTGCTGGACAGTAAACACCGATCAGGACGAATGCTGGAAATTCGAGGATGACACAACGACCTTCGGAATCAAGCGTAGTAGCATCTAGAGAGCAATCGGAAAGCTGCTTCAAAGTTGGGTATCCTCCAATCTGCTGATCGCTTGGTAGGTTGAAGAAGCTTGTTGAGGAATTAGGTGGGGTGAGAACGCCTGTGATGCCTTCCTCTGCACGAATGGGAGCGCAAACGGAGTTGCGGGTATAGATAGCAACGCCGGAATATCCTATCGAATGCATCTTAGCTTTCAGTGTGCGTTTGCCTTGGGGCAGTTCTTGCCTCGCACCTTTCTTGTGCTTTGGAAGACTGAAGTATACATCCCAACCTGGAACCAAAACCATATCATCTCGGAGATCTTTCCGTTGGATCTTCGTTTCTTGCATAACCACAATATCTGCATCGAGGATCTCAAACATTGCCTGCACGCCCATTGTGAGCACAACATCACAATGGCTGTGGGTATGTCATACAGAAAAGGTCCGCTCTCGACGCCATGGTTGGTACCCAAATGGATTTCTGCTCGACGTTTAGTGTCGTGCGGTTCTCCAACGAGGAGGGCCGCAACGATTAAGCCTCACCTGATTCCATTTACTACTGACGTTAGTTCTCTGCATTACTGAAGGTTTGAGGTACTTACCATTCCAAGTAGTGACTCGTAGGCCCCGCCTCTCCTCCATCTTCAATTATCCGCTGCGATATTCTGCGATATTCTGCCTCCAGCGACAAGGCATCTCCTTCCAATCTGCAACACTTCCCGGCACGTTATTGAATCAAACTCGCGTCGAGAAATGCACGAAACACGCCCGCGTCATAGGGTCACGTGATAAGAGTAGCGGATACACGGAGAAGTCCGTCGGTTGACTTCCCATCAGCAAACGTACGACTTTCCTCATCAAGAATACCACAACCCAATTAATTGACCACCGAACTGGACAAGATGCTTCCTCAACGCACGATGTTACGCACCTCTCAGCGCTTTGCTTCTCAGCTACGCTCACCAGCTGTCCGCAAGCCTTTCCAGCGACGCTTTGCAAGCACCGAGAGCTCGGGTTTCCACGGTGCTGAAGACAATGCTTTCAACCGTGAGAGAAAAGCCGTCAAGGACCACGCCGCGGCTACCAGTGGTGCGTAATGGTTGGATGTATGAGTACAAAGGTGACTGACTTAAAGCTTACAGACTTGTGGCGCAAGCTGTCAATCTAGTATGAGTTCACGGAAGAGCTGGAGTGCAGTGGACTGACCTTGATCGATTGTAGCGTCACGATCCCCGCCTTACTAATTGCTGGCGCCAATGCCTACGTACTCTGGAACGAGCATTGGGCTCACTGGGAACACATGGAACCATTGGAGGAGAGACCTGAATACCCGTACCAGAATCTCCGAACTAAGAACTTCTTCTGGGGTAATGGGGACAAGGTTCGTCGATGACTTTTGATGAAGTTGAACATGCACTAACTTTGCCTTGCAGACTCTTTTGTAAGTTGCCTTTGAAGAAGGAGATGATCGAGTTTTAAGGAGTTGAAGAGATCTATAAAGCTAGCTTGAGATGAGGTTATGATTATATGTGCTGATATTATGTGTAGCTGGAACGACAAGGTCAACTACCACAAGAAGGATGAGTGAAGACACATTGTGGAAGAGTGAAAAGACAGTGTTGTAGGGTTAGGCAGAGCATCGTGCAGGGAAAGGGTGACGGGTCTGAATAGACAAAGTGTGTACATTTCTCTTGGAGTTCGAGCAATATGAGAAGTCAGACCAGAGGATTTGTCCCAGAGTATTGTTGGCCTGAATTTAAGTGATATCTGATGCTGGCTTGATGGAGAAAATGAAAAAAAGATGTGTTAAAAGCATTGATACCTTGGTTTTCTCTTTTCTCTTGGCAACTCATTGCTCTGGAAAGGTGAGTTGGAACCGAATGTTGAGAGTGATCATGGGCTTAGTGGTATCTCTAGGAGGAAAGAAAGTGGTTGAAGTCATTATTTTAGTGAAGGACCGGAATAAGGTACGGGGGACACCTACATGTAGATGCATCCAAACATTAAGTAGAGGCGTTACCGAAAGTCTTTTAATTCAGGGAGACCCGCATTTAGACAACAGATAATGTCGATAAGTGGGAATCCGAAGATGGGCAAGTGACACAACTTTCAAGATTTTTCTTCAGACAAATTCCTTCTCGTCCAATTGTGAGGTCAGCTCGATAGAGTTGTTCGTTTCTCTTCAGCGTAGGAAAGGGGCCAAGATAGTAGTACATTGACGCTAACCTAAGGTTTAGGCATTAATTGGAGACAATTTCACCGAGACGTGGTAGCAGCAAGTTCTTGACCAAGAAGATTTAAAAAGGGCGAGTGCTTTAGCATCATCTTAACTCGAGTCTCACACCACAGTTTTGCCAAACCTGCTTCCTTCTGCAGATCCAAGATTGGCGAGTTTGCTTTCAATTGATGTTTATTTCAACAGCTTGTAGGCACCAGCATAGTCATTTGCCAAAATTTTCTCGCCAACAACCCTCATTATAGTTGCCTTTTTTGCCATCATCTCGCACTGTCCCTTGACGTCTTCAATTGAAGAGTATTCGCTGAAAGCTCTGTCGATAAACTCCAGACACCTAGTCAAATTCTCCTTCCTCTTGATACTTCCGGCCTCTGCCTGGCCGGCCATTCCCATGAAAGCGTCTATGAGGAAAGTGTAGAGCTGAGCATTCAAGGAACAATGCTCGTATTCAAGAGCTCGCGGAAGGATGGCAATCAATATCTGGGCCGCAGCTTGGAACTCCGATAATGAGGTCAAGATATTGGCAATAGAGCCCATGGCTGCCCAGAGAGCCGGTATCAGTCTTGCTCGCCACGCGATACTTGCAGCTCGAACAGCAACGGAGAAACCTTTCTGTGGACGTCCACACTTATCCTGGAGTAGAGCTTTCGTGGTAAGGAGCTTCACCTGCAGATTAAGGTCATCGCCATCTTCCTTTATTCTTGTCGACATGCGCTCTATCTTCTCTAACGCAGCGCCGAAATCTGTCCTTCTGATAAGGTATTCTATGTGAAGAAGATTTATCTCAAAGGCTAGGTCGGAATCAATGTCCGTGCCGGTGAACTGGAGGAGCTGCGAAAGTAGTTGGTCTGCTCCATCGAGATTGTTTCGACGAAGGTCAAGTTTAAGGCGAATGACTGCCCTATATCTCAGCCAGTACTGGTTTGCTTTCCATGACCGTAAGGAATTCTCGTCTAAGCTATCAAGCTTCTCCATAGCCTCGTCGTAGCGACCCCTTTCTGTCAATAGATGGGCGAGCCTACAAGTGAATCGCAATGTGTCGTCGAACAGAGCGTGACGAGCGTGGCAGCTCAGGAATATCTGACAATACTGCCTCGACAGATGTGATATTCCCAGTCGAGCCCACATAGAAGAGCACATGGCTAATTGTGGACCCATTATAGTCTTCATATTCCTTTCAACAATAAGTTGTGAGCTTTTGAGTATATTTTCGAAAGCAGTCGCAATGCTTTCGCCATTCGACATGCCCAACTTTGCCTCGCTCAGGAGCGATGAACCCCACAAAGTCCACATTCCTGTTTCTTTGGCCTTGACACGAAGATATGCTAATCCTTCATGCTCTACGCCAAGCATGTTTGTAGAGTCGGTTCCCTTGATCGTGTCAGGATGTGCTTTTCCGAAGTGATACAGCCAGTTCAATGCAAAATTCAAACAAGCCATGTCTTTATTCTCCCGAGCAGTAGAGACAGTCTCCAGCATAGCAGCCACAGCTTCATCAAAACAGCCAAAATCAGCTTGCAGAACAGCTAGGTTCAACAGAGCATACTGGTAGAAAAGCCGGTCTCGATTCTGCATAGTATAATCGAAGTAGCGGTGCAAGTTATCGAAGGATGTGGGATAGTCTCCAGCTCGCCATGCGTCGAGGAAGCTCCGTATACATCAGCAGTGGTTCTGGAATAGAGTTCGAGAACTCACTTCAAATAATGGGATAAGCTTGGTATCATGATAGTCTCCCCAAGGATGCTCTGGAATTTATCCTTCACTTCAGGCGGCACTCTATTCCCAAGCTCTGCACTTGTCAGTTCTAGATTTCGTGACGCACGTTCGCTAGGTACGTACTCTGCATCTGTTCCACCTGGAACTCTAACAGCTTTTCCATATCATCAGTGCTGACACTGCCTGCTGTCTCGTCTTCCAGGCTCATCCCGCCGTATGCTACAAGCTCGAGCATTTCGGTCGCATCTGTTCCCCATTCTTCCTCTCCTTTCCCAAGGGCTCGATCACCAGCCCATCTTCCAAGCCCGCCATTTCTTCTTGTCCAGTATGTCCTTGATCCTTCTCTCCATGTCGTGAAGGCCACCCATAGAACTAGTGCATCACTAAACCTCAAACGCTCAAATTCAACTTTAGATCTGCGGACGAAGCTTCCAAATGGGGATGTGCCAGACAGCATGATCATATCCTCTGATGGAGGAGGTATTCCTAATTCGCCATCCTTCTTGATTTCATCGCGGGTCTTGGCCAAGAGGTTGACCCGCCTCGCAAAGAACATATGTAGAGCATCCAAGCTGTCGATCTCCCAGAGCTTTTGGAGGAAATGGTCCCATAACGAACGGCCTGGCAAGCCAGAAGCTGCAGAATGCGCAGCGAGGAGAGTTTCGTAGGACGTGAGGTCTAATATGAACTGCAATGTTTGTGGCGGATCTGACTCTTTGCATCGGGTCTTAGTAGTGGCCGGTACAAGTTGGTTGAGGATGAAAGAGAGAACTGGAAGGGTAGAAGAGGTGGGCACAATTGCATCTGTGTAAAGTTCAATCAGGGCCAAAAGCCCGATTTTGGAAGGTGTCAGGAAGCGTGTCATGGTGGAAATGCTTGTAAAATCTTGCACTTGGCAGCACTGGCGTTATACTGAGCTTCATCTTATGGCTTGCTGTGATCGTGTTCACGGTTGTGGTGAGAAAAGAACGCGTCGCGGAAGGAAGCCGCGTTCCATTCCGGTTCGTGACGTCGGCTGAGGGCAACTGCAGCTGTTGATAGGGTAACGGAAGGTAGAAAAGGCGGAGGGATATTAGAGAGTAATAGCGCAGATAATACACCATCACCATCACATCTCCATCACCAACCACCAGCCACAGCCACCACCAGCCACAGCCACTCCTCTGCTCTCCAGTCCGGTCCAGGCCAGTCCAATTCCACTGCATCCGAGGGAAGCCGAGGGAAGCCGACGCCGAGTGGTCGCCTCCTGAAATGGGCGGAAGGTGTGACCGTACCAAGGACCCACTTGTTCTTAAGTAGTTAGATCTTAGCTACAATGCAACCATCCCTCTTTCACTCTTCACATTTGACACTCCATTTCTCCTCCTGCTCGTCTTCGTAAGGTTAAACGACAAGAACGGAGACGAATGCAGCGAACGACCATCCACGACCATCCACCTGCGTGAGGAAGCCTACTCGCCTTTGGGCCGTATCATGTAATCTAATACTATACTTAAACCCTAACTTCCTCGATTATAATACGAAGAGTACTAATATTATAGAATTGAATATAAACGTTAGCTTATTTAATATAATCTATTAGCTCGATTATTATTCGAAGAATTACTTTTCTTTATTTAATATAATTAATTATTAAATTTTATATAAAATTCCGTATTAAAATTTAATTATAATTAAACTATTAGTAATATATCGAAAATATATATTAATAAATAAAAATATAATAAAGAAAGCGATATTTTTTAATTAAAGTTAATTATATTTTATAATATTAATAATTATTATAATTTATTTATAATAAATTATTTTAAAACTTTTTTAATAATATTTAAAAATATAATATTAAATTATTATTATATCGATTTTATTTACTAA
>VXCB01000310.1:0-11314 GCA_009613015.1 Mollisiaceae sp. DMI_Dod_QoI | reverse complement strand
TTTCTCGCTAATCGTACGAATAGCTCTCTCAAACTCCACCCGTATAGGGTGGTTTAAACTAAGTTTCAAGGTTCGGAACGCGTAGCGTCTTTTACTATGGTTTAGCCGAACTATCGGTGGGGGCAAAACCTAAGGTTTTTGCAATATCTTCCCGCAAAAAAAACGATAAATAAGCTTACGAGGCTTATTAACCCGATAACTAGCATTATTATAGGCCCTTTTGGCACGAACGCATTCAAAATAACGGGAGGCTTGGGAGAGGTCCAGAAAGCAGTTTCGACCTTGTTATAGGTAGTAAAAACAAGATAATGCAAAGCGGTTTGTAGCCTCGATATAATAAGTAAAAAAAATACGCTTTTTTCGTTTTTTGTAAAAAAGCGATATTTTAATTACGAAAAAAAAAAAAAAAAAAAAAAAAAACTAAATAGATATATAAATTTCTTATTATTAATATCGCGTAGGGACTACGCTAAGGAGGATGGGGGATAGTATCACGACTCACGTGTGCCAGTGGACTATAGGCTTAGCAAGTGGGAACTTGCGAGGAGACCCTAGGTCACGTGATGGAGTTTTGAAGGGTGGAGTCCCTTTTTGAGAACTGGACTCTTGGACTCCAGACTCCTGGACTCCAGGACTCCAAGCCTCCGGACTCCAGACTCCATGGACTTCTTAGGAGTGGGACTCCTAGGGATCCATCGTGCGCGAAGACCTATATAAGTGAGGGCACCCGCCCAGGTAAATAGAAGCTTCGTGCTCAACTCAAGATAGTAATAGAACCCTATTACTGGTGACTACTTGTTCAGAATACATTTGCGTGACATATCGACCTTTATCTAGCGACTTATATTTTGGTACAAAAAGTAAATCGTCAACCCAAAACCCGATTAGTTAGTTCAATAAAACGATCCGTCACATATAAGTAGAAAATATTATATATTGAAATATTATAAAAAGTAAAATTATATAAAGGATTTTGGATTTATATACTTTAATAAATAATATAAAGAAGTTTTATATAAAAGGAATAGATTTTTACGAAGGGGAGAATATAAACGTATTACTTTTATATATAGGGAAATTAATATTTAATATTATAATTTTTCGTAAAAAAAAATATATAATTATATTTCATCGAGTATTAACGTATATATAAATAATAAGTTTATTAAAATCTTTTATAAAAGATCAAAAAATAAATAATTTTAAATATTATATAAAAAACGAGTAAAGCGAATTATATAATTATATTTAAAAATATTTAAAATAATTATAAAAAAGGAAGCGAGTTATACTTAACTAATATATAAGCGTAAAAGCTTTAAATAGTACTAATATTCGCTAAGTTCAAATTATATAATTTAGCTTTAATTTATAATTATTATAGAAATTATAAAAATATTTTATAAAAAATAAAATATATATATATATTTTTTTATTAAAATTGAAAAAAAAAATTATTTATTATATTATTTATATTTATAAAAATATTAATAAGCAAATAGTGAAAAATTAATAATAAAAATTTTATAAGTAAAAAACGTTTTATATATTTATTAAACTTCGTATTTATATTAAATAAAATATATATTAAGAAATTAAAATTAAAAAAATAATTTAATATTATTTTTATTTTTATTTTATTTTTTATTACTTTTTTATTATAATATAATTTTATTATAAAACAATAATTAACTTTAATTACTTTCGATTAATATAAATAATTACTTTTTTTAATATAATAATTTATTATAATAATAAAATAATAATAAAATAAAAAAGTAATAAAAATATTATAAAGTTTTTTTTCCTTTAATATTTATTGCAATATAGTAAATATTACGTATTATAACCGTAGTTTACTTACTTTAATTACCTTTGTAATATAAAAGAAATTTTTTTTTATATAATTATAATTATAATATAATATAAATATTATAAATTATAATATCATAAATTAATTTTATATTTTTTTTAAAAAAAAGCTAATAATTATATTATACTATTTAAAGTTTTAAAAGTAGAGATTTTACAAATATTAAAACCTCGCTAATGTACACATTTTGCTGTATTCCTAATCGCCGACATTGAATTTCAACCATCTGCTCTACTCTCCACCGCCGGCCTATAATTACTAGTACGGGATAGCCGACCAAATCTGCATCCCGCATCTTCCATGGAAATGAGTGCGTTCGATCGTCCAAAACCAGATCAAGCCCAATATCCCCATCTTCAAGTCTCCGAATGTTAAGCGCATCATAAACAGCAAGAGCTGCTTCCTCATGACCCTTGCTTGGAATAACGACTACTTCGAATGGTGCCATCACACGAGGCCAATTGAGCCCCTTGTCGTCCGCAAGTGTTTCAGCAACAGCACCGATCATGCGTGTTACGCCGATTCCATGGCATCCCATCTCCATAGGCACTTGGCGATTCTGAGTTATCCTATGAGATTCCTCGACCTCTGGAGGTTCTAGATCATAAAATCGAGACGGAACGGCGACGTTGGCGTTTAAGGGACCGCTGTACCTTGTTCCAAGATGAAAGGTATGACCAAGCTCGATGGCTCTCTGGACCTCCAATCTGCCACTCGGACACCGTGGGCACAAATCCCCAGCTCTGATTCGTAGTAAATGGAGCGGTTCTTGTGTGGATGGATCACGCATCAGCGTGTCTACCTCTCCTTCCTTGATACTCTCCTTGAAAAGGTCTGGCAAAAGTGGCAGGTGCATGTTTCCTGACACGATGCTTTCCGAATCCGAAGAAGATAAGCGGTAGTCAACTAGATTCACCAGCCTCCGGGGATACGGTACAGCAGGGTCTACCTCTGTATGAGCAGATGATGGCACAGCTTGGTCCGCCCATATCGATAAAGGATCCTGTACGGATGTGTCAAGTTCTGGGAATAGGGTTTTCACGGCATTCACATTGACCTCGGGCATGGTAGTTGCCTCGAGAGATGATGAATTATATGTCGGATCCGAGGGGTACCACACGTTGACCAAGGTGCTTCTGTCTCGTGATATACCGCGCCAAACCCGTACATTGGGTTGTGATAATTCCTGGGCTTCGTCATCTGGTGACAAGCTGGTCTCATTCATGACATCTCGAGATATAGCAGACTTTGCGAGCTCCTCATTGGCTACGTAATCGCAGGTGTCACAATTGATGACATGGTCTTCACCCTTCGAGGTGGGGAAGTGAAACTCGTGACTTAGATTTCCACCCATATCACCAGAGTCTGCTTCTGCAATTAAGTATGGCAGTTTGAGCTCATTGAATAGGCGAGCATAGGTTGCTCGGACTTGGTCATAGGTTGCAAGAGCAAGAGAAGGCGTATAGTCGAATGTGTAAAGATCTTTCATGACGAATTCTCGGGTCCGAAGAAGGCCATGTCGCGGTCGTAGTTCGTCTCGATATTTGCGAGCTGCAAATAGTGAGTAGGATGGCATAGATAGTACGATCTGTACGTACATATCTGATATAAACGAACTGGAAGATCTTTGTAAGATGTTACGGCATTCGCAACCAAAGATGTGATCTCTTCCTCATGAGTCGGAGACAGAATGTACCTCGTATCCTTTCTGTCCTGGAATCGAAAGAGCTATTCTATCGTGAGGCCAGGAACTAAATTAGGAACAGCCTTATCATACCTCGGGGCCGACGGAGCTTAGACGGCCGCTTCTCGACCAAAGCTCTTCGGATGATACTGAGGATAGAGCCAATTTAGACGCACCTCTCTTTGTCAATAACATTCAGGAAGCAAAGAGCGAGCGACGTTACCGAGCTGAGACATGTACTTTTCTATCAAGGCTTCTAGTTTATCCTGCACTCTACGACCTAAAGGTAATATGTGAAAGATACCCGAATGAGCCTGAATAGTCAGCTATGTGGCTATTTCCTAGTGAATAATTTCTGGCAAGAACGGACCTGACGTAAGAAACCGGCACGTATGAGTTTCGCATGAGAGTCTTAGAGTTGATCAGTATAAAATTGAGGATCCCAGTCTCAGGGCCCTACCTTCATTCGGAGTTACGGCAATACCTCCAGTTGGAAACCATATCTTAGATAGCCGTATTCGACGGTCGCCCTGTACAAGAGATTTAGGGGAGGCCAGTGACAATAATATATTTAGAGGCGGGACTAACGTTGGTTTGGTTTGTTGGTATTATAGAGACATATCGAACGTCTCGTCGTGCTCGGCTGCGTGGAGTTCGAAAGCCTAGGTGCTGATGCGGATGGTGTGAATTGATCGTGGTGCCCCTGACTTGGAGGTGTAAAGGAGGTTTTGCTAGGCAGGATCTCATTTTACTAGGAAGGAGACCGCAAACTCGGCTTCTGACAACGAAGAACAAGAAGTCCGAGGAGCAAACTACTGGCTACCACATGTCACTGGTTTGAGAAAAAGAATGGCATCGTGAGAGAAGAGCTTTGAGTCGGGAATGATGCTAGTGCCACGTTCCCGTGACGATAGTAATATTCCGCAAGCGCCTTAACCTTATCTTATCACAGCCGAGCGGGCTCATGCCAAAAAAATATATTTTCCTCAACATCACAATTAAGAGTGTTCTAGAGCTTTCGAGGCAAGTATGGCGAAGAAGAAAAGCAAAACCTCAAATCGCACAACTATGGCAGGAAAGCTTCCGGACGAGAGCCTCCCTATGTTTAATGAGGAAGCGTTGTCTGCCCTGACTGCTAAGATAGAAAATGGGCTAGGTGCAAGTAATTTACACCAGCAAGCCCAGACAGCGGCCACTCGCAATAGTCACCGTGGAAAGAAGGACAGAATTATCAGTAGGCTAAATTTGACCTCCGCTGCAGAGACAATCGAGTCTCGAAGAGGCGTAAAACGAGACGCGAACGGCAATGCGAAAACAGCTGGCAAGCAATCTGGAAAGGATCGTGACAAATCCACTCCAACCGAGCCGAAAGGAGATGAGAAAGCGGCCTTATTGCAAGAAATTCTAGCTTTAGGGGGGACGGAGGAGGATCTTGATCTTGTGGCGGACGTTGCATCTGATGAAGAAGATGTTTCCAATACCGATCCCTTTTTCGAGAAATCATTCCAGAAAGAACTTGCGGGCTTTGTCATGGGCCTGGGCATCGAGCAAAGCCTCGGAAGTTATGAAGATGAATCTGCCAGTGAGGCTGCCGAGGAGGTTTGGGAGGCTACCTCCGATTCAGATATTCCAAAGCAATCCGATACAAAAGTTGTGGAAACTGCTAGGAAAGAACAAGCACCGCCCACACAAAAGACCGTCACCGCACCAGAAAATGTCAATCGTCTCGTCAGTAATTCTCCATGGAAAGCATCATCTCAAACTGACTCGACATAGATTTTTGAAGCACGTCCCGATTGGCATAACTCACCACTTCCTGCTCTCCCAACTCCACAAGGCGAAGGTACTTCAGAGTATCGTAATACTATATCTTCTTTGAAAGACTACGCTACATCGTTGCTTGAGGCTGAGAGCAATCTTTACGCCTCGAAGCACCTTTCTTCATCTTCATCGCATCGATTTCTTTCTACCATCATGGCTTCTGGCACTCTGTCAGATAAAGTCTCAGCCTTGACACTTGTGGTCCAGGAGTCACCAGTTCATACTACTAAGTCTTTTGAGAGTCTCCTGACACTGGCTAAGAAGAGAAGCCGTGGGCAGGCAGTGACCGCTCTGGGTGCTCTGAAAGATCTTCTTGGCGCAGGGGTTGTTTTGCCAGCTGATAGGCGGCTATATACCTTTTCAACACAGCCAGGGCTTCTAGGTGCCTTGCAGCAGAACTCTGTTCTAAGTTGGAAGCTTGGTCAAAACCTGCCTGGTAACATCTCCAAGCCACATCTGATATCTTGGGCGTATGAAGATTGGCTCAAAGAGTCTTATTTTGATATGCTGAAAGTTCTGGAGGGCTGGTGCAATGACGAGGTTGAGTACGCTCGATCGCGAGCTGTCAGCTACGTCTATGAGCTTTTGAAAGAAAAACCCGAGCAAGAAGCCAACCTCCTTCGGCTTCTTGTCAATAAACTTGGAGATCCAGACAAGAAAATTGCATCTCGAGCGTCGTATCTGTTGCTCCAGTTACAGGTATCTCATCCGCTCATGAAATCAGTTATTATCCGATCCATTGAGAGCGAACTACTTCTTCGCCCAAGCCAAAGCCACCATGCAAAATATTACGCAATCAATACGCTCAATCAAACGATACTGAGTGGCAGGGAAGAGAATGTAGCAATGAGACTCCTAGACATATATTTTGACCAATTTGTTGCTATTCTGAAGAGACCAGAAGCATCCAAGGTCCTCGATGCCCCTGTAGTCAATCGAAAGGGGCAGATCCAAGGCGGAGGTGCTCCAATGGGCAAAAAAGCAAAGGCTAAGGCTACAAAGGAAGAAGATGCAAAATTAGCTAGCGAAGAGACCACTGAGAAGTTGATATCTGCGGTCTTGACTGGCGTCAATCGTGCATTTCCGTTTTCGAAAACGGACGACCTCACGTAAGACCTTATATCTGTGTTAAAATGTCTACTAACTAATGGATAGTCTCGAGAAGCACATGGATACGTTGTTTAGGATCACCCATTCTTCTAATTTTAACACTAGCATCCAGGCGTTGATGCTGATAGAACAGCTAGCTACATCAAAGCACCTATCGGTCGACAGGTTTTATAGGACTCTCTACGAATCATTACTGGATCCTCGCCTTATCACTTCTTCTAAACATGCACTTTACCTTAATCTGTTGTTCCGGGCGCTTAAGGCAGACTTGAACGTGAAACGTGTCGAGGCATTTGCGAAACGAATGCTGCAAGTTGTGACCTTGCACCAACCACCATTCGTATGCGGAGTTCTCTATCTCCTCAGGGAGCTAGAGACTATATTCCCAGCACTCCAATCTCTTCTCACTGAGCCTGAAGAAGGTGACGAGGGCGAGGAAGAGATATTCCGAGATGTCCTTGAAAATGGCGAGACACAAATACTTCAGGAGGAGCATCTCAAGCCACAATTCCGTCGGATATCATACGATGGGCGGAAACGAGATCCTGAACACAGCAATTCGGACAAGAGTTGTCTTTGGGAATCAGTAGGTACATCAATGACAAGTAATGGTCACTACTAATTAGATCAGCTACCCTTTCTGGCCCACTTCCATCCATCTGTGTCCCTATTCGCCTCGCGACTTGTGCACAACCAGAAGTTACCACCAAAACCAGATTTGGCGTCTCATACACTCTCGAGTTTCCTCGACAGATTTGTTTATAGAAATGCGAAAGCAGCTGCTGGTGGACCAAAGGGCGGATCTATCATGCAACCACTTTCTGGTGGTGACAGTCGGGGGATGCTGATATCTAGCAGAGTTACCAACCGTGCACGGGAACCTCTGAACACGGAGGCATTCTGGCACAAGAAGGCAGACGAAGTCGCCGTTGACGAAGTGTTCTTCCACAAATACTTCAGCCAGATTGGGAAGTCCAAACAAACTTCTGGAAAGAGAGACGCTGCTCGGAAAACGACGGAAGAGTCGGATAACGAAGATGGCGAGAATGAAGACGAAATATGGCAAGCACTCGTAGACTCACGGCCAGAGGTGGAAGGTCCTAGCGACCAAGACTCCGACATGGATATGCTTGACTTAGATGATTCCGGTTTATCTGTTGATGGGCTTGACATGGAGAGCGACGACGATTTATTATCATCCGAAGAAGTGGAAGCTGAAGAGGCCAGTTCTGTCGAGCCTAGTGGAGACCTGGGCGACGAAAGCGACGGTGGATCTGATGTTAGCGAGCTGTTTGCGAGAGAGCTCCAGAACGCCCAGCCCGCTGCACCAGAAGACAAGAGCAAGCAAAGTAGCAAAGAAAAGCGGAAGAAGCTTAGGGGTCTCTCGACCTTTGCATCTGTGGAAGACTATGCAGAGATGCTGGAAGACGACGAAGATGAAGATATTTGAAGGATGGAATCAGGAGTTGTCACAGCATGACATGGACGGTTTGGAGTCACTACTTAATTGATTTACTCAAAAGAAGCCAACGAAAGCATCGACATCAGATATTCAACCCACGTGAAATTCCGCTGACGAAAATTAACCCGTTTCCAAAGCCCTACCTCGATAGTTTTTCATACATCAAACCATTCAAGCGGATCATTCTGAAAGAAAATTGCCTTGAAGATTTTGTTGCCGTCCGGCTCTTCGATTTCCTCCATGTGGATGCAGTGAAGCTTCGCGGTCTCCGCCTCACCGCCGATGAAAGCTCTGAACATAAAGTAGCAATCCGAGCGTCTGTGGGTAATTTAGAATTGTTGCGACGAGAGACATGAGGGACCTACTTCTCGGGATATGAGTGCGCCGGATCGGAATCCGGAAGGAGAACTTTTCCAAATAGGTGCATTCCGTATGCAGATGAAGCAATACGAACTTCCTTCAGATCATCGGCTGGATGGAGTCAGCTCGTAGCGTAGTTCGACAAAAGTGAATGTACGAACAAGAGAAATTGGTAAGTTGCTTGTCTGACAGGTTGCGAACGGCATTGAAGTACTCTGGCTCATGCTCTTTTCCCATGTTAGCTCGAGTTGCTGGACCTCCCACATCTCCGCTTACTGTTTGTTTCATGGCGCAGGTGCTGTAGCATCGTCTTGAGTTCCACCTCAATCTCATTAAAGGCCTTGATAGACTCTTCCCTGTGATATGCGTCAATACTGAGGCGTTAAACCGGGGGTGAGTTCTACTTGGGAGGATGAGCGGGGCCTAGCTGGACGGTTTCGGCTGTTGCCATATCTTGAGGATGTTCAAGGTTGTCTGCGTGTAGAAGTTTAATGGGAAGGAGGTTCTAGGTCAAATTGGGATGTGATTAAGTTTAAGTCGTGGTGGATGAGGATGGATGATGGATGATGGATGAATCGACTGCCACTACACTTTATATACTTCGTATGGTATGACGAGCTCAGGATTGGCACTGGCCAAGGGGTCGTTGCTGAGAGCGGGGGGACATGGGACGTGGGACATTCATGCGTTTGAACATGATGCGTCGCTAGGTATTGGCTGACCGCCATCACAAGCATGGAAAAGGCCTGATTTGGGATTGATTTTTACAAAGGCGAGACCACTTGATGGAGAGCTGCTACTAGCTGCTACTAGCTGCCACCAGAATCCAGATGAACTGCACAGGAGCGTCCGCCCAGATCAGGCCACCGTCACGGATGCGCGTCGGCGTCGGTCCACCTCAATTGCACCTGCAGGTGGAACACGATACCAGCTCCTGCCTGCCCAGGTGTACAGTATTCCGGCAGGCACGTGCTCTGCCAGGAGGAGAGGTGAGGAGGCGAGGAGGAGCGGGAAGTGGGGAGGGAGGAGCATGGGCTGTTCCAACGTCGAAGCCATCAGTCTGCCATCTGCCATCTACCTCCATCTCCCTCCATCTCTGACCGGGTGCCTGACTAGAGCGTGATGACGTCGTCTGTCCGAGGTCCTCGTTCGTTTCATGTTTCCATGAGGGCAGTCCTTGACCTGGAACAATACGCACTCTGAAATGGTGTATATTGGGAGTAGAGATGGAGGGAGGGAGGGTGACGGTATATATTTCCCGTCGAGTCTGGGTAGTTCTACCCGCACACCGTTCCGCGAGCAAGGTGAGCAAGGTGTGTCATACCTACTGTACCTACTACCAGTCAGGTAGGCAGGTTCCGCAAAGTACTCGTACCTCCGTCCTGTAAGGCTGCAGGTGCAGCACAACCGCCATCGGCAGAGTTGCACTCGGCAGCGATAAGATAAGAAGTGGATGCATTTTTACCACAGACTGTCCCGAGGCAAAGACAGCGCCGCATCCGATTAACCACCGACAAATTTCCTCGTCGCTCTCGCTCGACGCGCTTTCTCCGATGTCTGCTGCAGCTCGCATATTACGGCCGACTACTACCTTCGGCTTCAGCATTTATAAGTTTATCTCGACGAATTTGCAGAACCAATTTGTACCGCAGCAAATCTGCCAACCCGCAAGACGCCTCAACCTCAGTACAACCCGCAGGCTTCAGACCATCACAGGTTCGTTCCACCACTTGAGATTGTTCGAAAAGCTGACAAGCATAAAAGCATTTAACGTTCCCCCCTCACCGCCACGCAAGAGATCTCCCTTCAGGCGGGCAGCTCGTGTTCTAGCGATAGCAGTTCTTTTCACCAGCGCCGGCTTTATCATGTCAGTCGTCCCAGTCATCAAAGCCGCCAATGGCTACCTCAATCCTCCTTCCGACGAAGAAACCTTAACAATGTTTACTCCTGAAGACGATGTTTCCCGCGAGGTTGAGGAATTCATACAAAACCACCCCCTTGCCCTTGAGTTAAGATCACAATCGCATTTCTCCGAGTCACGTCCGCACTTGAAGATACCGGAAGGGCAACGAAGTCACAATCTGACAGGAGGAACGCTGATGGGCCCTGGTAGGGTTGTAGTACCACCATTTGTCTGGAGTGAACGGGGTGGGAAGTCGCTAGTTTCTATATCGTACCTGGGGGAGGATCTATGTGGTCATCCGGGACTGGTCCATGGTGGTCTTCTTGCGACGCTATTGGACGAGGGCCTTGCAAGATGTTGCTTTGCAGCTCTTCCCAATAAAGTGGGTATGACGGCTAATCTTAACATCAACTATCGAAATCCTACACCAGCAGGTGGTTTTGTTGTCTTGCGTGCCAAAACGACTAGAGTCGAGGGACGGAAGGCTTGGGTTGAAGGACGCATTGAAACTCTTGTGGCTGAGGGAGAAACGCCGGTAGTTCTGGCCGATGCTACTGCCCTATTCATTGAACCAAGACAAGCTGCTGTAAGTTCTAATATTTGAGAACTCTTGAGCTCTACTGATAGGACACAGACGATGGCAAGAGTATATCCGGTCCAGTGAGAGATGCCGAACTCCCCTAACTGCTGTAATACATCAGTCATAGAGTCTCGAGGGATCCCACGGCTTCGAGCGGACGGCATTACAGAGGCGCCGGTATTTACAAGGAGTTTTGTACGACAATACCCAGCTAATGCATAGATTTACAGGAGTACGTATAGATTTAAAGCCAGTATTACTCGATGGGTTCATCAGTACCAGGAAGCCTTTATATATTAGACATGAAGATTGACTTGAAGAGCAATCCAGCCCTTCCTCATCTATGACTACAGATCATACATGAATTGACTTTGCCACCTTGATTCTGAACATATAACGAGCCTAATCGCATTAGTCTGTGCGCACAGGCTGTTTTTTAGTGAATTCTGCCACCCACACCCACCAAAAACACCAAAAATGCCTCCCACCACTCCCCCCCTTGATTTTGACCACCAAAAGGG
>VXCB01000031.1:0-370154 GCA_009613015.1 Mollisiaceae sp. DMI_Dod_QoI | reverse complement strand
ATCACATGACTACGTCCCGATTCGGCCTAGTCCTCTGGCTTCATGTATATAACCTCGCATCCTCTCGAGCTCTTCTTCACTCTGTGTCTGTATTCTAAGGACGAAATATATGCGGTTCGTCACATTAATACTTCGAATAAAATAATTACAAATATATTATTTTAGTTTTATAATAATAATTAATTTTTAATAATCTTCTTTTCAAAAACTATAGCTTTTGCAAAACTTAATTATATTATATATAATAAGGAAATATTTACTATTATACGTTTTTTCGATTATTTTTATATAAAGTTTATAAATATATTATATAAAATCAAAATTTATATTAATTATAAAGTTTTGAAATACTTTATAATATTTAAGCTTTTAAACTTATACTAAATATATTAAGTAAAGTTTTTAACTAATTATAATTTTATTATTACGTATTATTTTAGTACTTAAAACTCTTTAATAAATACTTTTATTTATTATATTAACGAATTAAAATTTTAAAATAATAAAAAGCGCTTTTAAAAACTTATATAATTACTTAAAAATAATTAAATTAATTTTCGACTTTTTATAAAAAAGTTTTAATAAAATACTCTTTTTAAAAACTTTATATCTTTTATAAAAGTTACTTTTTTATTATTAGCTTTTAATATAATAAATTAAATTCTTGTAATTAATAAAATAATTTCTTTTTTATAAACTTTTTAATAGTAAGCTTTTTTAAATATACTAAAGTTTATAATAAAATATAATTTTTTACTATACGAAAGTCGGTTAATAATACCAAACGTTAATAACTTACGTACGTTACTAATACGCGAAGTTCACGATTAGGTGCTTATAATGCACTTTAGCGCTAGTAAAACGTTATAGCTTCTTTCATTACAATATTACTAATACGGCATTTTTTTATACGTTAAGCAATACTACTACAATTACTATACTTACTATAGAAGCTTCGTACTATATAATAAAAAACTTAGTTTTCTAAATCCTTTACTTATTTCTATATACTTTTAGAAGTATATTATAATCGATTATTATTTATTTAATAAAGATAAGTATAAGTGTAATACTATATTAGTTTTTATAAACTACTTTAATAAGTAAACGCTTTTAATATTTTATTATAAAATAATCGATATTTACGAGTTTATTAAACTTTATATTTATTATATTTATTACTATTTTAATTTACTTTTAACTATACTTTTTAATTATAAATTTTAATTTATTTTTTTATTTTAAAAAACTTTAAATATAATTTTTAGTATTAGTTTAAAGCGCTTTATAGTAAACTATTTATAAATTAATAAGCAAATTAAAATTTATAACTAATACTTTCAAAAGCACTTACGCTTTTTTATAAGCTACTATTAAAATAATTAAAGTAAGTTTTTGCTAATAATAAACTATATATAATTTATTTTACTTTACGATTTATTTGAAAGTTTATTTCTTTTTAAAATAGTATATAACTATACTTCTTATATAAATTAAAATTAAAAAATCGATTTTACGAATACGATAATCTTTTTTTAATACTTAAATAAAAAAGACGCACTTAGCTATACTACTCGCTATTATAAAGCTTAAACTTTAGCTAAAGTATATATAAGCTAAGCTTAAAAACGTATAGCTACTACTACTAATTATTTAAAGCGTTTTATCGATTTTAAAATCGGCGATTTTATTTAATTAAATATACGCTACTTTCCTAGCTAGCACTTTTCGAAAAAGCTCGATTAGTTTACTAATAAGCTTTTCGAGATTATTAAAAAAGTATTCAACTTTTTTCGGCTTAGGCTATTTGATTTTATAAAAGTACACGATGTATTTACCTTGCAAAAGCTTCGCAAAGCCCCCGATAATTTTTTTCCCGAATAGATATAGTTAGAGCCCTCGCTTATTAACATTATTAGCGACGACGAGTACGAAGTCGAAGAGCTCTTGGCTTGCCGAAAATAGTACGGCAATCTTTAATATCGCGTTAGCTAGCTGAATAGGAACGTCGACTTTATTTAATACTTTGCTTTAGACTTCAAGTATGCCCCCCGCAAACTTACAGAATTCCATTTAGCGAATAAAAAGCTTCTAGGACCTTTTGTAGCTTTTTCGAAATGGATTAAGGCGTACGAAAGTGGTATAGACGACTACGACGAGTTGGATAATGACAAGCCAATGGTTGGACGCTCGAGGGCGAGCTTTTTTCGGACGGGGGGGTAATGTGACGCTCCTGGCAGTGCCCAGCCTTCGGCTAGCCCCTGAGGCACGTGCATCACCCGAGCTGGCGAGCCCCTTGGTTTACCCCTACGGCTTCGGCCGCTCTCTTCCTGTTTCTCCCGAACGCCCTGCTTCATTGCAGGGGTTCTTCACGTATATAGAGAGCTCTTTCCTTCCTTCTAAGCTCTTTAGTTGTTTATTCTAAGGATTTACCGAAGTCTCTTCTATTTCGCCATGTAACTACTCCCCTCACGTGGCCCGCTAAGCTCCTCCATACTCGGCGCGTCACACAAACGAAATACCAGCTTGAAAAAGTGTTTGTTGCAAACATTATCATTCTGCAAAATGATTATAAAGTCAAGTAACCCAGGCCTTCGATTTTTCAGTCCCATACAAGCCACAACTGCTATAATATTTACTTCCAAGTATAGAAGAAAACTATATCTTTCATAGACTTTAATCCTTATCTTGCTTTATACAATCAGCTATTTAAAATACTCTACTCTATATTCTACTTAATATCTTACATTTATCCTTCTAATTTAGAATTATATACTTACAAAACTATAATGTTATTCTAATTCTCATTATTTTCTACGTTGGGAAACTTGTTCTCCTCTATTGTCCTGCTAGCAAAATCATAATAAGATATTAAAATACTTCCTTTTCTGTCAAATAATATATGCAGGCTTTCATCCTTAGCACCAAAATATTCTTCAAGGTATTGCACTTGCATTTAAATAAGGAATATAATCTATCCGATAAATAGTTATACTCTGCCGAAAATTTGTATCTCGGCCTAAAGAAGAGTATTTTATTTAGCTAATCTATATGTTTGAGAGAAATTGCAATCTCGAGGCTAGGGTTATGTAGATATTGCTTTTTGTCTTCATCTCTAGTTCGGATGAATACTCGATTCCTACCGTTTTTGAACCTTTAGCCGAGAGGCCCCCTAAATTCTTTGCAGAGCTGAATGCTGGCCTTTGTGATGAAGCATTCAGACTCTAAGGGACCTAAGCTCAGATGGCTAGGAGCAAGCTTTTGTTTTGGACTTAATTCTCAATTGCTTTGAGAAAATAGCTCATTGCTTCCATGCACTCTTGTTTTTGACCTATGACTATTAATTATGGAATTCATGCTGAAAAGTCTGCCAACAATAGTAGTATTCAATATCATAACGAATATCAGAAGTAGTTCCAAGAATCATGTTATACGGCTTGTCTCTTTGCCCATATGCAAATCCTTGTCCTACAGTGTACACATTGCAAGTTGGGAGTCCAAAGTCGCAAGTCGCAAGTCGGCAGTCGGCAGTCGGAAGTCGGAACTAAGCCTATCTTTCCGGTACTAAATAAGGGTATACCCTAGCTATTACAAAATATAAAAATATTAGTTTGGTTTATTCCTAATATGTCTAGAAAACTCTTTCTAGGCGCAAGAAGTTGACTAGGCCCAAGAACTGTCTTCAACAACAATCTACCAACTTCTTTACTCTCAATTCACATTGTCTTACCAACAACAACAGCAACACTAGCAACAAAGTTAGTTCTGATACAACGCGCATTTTCAAGCTCCCCAAAACTAGCAGCTAATCTGTTCTCAAAATGGTTGCATACGACTTCGATGCAGAGATCGCAAAGATTACCGAGTACCAAGGTCGAAGCCAGCGAGAAGAGCGTAGAGGTCCTACGGGACAATTCGAATTTCAAGAGCAGGAAGGCTGGTCAGATGCAGTCAAAGCACATGTTAAGAACATAAAAAGAGTTCCCTTTGGCTTATCGGATGAAGATGTGGACCGTCTGGTTGGTGTCAACATGGGGCAGGAACAAAAAAGATGGCACAACGACCATGATATCAATGTGGTAGAGGACGAAATTGCTGTGAATGATGCCGGAGGATTCGAAATGATCTACATGGCTCGTGCGATGACGCTCGTGCGGGGAAAAGAGGAAGCAGAAAAGATGCTTTCTAAGTTTGACGCGGACACGAACATATACCTCGAACACAACCCTCCCGGACCACCAAAGCATAAGGATGACAAACGTTTCGGAGAAGGATATTTGGAAGACAAGGTCAAAGCAGATGCAGCAGGTTGGAAATGTGGTATCAAACACATTGCTTTACGAAGGTAAAAATTCATAATCGTTGAATCTTTCGTGGAATTGGACTAACCATCCATAGAGAAAATGGCAACCCTCAACAGATACCAGGCTTAACAGCGGAAACCCTCGGAGAACCTCATAAGTTCGCCGCTACAGATCGATACATGCGGCACATTACCGAGATAAAGCAAGTCATCGGGATGCTATATCAAGTCTTACTTCCCACAGAATATGAAAACTCCACAGAAGTCGTGAGGTACTGGGTAAAGAACTCCGCTTTTGAAGCTCTAGTCCACACAGAACGGGAAATTGCGACGACGACTGTAATGAACATCAACACCATTGCAAAACCGCATTTCGATACTGGTGACGACGACGACACCATGACAGTGTTACATGTGTGGGGAGACTACGACCGAGAGAAAGGGGGACAATTCTCTATCCCAATTTTAGGGAAGACCTATACTATGTATCCTGATTCTCTTCTCTTTCTTCGCTCGAAGAAGTACCTCCACTCTGTGCGACGTCCGGTCGTTAACGGGCAACGATTTAGCATGGTCCATACAACTCAGAAAAATATGGCCGACTTCGATGCCCTGCAATTGCCGCCTACCCCTGCTGAGAAGAGTGCCTCTCTGAAAAATCCGCGACAGGATGAGGATGCTAAGTGTCCATATTGCAAGAAAGAGGGAAGGCAGTCGGGCGGATTGCAATCAGTCAACAAGCATCTTCTCTCGATAATTGCTTCCGGAAAGGGTAACGAACTGCACGACCTGGAGGAAATACAAGCATGTGTGGAAAGAAACTCGGCCGCCATAAGCAGGAAGCGGAAAGAGCGCAGCGCCGCCAAGCTTGCTGCAAGAATGGAGGAAGCTAAGAGACGAAGGGAAGATGACGAGGGCTTCGATTCTAGGTCAGAAGCAGAGGATGCACCTCCCTCTAAGCGTCAAAAGTTGGCGAAAATCAAAGCCTCAAACAAATATGAGCGCTACGGAGCTGCTCTCTTTGCTGAGAGCGCGGAGAGGGGATCTGGTCTTGGCCCTTGAAGTTTACGCAAGGCAGACTTCAGGCAAAGTTCTTATGGTTTGTGAACAAGGGAATACTCCAAACTCGGTCTCTGCCTTGGCAATCACGAACATCTTAGTTCATAAATTAGATGTCTTTCATGAATGGACATTTGTATTGCTTACTGTTTGTGTGAGAAACCTCGATTAAGAATAAAGAATATAATTATAACCTCGAAATTATTTGCCAAATAATATTAGCTTAATCGAGTTCAGTCAAGTTCCATCTTTTACTTCGAAACAACTTTACAGCATCCTTTAGCATTCAGACTATCCCGAATTACAAGTAATTCGTATAATTTCTAAAACAGAAAATATAATATTATATCTATATTTAGTTTACTAGTAATTTTTCAAAGTATAAATTAAATTAAACTTGAGGTTTGACTATTGAATATTGAAAAAATAATTCATTATATTGGTTCTACTCAAACAAAATCTAGATTTGGGTTCAAAATATGTGGCTAATTTGCACTTGCGTGACTGGTCTCGCTTTCGTGATTATTCTCCACACGAGTTTCTCCCCTTGGGCAATCGGACTTGCAGCTTGCTTGGACGACCGACTACATAGCTAAGCGCTTCTACCTAGATAAATGTGTGATTGGTAGCTCAGATAAGACCAGTGACACACAGGGACATTGATCTACGCCTGATGACGACTCTCCCTCAGGTTTTCTCGCTGTCCTGATTGGACTCGGCGGGCGACTGGTCTGCACCTGGTGACCGATGCAGCAAAATCGGTTTGAGAATGAATGCTAGATAAGTTAGTTGCATATGGCGTCGAATCAACTCAACACACATGGCGAAACCGATACCCGTGAGTGCCCTCATCGCCCGGCTTGAGAGCAAATAGATTTTATGAAGCTTTTGGTACTCGCGCACTTGATCAGTAAAGTATTGTCCGTAATCTGAAGGATATAACTTCAGAGCACAAGCCAATTTTTGTACAGTACAATCCACCCCAATTCACCAAAATGGCTCCTGAACGTCAGCGGACCAAACGCATTGCGGAAAAGTACGAGCGAAGTATCGCAGCGCAAACAAGTATTGTCAATAGCACGGGGAGGGCTCATGATGCTGCAACAGAAATTGGTCGGAGCCCAACACCACCAATTGAGGAACAAATCTCACGACCAAGTGTTCCTCCAAGACCACAGAGGTACAGAGTTCCCGCACAGCATGAACAACAGCAGACGCCACCTCCTTCTCCGCAGGATGAATTCCATCCGCAGAAAGAACCACCAGAAACTCCGATTCTGCGGCGCGAACCACAGAAACCTCCAACAGCCGAGAGAGATTCTTCCATCTCCCTTGATAGCCTTCAAAGCCAACTCTCGAACGTGGAGGATGAAATCCGGTCTCTGCGAACCGAAAAAAACAAGCGAGAAGAGACTATAGCTTCGCTCCGCCATGATCTTGACAAAGTTGCTGAGAAGTACACTCAAGCAATCAAGGATCATCGAAGGGACCAAAGAGAGAGAAATGACTTGCAAGAGCAAGTAGAAAGATTGGAAAATGAATTGAGGCGGGAGAGAGAGGCAAGAAGTGAATTGGAGCGCGATATTCTCGCAAGGATTCAGAGGGAATCTCAATTACTTGACATGTTGGAGAGAACAAGAAAGCTTTCGCAGACGAGCATTGAAGAATCGGTGTTGGCCACAAGGAGGTTACGCGAAGCTGAGGAGGCTGCCCAAGAAAGGGCTGCTCGATCGGCGAGGATAGAGGCGCCTAGGAGAGAGAGGAGAGAAAAGAGGACTTCGCAGATAAATATCAATTTGAATGGGAGGTCTGAGAGCAGTGTTCCATGGGTAGGCTTTTTTAGAAAATAGTGAAGAGAGAAAGAGCCAAGAGGAAAAAATGAAGGGAAGTAAAGAGAAGATAGTTAGTGTTAAATGTTTTCATTTACCAAATAGTAGCGTGACCAAAAAAAATCTAATTAATCGATTATAATCATGATTAAATAATTAGATTAGATTATGATTATGATTAACACTTTTAAAAAATAATCTAGATTAAGACTAAAAAAGTTAATCACTATATAAAATAATTTAATTATAATCAAAAAAATCTAAATTAAATCGATTTAATCTAGATTTTTTTAATTAGATTAAATTATAATTAAGAGTTAAACTTCATAATTAAATTATAATTAACACCCTTTAATCTAATCTAATCTAATTATTATTTACGCTATTAAATAGTTACCAAAAATTACTTGAATTTAATACGCTAAGGGGTTGAAGTCTTCAGATCTTTATCTACTATTCCATCGCGTGATATTAGATCCGTATTCTTTGTACACAACAAGCAAACCTTCCTCGTTGTACTTCCAAGGTTACCTAGGTATTTGCCCCTTTTATAGCACGTGATTCACTGAAATTAGTCCTGGGTAGACGCTGGAAGGTACAGGTTTTCAGATGGTTTTTGACAGAGTCTGGTACTTCAATTAATGATGTGTTAAGCTTACTAAACAGAACATGAGGAGGGAAGCAGAATCTCTCAACAGTGGTGATCACGTGATAAATCCATCATGTCTTGACGGAATCCGCACCCCTAGGATGCTGATATCTCAGCAGATATTACGAAACATAGAGGCTAATTGGATCTCATATTTTCTTAACATTAAACTCCACGATCAAGGCTCCGGTGCTGAAGATTCTAGCTGACAGCGGACTTCCCCAGTCTCTCATCCGTTGAGGCTATGGTAAAAGAAAAGCAGATTCGGAAGGGAACTATTGGTGAGTGATGAGCAGACACAGTGTCTCCGGTTGGGACCATAGTAGGCACTGCTTTCAAGCTCTTGAAAACATATAGATTTCATGGCATTCGACTCTCATTGATTCAATTGATATACTATACTTCGTTCCCTTCGTGGATTGCAGACTGTCACATCCCTAGTTCTAACAATGAGATAAAGACAAAAAGCGCGAATGTGAAATAATGACTTCTGTGAAAAGCACGGGTAATGAAACACTGACTGAGGCTTGCGATAGATATAAATCTCTCGCAAGCGGAAAGGTTGCAGAGCTGAGCCGCAGTACTTGAAGTCCGGTCCGGCCTCCGAAAGAATCTCCACAATTCACGTGCTGACATATCAGCAATCTCGACCTCATATTCACCCTTACTGACGCACTCTTGCTTGCAGCTATCTCTTCAAATAGTCCGAACCCCTCATCTCAAGCTACTCCCTCTGGCCATGTCCTTCCCAATGGAGGCTCTCCCCCGGATCGCCTGCTTCCACGGCGGTGGATCATCAGGTCCAATCTTCGAGATGCAATGTGAACAGCTGATCTCGCAACTCTCATCACGCTTCGAATTCGTCTTCTTCAACGCGCCTTTCTACCGAGATGCTGGTCCGGGTGTCTTACCATTCTTCGTTCCTGAGAAGTGGGGTCCCTATCGAACATGGTTCACGAAGGATGATAATGAGGTGGAAAGAGGTGATGGAAGAGCTAAAGATGGAAAAGGTGAAGGTGGAATTGAGAGAGTTTTGAAGCTTATTGCTGAAGCGGGAGAGGGAGGGGAGTGGGTTGGCTGCATGGGTTTCAGTCAGGGAACGCGGATTGTAGGAGGATTATTGCTGGATCAGCAACGGAGGAAAGAGTTAGGGTTGCGCAAGGCAGAGGGAGATATCGATTTCAAGTTCGGAGTGTTATGTATGGGCGGCGCTGCTCCTATGGTCTCTGATATCTCATACAGTAAGTCAGGGCGAAGAGATATTGATCACGTGCTTAGTGAGCTGAGGTGAGCAATGGCTGACGATGAAATAGTGGCTGAGGATGACGGAGTGGTTACCATTCCAACTTTTCATCTTCACGGAACGAAAGACTTCCAATATGAGAACGGGAAGAAGCAGATGAAGACGTGGTATGATCCCAAGGCTGTCACGGTACTGGATATCGATTATCATCATGCGATGCCATGGCATAGAGCAGACCTGGTTAAGTTTGCAGACATGGTACTGCAGATATACAAAAACACCGCGCCAAAAACATGATTTTGTGGCATATGGCTGGGAAACTTGATGGAGGAACTTGGCGTTGATTTTATCTGCATATCGGCGCTGGTCTGACATAGACATGGGTTATTGAGCATGGCTTCGTGGAGGGTTTCCGTCATTCCTTCTTCTGCAGCTGGGATAATTTGTGCGATCCCAATTTCACGATTGGAAATTGCATTAATCTTTCTCAATGATGAACCGTATTCATGGGTCGAGCGGACATCTCCAGCTCATCCCTTCAGCATTTGATCATTTCTGCTTTGGATTCATTGATGATGTCTGCGAGTCTCTCTTTCTCTCCTAGATCCCGAGTAGGCTTCAATGACTTGACGAGAAAGCGGCATCTCGAATACTTATTCTAATACCTGACAGCCTTATCATCAGGCGCCAGGAAATGCATGTACAGATAGTTGAGGGATAAGCAGTATCGCATGCAACTGTAATTCGGCCACCACGATTGTCCCAAGATCGACCACGGTATCCAATGATGCAGCGTATCATTGAAAACTTCACTGGCAGATGATATCTCCCACGATCGAATTCCTAAACCTGTCTGCCAATTCTCACGCCTGCTCTTCAAGCTACTATATTTTCATTCTTGAGATTCTCGAGCGGTTTTCCAAGAATCGAATTAGCAGATCTCCTTGTGATGAATAGTATAGGGCTGTTTTATAGGGTCTCTTAGTGGGAAACACGTGATGGGGATTTGAATAGAGATATTCTAGAAGGAAGGTCTGAAAATATTTGCCGACGAAATATACGCTGAAAGCCTAGTCTAAAATCCTAAGTCATTAGATTACTTCAGACACAAAACTGGCGTACTTCAAGTCAGCTGCAGCTATCAGGATAAATTGCAGAAGACGTAAAAGAGAGGGGATGGGAAAGCTTTGAGTCCTTGGACGATAGGAAGGCCCGCGGTGCCGGCCCCAATTATCCTAGGACGTTGATACTTTCAGACACTCTGTTCTCGGGTATGGTTTTGTTCTGTCTCAGTCTTTGTCAGAGTCCCTTTCTGACGACGCCATCGCTATGCTGACGGCTGTCAGCATTTAGTTCAGGTTTGCGTGATGATCGACGGTCCTCGGCAGGCGATAAATCGACATCCCCCTAAAATTATATCGACATCCCCCTTCCTAATAAGGTTTAGTCCCGTCTCTTCAACATTGCAAATCCTAAGAACAAATATTAATTTCTCGACTCTCTATCTTAGCCTTATTTCTAATTATTAAAGAAATAGATATAGAATAAAAAGCTCGATAATAAATCAAATTATATATACTTAATAAAATAATTTAAATCACGTGGTTTGCATTACCAGCTCTCTGTCAGATGGAAAGGATTGACTGGATTGATGATAAGAGGAGGTTCTGGTGGTCTATATATACACTCTAGGGGGGGTACCCCTGAACTAGGCCAAAATTGGCTATCTGACACCATTTCACGTGATCCCACTCATCTGACACTCTCACCTGCAGCATGCGAGCTCCTAGCTCCCAGCTCCCAGCCCCTACCTCCCCACCTCCTCACCTTTCTCTAATATCCAAGATTCTAACTCACTAGCTCCTAGCTCCTAGCTCCTATATCTAAGCTTCCAGCTCTTAAGCTCCTCACTCTTAACCTCTTTACTACCCGACTTCCACCTTCTAGTACTTCCTTCTATTTCCACTTACTAACTTACCAATTATTCAAAGGCCCTAGTCTCGTACTTCTCTACTTATACGTACTACTTAATGCACTTGCCGAAGCTTAAAAAGCATCGGATAAGATAATCTATTATATACTTAAAATGGCACTAAACCCGATTTGAAATATCGCTTGCCACGGTCCTCGCCTAAACAGGAGCGCTTCCACTTACGGAACAATCTCCTTAATTAACAAATTCGTATCAGATATGGTCATATTTTATAGATATGTATCTTAGATTTATGCCTTGATATTCTTACAGTACACAATTATCATCACTCTAATGAAAATCGGACTCTTCCTTCCATACTTCCAAAAGCAGACTCAAGCCTTTCGTGGCCTTCTTGAAAACACATTTCTCGTCCATCCATCATCCATCAATGTGCTCTCTCTCACCAATTCATAACCACCAATCTTAGGCAGAATAATAGCCCAGATCAACCAATATATGGCTCCAGCAATAAAAATTCCGATACCGACAACGCAGTGTAGGTAATATGGCAGATGTTGGTAAACATTCTGTCCTGCAGAAGGTGGGACGAATGGTGCAACAACAAGGTAAATATTAGATAACAAGAAAAATATGGCAATTGGAAGAGTAGCGCGGAATGGAGGTGCCCAGGTCGATGGGCTGCGATGTATGGAGAAAGGATGAAGGTAGAGGTGGATGAGGCCACCAGCCACGAAGACATTGACCACCGCCAAGGGGTATGAAATGACGCTTGAGATGGGGTATGAGTGATGAGGTCTACCAAAGTTCTGAGAGGGAAACTTACTTGAGAAGGAAGTTGTACGCATCTCCTGGAGGCGGGGCTAGCATAATAATGACTGAAACGCACCAATGCTCAAACAAGCCCATGAATGGAGCATTTCTTGGCTTGTTGCTCGCCCAGAGCCTTGATAATGGAATTACTCCCTCGCGTCCGATCTCTTGCACCACTGCGATTGATCAGCCTTTTACTGGACTTATTTTGGGAGGAAAATTTACATCGGCCTTGCGAGAAAATAACGCTCAAGACATTTCCAAAAGCAGACAGGGCAACGAATACAGATAGAACACGCTCTGCACGAGGCCCGAACATGTTTCGAAAGAACGACGCGGCCAAGATTCGACCCGAACTCATAATCTCAGACTTAGGGACAGCCGCAAAGTAAGCGATCTGGAGAATTTGTAAGTTGAAGTTGCTGTTTCGCTATGCGTTGGTGGACCTACGTTGACTAGCATGTAGAGTATCGAAACGAGAATGATTGCTGCCGGAGCTGATTTCTTGAGTGTGCGTACAGCATCCTTGGTTTCAGACAGAGCGTAATTCGCGTTACTATATCCAATGTAACTCCATATTACATTATATAACGCTGTCACAACACCGTATCTGCAATTCGATTAGCCATCCGTATGCTAGAGATGATATTCGGTGACACTAACGCGCTCCCTGTGGTACCCGCAAATGCATTGCTGAAATTATCGGGCTTGTCAATACGGAGATGTCCTCCAAGTGCAACCTGAAGAACTAGTCAATACTTATTCTCGATGATTTTGGACAGGGGACGGATACGCACAAATCCAGATACGATAATGAGGATGAGGATCAATAGCTTCACCATCCCCAAAAAATTCTGCAACCTCAATCCCCAATCCAAAGCAAGCCCATGAATCAAAAAGGCAGTGGTAATACAAGCAAGTCCAATCCCACGTTGGTTCCACCTGTTAACCTCAACTTGGGCTGCATTGAGGATGTACTCTCCAAAAATGACTGAGTTTGACCCTGCCCATCCGAGCAAGACCACATAGCCAGCGTACATGGCGGTCACCAAAAACTTTGGCTTTCGGTAAACATATTCAAGGTAGTTCTTTTCGCCTCCGTTTCTGGGAATACCAGTGCCAAATTCCATGTACACAAGCATTCCTGCGAAACAGATCAACATGCCGGCAACCCACATGAAAAGTGCAAGGCCGACGGAGCCAGAAAGACTAAGGATCTCGCTGGGGGTTGCGAAGATACCTGTCCCAACCATGCGGTTGAAGATCAGGAATACAGCAGAGATCCATCCGATCTGTCGACGAGACTCGCTTGTCTGGTAGGTCTCGATGTCGCCTAGAATCAGACGGTAAGCTAGAGTATTTCAGGTGGAGATGACATCAAATGTGGAGATATACCTTCAGCAATGGTTCGATCGAGAACCTGTTCTCCAATCGGGTGTTTTATTGCTTGTTCAGAGCTTGATTTCGCATCTGAACGTGGTAGGTCTACACGCCCGTGGAAAAGTGCATCGCGACCAACTCGCAGATGGTTGAGTAAAGACGGCATGGTTGGTAGCGGATCAAGTATTGTACTTCCACAGCCTTTGAGCTAAAGAAATTCGTATCAAACAACGCTATAGAGTTCAATCACACGGAGCGAAGTTAACAGCATCATCCTGGTGTCGCGGAAACTACCTATGATATACGACAGAAGATCAATGATCACGAAAACTATTTCGCCGTTGATGGAAAATTTCAGCAATTGCGAATTTGGCCTTCGAAAGATGCAATACAAAGACTCCTTGCGTGCATCGAATTATCGCAAGCTGATTGGGTGAGACAAGGCTATATTATGGGATGGCCCGAATGGCCACGTAATAATTACTAAATCAGCCCACTTAGCAGCAAGTCAGTGCCAACATACGATCAATACAAATTTCAGTCCTGACTCCATCATGCCATTCGCCATCGAAATCACAAGCATCATCCCACACCATTTGTCTGCCGTCAATACCCGGCACGGAGCAGCTCTCGCTTGAGGCCCAGGCCGAAAAAAAGCGTGAAAAGGAGGTACATTCACGTGACCGGCGATCCTTCTTGTTGTCGAATGCGGAACTCCAAATCTCGATTTCTGCATATATCAATAATAAAGATGTAAATTCAGGCATAGAGGATTAAGAGAGCAGTCATGTCTAAAGAAGCAGGCCACGAAATCAAGCAGCAGCAGCAGCAGCAATACCCGGCAAAAGTGCATCAGTAAACACCCATAACACACTCGTATAGTCGCCCGCCCAAGCATTCCCAGTATAGAAGGTCCCTTTTAATCCTTGCAATGCATACAAAGCGTTATAAAAGCCATTCTTTATCGAGTCGGCGGTTACATGAAGGCCGAGAGGTGTATGATTAGAAAGGACTTCGATCGAGGGAGTACTAGCAGGAAAGGTACCAGCCATTGACATGGCTGCAAGGTCGGACAGGATAAGCTTCTCAACGTCTGTGTCTGTCTGGGACTTCACGCTGATGGTATGGAAAGTGTGAAGACCGGGAATACCACTGAAAGAGAACTCTTGAACGTAGGGTGGAGTGGGAACGTTGAATTCGGTACCATTCTGTGCGTTGATGGCATTGACATCGTCCGGAACACCGTTCCGTATAATTCCAGTGTAATATGTAGTGTATTGCCATTGGTTGAAGAGAGATGATTCGTGGTGGTTGAGGGTGAATGGCTTGAGATTGTCTGCCGTCGGTGGTATCGTCACAAGGATCCTCTTGGCTTTGATAAGCTTGCGACCCGTTGGTGTCTGAACAGTGATTTGCTGGAGACCGATTTTATGGCGAGCGACATCAACCATTGTAGTATTATACAAGACATCTGCTCCTAACAATCCTGAAGCTTTGAGGTACAGCTCACTGTTGAAGTGATCGGCTGCAACGACAAAACCACCTTGCAGAGCTGCTTCAACCTGAGTAATCCCAAACTCCTGAACGACATAGATTGTTGGCGTGTTAAGAAGATCTCCAACTGATTGTACGAAAGTTAAGATCGTTGGAATAGCTGCTTGAATTCCATATTTGTTGACAAAGTCCCTAAAGGTAAGGAGGAGATCTGCGGGCACTGGGTTGGGTAGAGTATACCCCTCAACCAAGAATGGCCATTGCAAGATAAGTTGGAAATAGGTGACAATGGCGCTGGTAACCTCGGCTTGTGTGAATGATGGTGTGACCGGCTTCCCAGTCTTGAAGTCAATGTATTCTGTCACGAAAGGTGGGCTGACAGCAGCGACGAGAGAGATGTTGAATCGACTGGTAAAGGCCCGGACTGTTGGGTTATCAATCCAAGCTTCAACCCCGTAATCCTACTCAAGAATTGAGTTAGTATTTGTTTAGCGCGATTCAGGCTGCATACCCCAAAAATAACGATACATGCATGCTTTCTTCAATATCTCTACCGATACTGACCCTGAAACCATATACGAAAACCAGTTCAGAGAAGGTGAGACTTACAACTGGCAATCCCGTGACAGGGTCGAAGAAGGTTTCTGTGTGCCCTCCCAGTCGTCTGGTTTTCTCCACCACCACGACACTCTTATTGAAGTCCTCTCTCAGACGCACTGCAGCGTATGCTCCTGTTGCTCCACCACCAATGATACAAATATCACGCGTGATGATGTCTTGAGGCGCAAATCCGCGTTCAAGAATAGAGGAGGCGGCAAATGAGAATGATAGTAATCCAAATAAAACGCCAGCTTTCATAAATTGAGTCGCCATAGCGAAAGATATCGACGATATCAACTTAGCACTAAAGATCCACAGGAAGAAAAGTTATACGGAGGGGGAGACGCGACAATAATATCCGCGCCAATTCACTTTTCGCTTTTACCGACTAGAATTGAACTTGCAGAGGACAGTAACAGTTGTCTCAGCTTAGCCACATGCTTAAATTACTTATGTACTCTTTGAAGCTGAGGATAAGCTTAGATTCTTCGAGCAAATAACGGTCTTTAGCGAGCGCCTTTCGGTTAATATCGAACCCAAAATGGACACAGCGCTCGAACAAGGCTTCAGCTGAAAAGTAGAAACCAATAGTACATGCTACCCTGCGCCATCATCGTGGCCACGTGCAGCAGTCTAAAAAATATATGTTCTGGCCCGAAACCCCTGTCGTCACCTTCTACGAAGAGTGGAAAGTGCCTCTGCTTCATAGTTTTTCCTTCGAGTGCCTCCTCCTACAACTCCTCCCCCAGGCGGGGGCCTTTCCAAAGAAGCAGAAGAAGAAGTGAGACCTCACTGACGGATTAACAGACAGTGATCTTGATCTGAATCGCCTGATCCTCTCAGAAAAGTCTCATTCGTTGGCTCAATAATATTCGAAGATGCGACGGCGCCTTTCTTTCGCAGCTTTACTCATCTCCATTTCATTCACTGTTTTCTCAATCTTCACAACAGAATCGATGTAGTGCTTCAATCTTCGTACCATAGCTGACATCTTTAGTATCTAGAATCTTCCCTCATGCATTCAGAATAGCACCACCCCATCCACATTCACGAGGACTTCATTTCTTTAAATTTTATTTACAGCCTCCGCATCCCAGTCTCACTTCCACCTTTTTCCAAACCATACACAATCCGTAATCTTATTAACAAGGATACCGATTGCATACAAACACAACAGATCATCAGGAAATAGTTACCAGCGCTCTCAAATTCCCCTCCTAGGGCCGCCCTTCCTCAGCCTACTCCGTGCCTCTCCGTGCGTAGCCTAGGTTTTTTAAAGTTAGCCTAGCCTCTTCCTAGCCAATCGAATTGCTCTTCCTAACCCAGCCTATGGGTCGGATAGGCTAGGAGAGGAAGGGGCAATTTACTAGGGGTTAAAAGGGGGTAGGAGTGCACGTACTTTACGACGCACGTACCTATTTCTCGGAAGAATTTTACATAATTTTCGAGGTGGAGATACGTACGAACCCCTATTACCCTAGCCCCTTTAGCCTTCCTACTCCTGCCAAAAATACGTGTACGCCTTGCCTAACCTCGCCCAAAGCTCTATCTAAGTCGCCTTCCTTTGCCTAGCCGAGGGGTCAAGTCAGCCTATCCCGGCCTGGGGCCTGGATTAGGCTAGGAGGAGAATTTGAGAGCGCTGATAGTTACATCATGCCAAAATACTTCACATATCCCGCACTTCACCGCCGATGCGCCTCCTGCGGTATCGAGTCTAGGCTCAGCGGTGGAGATAGCTGCGCGAATTGTGGAAGACAAGATCTCCGTGAATATGATATGTACGGAAATCAGTACGAATCTAACACAGCAGGACCGAGCCGACAAAATCAACTTCAAGGATGGTTGAACGACTTGAACAATCAGCGCCAGGGTTACGGAGGTGGCGCGAACCAGGCGTTCAGATATGATCTCAGACCTAGTGCTGGTCATGCACCTGGTTTCTATCGCTAGAGATCGAGCGGAATGTGAGAATAACAGGAGTGGCCGACGGAGAGGAAAGCGGACTAAGCTACATAGGTCTAGATAGACACAAATATTATACGTTGAAGTTATGTGGACGAAATTAGCCATGTCGCGATGTTTCCTAATATGAAATCCGGTAATAGAGAGAAACGATCCCACTTAATCGTCCAGAGTAAATCGCACGAACGAGGGCCTCGAAAACAAGGTCAATAGAATGAAGTATGTTTTCGAGCTAGAGATTGTTTGTCTTGTGAATGATTCTTCATAATATATAAATGGAGTTTCGATCCGGATACTCTTTCCGGATGCCAGGTGCTCTAAATAAAACGAGGCACTACATCGGGCCCATTTTATGGTGTACCGGAGATAATGAAATCTTTCGGTTATATTGGAAAACGTTTCATTGATGGCGACAGACGTGCTTATGCGGTCAGGAAACATTCTCAATTGTTCGACGAAAGTATAATTGGGAGATAATACCGCATTCGGATATTTAAGCGAGCGTCTCAGGGGGCTCTGTCCTGACTTGACTTTTGAATTCCTGAAGTTCTTACCTCAATGTAGGCTGCCCATAAACAGCAAACACAGACCTGACCATTGTCCTTCACGTGCTTTAATGGCGTGTAACGGAGAACGCAATTTATCAGACTGCTAGTAAGACATGGTCATGAATCTGGCAAATCGATCGCAATCCCCTCATGGTGTTAGCTGGCCTCCATCAGCGAGGATCTCCAATTAACCACATCTGAGGATCATGTTGAGTTCGCGTTACACCTCGGAAAAGTCACTAGGGGATAGCCTAGGTATAGAAGCGAGCAGACCCTGCCGACGGTCATCACTAAGATCTTACATTCACTAGTACCGAATTTGTCTCACCAGGCAACTTTGTGTCTTTCGCAAATTCATATATCTACAGCACTGGATCTCCAAAACTTCCGCCCAAAAGATACAACCAGACTTGTAGATGAATACGGGTTTACCCGGATAGACCCGGGTACAGAGGCCACGGGTACCACCCAAGTAGAAATCTAGTGGGTAGGGTACCAACCTGGCGGGTACCGGGTTTTACCCCGAGTATCCGTCCATTTTAGGAAGTAATGAAACTTATTTTTAGAAAGAAATAAAGACATATTTATTTAATTAGTACTACTAATAACGTTATTAAAAGGTAAAATAAGTATAATATATATATATTAATTATAAAAAAATTCGAAAGCTTCTTTATATATATTTTGTATAAATATAAAAAGCTCAAAATCACGTGTATAGCACGTGCTTTTTTACAATATTTAAAAATTAATAAATAATAATTTATATAGCACGGGACTACTTAGATAAGTAGGGATTTCTAGCGATTTCATTGGTTCTCGGCGCTTATAAACGTTTTTCCGTGTCACGTGCACGGATACCCGGATAAAACCGAATAACCTTATATTTTACGGGTAACCGCCCGGCCAAATTTCACTGGGTGGGGTAACCGCCCGGCACCCCCCCTGGGTACGACCCGGGTTACCCATCTACAAGTCTGGATACAACCGATTCCTAAAATCTTCCGCACCGAATGTCAGATTTGATGGCTGCAATTGTATCTCCGTTCAACGCCTCGTTGTCTTTGTGGCACACAATACTGTTATCACTCAGCGCTGTAAGATCACAATTCTCTAGTGAAATTGAATTGTGATAACGACTGTTTTGATAGTTAACCGTATATATCCTTAGTCAAGTAGTGTACAGAGTCTATCTCTACCCACTGTCCAAGTTTCCAGGCCCAAGGATCTATGCAGCTTCATCCATTCCACGAGAATACGCCGTTACCTCAGGACGATACCACTACACAGCCAAAAGCTTACATGAAAAGTACGGAAATGCCGTCCGCATAGGCATAAATGAATTATCATTTCCCTCTGCTCAAGCATTGAAAGATATTTACACCCGACACGGTCGAGAAGGAGTTTTCCCGAAAGATGCTAAAGCCTATGCTCGCCCACAGAATAGAATGCACAGCATTCTCTCGGCCATTGATGATGCTGACCATAGCCGGTACAGACGACTCTTCAATCACGCATTTTCAGAAAAAGCTCTACAAGAACAAGCTCCACTTCTGAAGAAATACATTGACCTGTTAATGGTTAGGCTTTATGCGAATGCAGATGAAGTAGCTCAAGACATGGTTGCGTGGTTCAACTGGATTGCTTCGACATCATCGGAGATCTATCCTTAGGTGAGTCCTTTGGATGTCTGCAAGAGTCGAATTACCATCCTTGGGTTTCATTCCTCTTCAATAGCTTCAAAGCCGCTACATTCTTGGGTGCGACAAGGTCATTTCCAACCTTGACGAAAATCTTGGTCCGTCTCGTACCTAAAGACCTCATACAAGCTCGAATCCAGCATAGCGAATATACCGCTGAAAAAGTTGTAAAACGCAGGTCTATGGGCGCCGAGCGTGGAGACTTCATGAGTAATGTGCTAAGAAACAATGAAAAAGAGGTATATCATCCCGAATATCCCAGAATTACCGTTTTCTCCTGACCAGATAGACTGGCATGACAGAGAAAGAGATCATATCCACATTCGGAATCATCCTACTAGCTGGAAGCGAGACAACTGCGACCCTCCTCTCTGCTGCCACCTACTATCTTCTCAAAACTCCTTCGGCAATGCAGAAATTGAAGACAGAAATCAGGACTTCATTTCAATCAGAAGATGAGATCACTCAGATTAGTGTCAACAAGCTCAAGTACCAATTAGCTGTACTTGATGAGGCATTGCGCATCCAACCTCCGACGCCTTTCGGTTGGCCGAGAATTGTTCCTGAAGGTGGTCGGGTGATTGATGGTCAATGGGTTCCCGGAGGAGTAAGTAGCTTCGTCTTTCCTCGGGATATCTGCTAATGTTAGAGAAGACTAAAGTCATGGTCCCAATCTATAGCCTCAATAGAGTTCATACCAATTAAGCAGATGCAGACTCATTTGTGCCGGAACGATGGCTGGATAACGATTTATATCCTGAGGATGACAAAGCATCGTTTGCACCCTTTTCTTTAGGCCCTCGAAACTGCATTGGAAGAAAGTGAGCAGCTCTCTCTTCTTTCGAATAGTTGCATTTACCGATGAGATTCAGTCTGGCGTATGCGGAAATGAGACTTATTCTTGCTCGACTCATGTGGAATTTCGATCTCGAGCTTGATGAGAGGAGCAGGACCTGGGCTGAGGATATGAAGATGTATGTCTTGTGGCAAAAGCCATCTCTGTATATTTGTTTGAAGCCAGTGTCTAGAGCATAAAGCCATTACTAGAGCTTTCAGGTTCAAGGTTATGGTAATTAAGTACTTGCTTGGGAAGATCTTTTTCAAATTATAATAAAAGATCCATTATACACTAGACACTTTAGTGAATCCATTCTATTATTAGTAAAATTCTAATAGATAGACATTTTTTTAGTTTAACAGTTTCATTTCAAGTTCTCAAAAAACAGACGTTCTCATAGATTATTGTAAATACGAGTAGGCTTCCAATTTATAAATATTTTCACATTACAGTATTTGCATTAATAGACTTCTAATAAACCGGAATTCTCGCAAGCAAATTCTAGTATTTGGTGTATTCTAATAAATAAGTATTCTGACAATGGATATTTCTATGAAAGGATCCAATATTTGGCAAGTTTTGGTAGGCAAATATTCTCGTGAATAGAATTTAGCATTTAGTAGGTTTTGATAAACAGGTAATCGTATAACGGAACAAGAAAACAATGTTGATTGCAAGGCCCTGAGATAACAAGTAGACCAGCATTATGCAAACACTCGCACTTCTCATAGCAAATTTCGAATATGAAGCACGAAGCTCTAAAGCAGAGCGCGCACTTGTTTTTATACAATATACTGAGAGAGCTTACAGTTTTTAGTAGTGAAATGTTGTGATATACTCTCGCACTTTCAACTGATAATCGCAAAACACGGTAGGTGATTATAGCAATATGTCAGATCGTCTTTAAGACCTTGTTTGAGCTGTGGAAGAAGTAATATTGAAATCGGTCCATATTGCCGAACAATGGTTGTCGATTTTTAGTCATAAAATGTCATGTTATACACTCGAATTCTCGCTCGCGTTTTCTGAGGAAGTTGGAATTGCCCTCGTCGTGCAAGAAAAGGGGGGGAATGCGGGGTCCCTTGGCGAGGCCCAACGTCAGAGCCTGAGATCACAAGCCGTTGCTGTGGGGAGCTTTGTCCAGGGATCAGGAGCTCCCATAACCTGACCACAAACAAAGCACCACACCTCCATCCCTTCTCCTCCAAACAATCACACACTCTCTCTATAGTACCTACCCTCCAATACCATAAACATACCAAACAAAGTCTACAACTACATACAAACATGGCAGACTCCTCCCGCGAATCCAACATCGACGAGACACCCATCTCTCCCGTCCGTCCCTCAAACCACGTCCGCCAGAACTCACTCGAGAAACACCTGCAGCACCGCCCCGATCAGAAAGAACTAAAAGACCGCCATATTCTCCTCGATACCAACGCTGCACCGTGAGTTCTTCCTTCCGGAATGTATGCGCGTGAGCATAGGAGTTGAAATTAGCTGACTGCGGGGTAAACACAACAGAGCTCTACAATCCGCCGCATACGAACTCGAGCGCCAACGAGCGACTGATAGTCTAAAGAAAGGACTGGAGAAGCGTCCGCATAGAGAGGATTTGGTTGAACGTATGTTTTACATCTTTCTTTTCCGTATCTATGATTCTGGAGCTGTTCATGGTTATGGTTTACTGATTTGCGACCCCTCACAGGCAACATCCTCCCTGATTCCCATGCCGCACCGGCGATTCAAGGCCAGCAGCGCGAACTGGAGAAGCATATGCGTGCGGATAGTCTGAATGAGAAGATTGCGCATCGACCGCAGCGAGAAGAGCTGATCAAGGAGGGTATTTTGACCGAGGAGCCGATTAGTACGGAAGAGGCGGATAAGTTGTATGAGGAGAGGATTGAGGATGAATATGCTAAGCGCGAAGGCGGTGCTTGAGTAATGAATTCCGGCGCATATTGGGCATATCTTGGTTGGGGATATATTTCCTGGAGGATGGAATCTTGACCACGGATTGGGATCGGAATGGTTTGGGAATGGATTGACACTATGCTACGATACGATACGATACATATGGTCACGGTTTGGGACGGGTTAGGTATAAAAATGTCATGAACTCGTTGATCCTATGAATTCTTCTATGAGCGCTAGATTATGATACCAACACCTTCAATGCTTTCCAACCAAACTCCGAGGGTACTTCCATCATCCAAAAAACAATCGCCGCTGCTTAGGGTCTCCTGGCAAACCAGCTTTCCTATCACTACTAGATCTAATCTTCTTCGGAACTGGAGTTGGGTCTCTTGACGGTGGCTCCGAAGTTTCATGAACAGCGTCACGGATCGTTTGCCTAGATAAACACAAGTCTATGTGTTCATTGAACTCCTTTTCGCTAGCTGCCTGTGGTCTGAGACAGATAGGACAGTCCCACCACTCTTCCTCGGGGCTTGACCCTCTCTTGGGGTTTGGGACAATCTCCTTGCCATGGTGTTTTCGCTTATCGATCTCTTGGCTCAGGCTCTCAAGCTCGATGAGTTCATCCTCACGTTCTTGGCGCTCTGCGTCCTCAAAGAGTAACTCTTCTGGTATAGCTTCCCATCCATCCTCGTCGTCCAAAGCTTCTGCTTTCCTCTTGGCTGTCGAGGGAATATTTCCAAGTTCCTCCTCATTAGGCCGCTTCTTGAAACCAAAAAATGCCATCGTGTCTGGTTTCTTCATGCTCACCAAATGAGTACATCTGAGACCCATGAGACGTAATTTAAGACCTGGAAATTCCTGTTCTAGCTTCGCCAACATAGGAACAGAGTATTTGTATAGATCATCCGCTAGGTAAATAGCCTTTGGTAAGATCACTTGTCGAGTGAAAACCTCGTAGGTATGCAATTTAACCTTCAGGCATAGTGTGCGACCTTTGAATTGCGTCCGCACCATATCCTTCTCCAGTTCTTCAGCAGTAGCTCGAAGCTTATCACGGAGTTCAACCGAGTTCGACATGTCACCAAATGTGCTTTCGGTGCCCACACTCTTTCGTTCATATTCCTCAGCAGGCTGTACTTTGGTCCTTCCTAATCCAAGGTAGCATTGCATCAGAAATGCAAAGGCCTTCTCGCCAAACAATTTTGACAAATACTGCCTGTAGGCGTAGATATCCCCACAAGTTTTGACCCCTACAGCATCCAGCTCTCTTTCAAAAACACGCCCAATGCCATTAACCTTCCTCGTCGGCAAATCTCTCATGAACACCATGATTTCATTCCGGTCGTTTGGAAGTCTGAATTGTCCATTTGGTTTGTTTTTGTTTGAACAGATTTTAGCCAGCTTCGCATTCGCCGCGATTCCAGCAGATATTGTGATCTTAGTCTTCTCGTGGACCTCACGACGAAGTTGCTCAATAGCCTCCTCCGGACCAATATCATTCCTCTGGCAGTATTCTGTGATATTGAGATATGCTTCGTCGATACTAGCACTCTCGAATCGAGGATCGTAGTCGACGATAATTTCGCGTACCTCCTGCGCCTTAGCTGTATACTTGTCAAAATTCAGTGGTATCTGAATGAGCTGAGGGCAGAGCTTCTTTGCTACGAAGCCTGCCATACCGCTCCTGCACCCAAACTTCCTGGCATGATAATTGCATGTTGTGAGGACTCCTTTTCCCACTGAAAAGGGGACATCCTTCAGCTCAGGACGGTCCAACTCTTCGACAGCAGCATAAAACGCATCGCAATCAATATGGACAATCCATTGTGACAGGTCTCTAGAGAGCTCAAGCTCCGCGATATAATTGTCTGCTTTTCTTCGATCATTTGCTAGGTCCAGCTTCTCAAGCTGTTTCTTCTTCTCGAGGATTCGCTCGATCTTCTGAGTGAGGTTCGTGTCGCGGGCCTCTTCGTTATTGAAGTACTTCGAACCTTTCGAGGCATTGTAAATGATCTCCGAGACCTAGTGGAGTGTCAGAGTCCGCAGGTTATACGTCGAATAATCATCAATACCTTTTGTTGATCGACATTGTCTTGTCCTGATTTAGTCAAGGACGGTCCGAGTAAGCTGTATTTGAGAGTATCATGCTCCTTCAAGATTTTCTCCTCAACGGGCGGATCTGTCGCCATTTCGAATCAATCGAATGTATTCAGCTTCTAGTTGCTCTTTTACAACCAAGATTGCAGCCATCTGAGCGGTGCTATAATCGCAGTATTGTGCTTGACGCTGATGTTGAGATTTGGCAGACGCGACGAGGCTGGCGATGTCATCAAAAACGCGAGACGGGTGTCCACGTGACTAAGATATGTACCAATATTTGGCTTTCATTAATCGTACTAGTTAACGCCAAACTATGTAGCTAGAAGTCGACCATGAACAGCGCCTACATTATAGCTCCCCTGCTACAATGGTGAAAACTGCTTCCCGTACTTTCCTCCTCGCCTATCTACCTCCCCAGGTTGACTCAACGGCTTGCCAATTTCAAACCCGATCCTATTTCCAAAATTCTTTATTTAATTCCTGAGTACAGATACCGACTTCGACTTCAAAGATTCAGCTTCCACGTTCTGGATAGCAAAATATCCGTTAGCTCAAAGCGTTGAGCTCTTTATGAAAGCTTTTGGACAGCACAGGCACGAGCAAATATCCATGGTACTATGATCATACATATATTGACGTATATTATTGCAATAAAAACAAATCAGAACGGATGTATTTCCGTCTATATTCTCATCTCGCCTGACGCCTGAGGGATCCGAACCCATGCAACGAATGTTTGAACAAAAGTAAAATTAAATGCTAGATACTATCGGCTCAGCATATCTATCGTCTCTCTATCAATAACACATGCATGGCAATATAAGCCAAGATAATGAACGCACCAGCAAATATTGCCAGACTGGTTACATCTGGCCACAGTGCCTGAGTCTTAAAACCGAAAGAGCTCAAGATCGTGGCGCCAGGCACAGTGATGTCAAGGCCGTACTTCTTGTCGGTTAGGGTGAGGAATGTTACCTCGTTGACAATGAGAGCTTCGAAACCGTAGTGGAAGATCGACAACGTCTGAAGCCACAACGCAGATTTGGGGATGGCATCGCGATTCAGAAGCAGACCTGCGAAGAGCAAGCTGAAAAGCATAACCAAACTTCCAATCAAGTTTGCAACACCATTGTCCTTGCAGACGATGCCGATGAAAAGACAGATACCAGCAGCCGCCAGATTGAACAAGACGAGGACCAAGATAAATTTGAAGAAATGCGGTCCGTCTGCAACGAGTCCTGTCATCGGGTATATGATGGAGCCCATTATGATTGGAGGAATGATTCTCAGCGGCACAATGTCGAAGAGTACTTTAGCGACGAAGTATGTTATCGGAGAATAGTAGCCATTAGCCCTCTCTCGAACGAACAACATTCGCTCAGTAGCAAAGACCGTTAAACTTGAAAGTGTGCTGAATCCGAACAGTGCGAGGACGAAGAAGAACAACCCGAGTCGGTTCTGGAAACCTGGAATATCGTCTGTGAGGCCATAAAACAAGAAACCAGACAGGACGGCCAACAGAATCGCAATAGCGTAATGTGTGAGCATAAGCATCGGGTTTCGATAGAGGTTTCTCCACGTTCTTTGCGACAAGATAGTAAATTGTCGGAGGTAGCCAATTCTCCTATAACCCCTACCCATAGTACCGCCATTGGCATATCCATTTCCTGAAGTATGGCCATTTGGTTGGCCATTCGCGGCGGAAGCGCTGCTGATGGCCGCATGGATCTCATCATGAATATTGCCTGCAATGTCAGAGTGCTCATAAGCTGCAATCAAGACATCAAAGTCGGTGATAATGCCCGGAGCTGCGGGAGGTAGATTGTCCGTGTCGTCCAGCGGCTGTTGGGGAACATGCCCAGAGCTTTGCTTCTGCAGTCTCAGCCATTGCTGAGATGCGGTTGCGTTTGGATCCAGTGGTGCTTCATCAGGTTGTGATCCCGGAGTTTCTGCGCCAGACTTCTTGCGAGTGTACAATTCTCTCTCCTGTTTGGTTCTGACGGAGTCTCTGCGCTTGCCTTTTGGCCGAAGTAGCGAATCGCCGCCAGGGCTTGTGGACATCCCATCTTCAACACTGCCGCCAGATATGCTAGCAATCGATTTGACAGCTCTTGTGCTGCTTGGCCCGGCACTTCCACTAGCAGTATCCAGATCTGGCATTCCTTCGTCGACGGGCGTCGGGGGAGCACCTACGTGCATCGTTAAGTCTACTAGGTAGTCTGCGATGTTGAAGCCTGGGGGACAGGTGTAGCCAATGTGCTCGAAAAAGTCCTGGCACTGTGCGAATTCGCCAGAGTACACGGTCTTTCCCTTGGCCAAAAGAAGTAAGCGATCGAAGAGAGCTACGATATTGGATCTTGGTTGATGGATCGTGAATATGACTGTCCGCTTGTATGTCTTCGCAAGTGTGACAAGACATTCAATGACGTTATAAGCATTGTAAGCATCGAGACCACTGGTAGGTTCATCCAGAAACAGGATGCTAGGACTTGTGACAAGCTCGCAGGCAATCCCAACTCTTCGCTTCTCACCGCCAGAAATGCCACGTCCTTTTCCTTCCTCGGACCCAATCAACGAATCCTTAATGGCAAAAATTCCTAATTGTTTTTCAACTTCATAGACTCTTTGTTCTTTAGCAGCTCGGCCCATATCCCGGGGGAGACGAAGAAGTGCGCTGTTCATGATAGTTTCGTGAACTGTGAGGGTTGACAACATGGTATCTTCTTGGTCGACGAATCCAACGACGTTTTTGTAATCATTATCGTTGACCTTCTCGCCGTTGACATAAAAGTCTCCGGAAACTGTTCCACGTTTGTTTTTGCGTGCCAGAATATCGAGGAACGTGGTCTTGCCAGCGCCTGAAGCTCCCATTATAGCCATAATCTCTCCTGGATGGGCAACGCCTCGGATATTAGTTAGAATCTGCTTTCCGTTGAGATTGTAAGAGACATTCTCAAAAAACAATGATGCAGGTTTGTGGTCCACCATGAGCTTCGTGCTTTCATCGTCGGACTCATCTAACTGAATAGGACCGTACTTGAATTGCCTGCGGCCAAGATACCATACAGTCAAAATGACTGCAACCACAAAGAGGGAGGCTCCAGCAATGACACCCGCGATCAAGGGGGTATTGATCTTCTTCACAGGTCGTTCAAACCCAGGTACATCAGTTTCGTAAAGACATTCTCCACTTTGGCAGGTCAGAAGAATCGAATCGTCGCCAAACATCATTTGAATCAGGTTGTCCATCGCGGGTTCCTTAAACTTGCAGTTATTGATTCCTCCATCTTCTTGGAGACAGCTGAAGGTTGCAGGCCCTTTAATCTCTTCATCCAGGAAATCAGTAATATCTACTGAGCCGTTCTCACCACAGAGCATTCGATCCGGGATACATTTGCATTCGACGTTCTCGCATTTGTAGTTGGTGCTGTTCTTATCGTAGGTGTTGTCCGTACTCGACTCGCAAGTGTTCAGAGAACAATAGAATGACTCTTTCTGCTCGACCCAGAACTCAAAAGCACACGTCTCATTTCCCCCTTCCGCATTACATGTGAAAGTGACTTGAGGCCGTCTGCCATCCAAGATATCGACGATCTTCTTGTTCGTGACATCACACATTTGGTGATTCTCATGCACGACTTCCCCGTTCTGGTAGCACACGCCGCCGGCCCCTTCTGGCATCAGTCGATTACATGCCTTGTTTTCTTTGCAGACGTTGCAGTTGATTCCTGTCCAACCTGGCTCACATTCGCAGTAGTCGCCTTGCCGCATCGGTCGGTCTTGTCCGTCTGCAAGAGAGCCGCATACTAAAGCACGTCAGTATAGTCAAATGTATTCAATCTTGCGAACATACCTGGAGAAAAACAATCGTCTCCTCCAAACCCCGGAGGACAATTACATTTGCCATTAAACTGATTACACTCGGAATATTGGCCGCAAGTGAAAGCCGGAAGAAGACAATTGAAACTGTTGCTTGTCAGTTGTTGTTTGATCTAACTCGAGTACTTTCGTCCTACCATGGTGGACAGTCGGCAGGGCGGTCATCCATCAGAGCCAACTGCGCCCGTATCATTTCTATCGACGAGTAGTTCGTGAATGCAGAGACACTCCATGACAGCGAGAGTGCTGTCACAGCCGCCGTCCGTAGAAATCGTCGCATGGCAATTGATGTTGTTGTTATTGTTCAAGATGGAGCTCTGTCGGTTAAATGGTGAGGGCAAGCTTCAAGCTACGCCAAGAAAAGCCCGAGCTCGAGTAAGGCGAGGTACGAGTACCTGCAGAAGAAAAGAAACAACGTTTATGAAGAAGCAGCAACAAAAGGAAGGTGTGCGAACAGGTGATGGAGATGTCGTTGACGATGCGGATGTGGAGTGGATGTCGATGCCGTCTGGTTCGATGCACCCAACATAGGCAGGTGCCTTGGTGACAGTGGGGCCGACAAATCGCTGTGTCCACCCAGCCTCCTCATCTGATCCATCTCGGATTCGGTGGAATCTACGCCGGCCGGCTGACATAATCGTGCATACCTTGTACGTACTTTGCCAGCCCGATCGCTGTTCTGCGTCAGTCCGCACGACCGGTACTACCCCTCCTCGTACGAGACTGCTCTTGTTCAGGAAATAGAGATTCAAGAACTAATTGCTGTTTGTTACCGTCATCGAAAATATACACAGGTCCGTGTTATAGCACCAAAATGCCAGCACAAAGACCGATTCTTACCCTCTTGCAGGGTTATTTAGCTTCTGTCAGCCTCGTCTGCCGAGGCATATCTGAGAATGGTGAAGATTGAGCCTTTCGAGGTTGAGCAGGTAAGATAGACCATGCCTTGGGATTGCTGTTAATAACACCCTGCAGTGGATGGACAAGTATGAGACTGTTCCAGGAGTTCTCAACATTGCCGAGACTTGTTGTGCTTCGATCTCGATAGACGATCTTGTCCAGCTCTGTGAAGACCCGAACATCCCCAAACCTCTCAGCACATCTACGAAACTTACCTACGGACCCATTCGAGGATCTCAAGCTCTGCGAGAGCGACTAGCTTCTCTATACTCAGCTAGGGTATCTTCTCCTCTGCCACTGGAGAACATCCTTATAACTCCAGGGGCAATCGCCGCAAACTTCCTCGTCTTTTATACGCTCATTGGTCCAGGTGACCATGTCATCTGCGTGCATCCCACATATCAGCAACTATATGATGTCCCGAAGGCTCTAGGTGCCGACGTCTCGCCATGGAAGCTACGAAGAGGGAAGAAATACATCCCAGATCTCGAGGATCTGAAGGAACTTCTAAAAGACAACACAAAGATGATCATCATCAACAACCCCAATAATCCCACTGGAGCCACAATTCCAAAATCTGTGCTGCAAGGGCTAGTCGATATCGCTAGAGAGCGGGACATCATCATCCTCTCCGATGAAGTCTACAGACCATTATTCCACGGCATCTCTCCTGTCGATGAAGATTTTCCACCTTCAATCGTCTCGATGGGTTATGCCAAGACAATAACTACAGGTTCAATGTCGAAGGCATACTCTTTAGCAGGCATTCGACTAGGCTGGATCGCTTCTCGAGACCCGGCAATCATCGAAGCTATTGCCACGGCTAGAGATTACACTACCATCTCCGTGTCTCAACTTGACGATCAAGTCGCCACATACGCGCTGTCCCAATCAGTGCTCCACGCTCTTCTCGGTCGAAACATCAAGCTTGCAAAGACAAATTGTGCCTTGCTTGAGAGATTCGTTGACCGATGGAGTGATGTCTGCTCATGGGTAAAACCAAGTTCCGGCACGACGGCACTTGTGAAATTCGAGAAGGATGGCAATGCGGTAGATGATGTCCAGTTCTGCATTGATGTGATTGAGCAGACGAAGGTGATGTTCTTACCTGCTTCAAAATGCTTTGGAAAGGAATTCAAAGGCTATGTGCGGATTGGCTTTGTTTGCGAGACTGAAGTTTTGGAAGAAGCGCTGAAGCAGCTTGGTCTCTATATTCGGAAACATTTGATATGAGAATGGAAACACTTCCATGTCACTGTCTGATCTGGATTTTCTCTCCAAGAAATTGGTACGCTTCAGTTTCATTCTCGCAGCTGATCAACTTAGACAGAACTCCTTCAAAACGACAACCTCACCACGGCATTTTCCTACCTTCGAACTTCCCGATTCCCTCTTTTAAGGCAATTCTTATCCAAAACCCTCTCTCTCACCAATCTCCTCCCATCAATCAAACCTTTCTCCCCTCACCCTCACCCACTTCAAAACCCACTCTCGCTCGAACGCTCCCCACAACCACGCTCTTAACCGTCCCAAACAACCGTCCCAGCACCTTCTCAAACTTAATCCCAACCCCCCTCTCCAAAGCCGGTGCCTTACAAACATGAACCCTACAACCCCCATACCCCCAACTATACTCATCTACCACCCTGTCATCAAGCCGCTTCCCAAACGTTGAATAGCATGGATATCTGCATCCCCTATTCAAAACACTCTCCAATAATATATTCTCGGGACTCTCCTCTCCCTCTGCCTCCTCGATCAGCTCTAGTGTTGATAGACTTAGATGTTGGAGAGCATTTGTGTGTTGGGAGGTGTTTGGAGGGAAGAAAGAAGAGTGGTTGGAACGACATTCCAGTTCGGCGTTTTGGCGAGCGGTGGTGTAGTGTGAGGCGTTGTGGAAGGAGATTAATAAGCTGAGGAGGAGTGTGAGGTTTAGTGTGAAGATTGAGAGTACGACAATAGTTCTGGTAAAGAGTTGGTTGGGAGCCGGGGGTTGGGCCTGCATTTTGGGTCCTTATAGCGAAGTGGAAGAAGTTGTTAAGTTGAGATTGGTGTTGCTTGGCTTTTGAGTGCTGGATGTGGTGATTGAGGGTGAGATGATAAGTTCCTGTGTTGATAAGGCTTGAAGTGAGCGACGTGAGTAAGTATTAATGCTGTAGCGCAATGATATACTGGATGTAGAGCTGTAATGAATTGATAATGTGCAAGTTCATTCACTGCGAAGTTCGAAATTTTCTTTTGCTCTCATTTGTTTCGTTTACTTGAAAACGGAAAGATCGAGATGGCGAGCTCGAGATCATGGCGGATTGTTCTTTCCATCTTTGAACGAATTTTGAGTTTTTGTGAAATGATTCACATGGACTTTCAAATCATGGCACACGACGTGAGGAATATATTTACAAAGTTTGAGCAGAGGTCTTGAGATAAGAGCAGAGTCGGAGATGTTGCGAGTAAGTGTCTTCGTCTCGCTTAAGCATTCATTAGGGGGGCGGGTTGCTTTCTACCGAACTCGAAGGTGCATAAGCAATACTGTACGTATTTAGGTAGATTGTGGATGTATCAGCAAAACTTGGTATCAGAAATTCGAATCGGCTTTTCTATAATGTATAATTCCCAAGATTAGCAATTTACAATAATGTCCAATATTTGAACGGCCGGGACAAAAGTCAAACATTGATATCTAGTCTGCGGTCTCAATCTGTATTAGAGCTTTGAACCAAGAACGTCAAGAAGATTGATTAGATAGCTCTATCGGTTCATAGACGACGGTAGGGCAATATTGCCCTACCTCGTAAGATCTCCTTAAGTATTGACCATTGTAATATTCAGGATTTCATCAGGTAGAATGCACGTGACCAGTCAGCCAATCGACAAAACACCATGCAATGAGACTTTATTATTGTTCATAAGCTGGCGTACGACATGGAATTCACCCAAAATCTTCATAATTGATCTTCAATTGAAGGTTGAAACAGTAGATTGAAATGTCTGCACCACACAATCTGTAAGCAGACCATTCAGCTCAAAAGCCCTTGCTTTGGATCCATTTTCAGCTGTAAATTTGTGAACCCTCGAAATTCGGCGTTGAACTTGATGATGTGGCTCGAAGGCTTGGCACGGTAAATGACTGGTTATTATCCGCTAGTCGTCATCGAAGCTTTGTGAGACCACATAATGGTTACTCAGGTATCACACCATCTGCAGGCAACGCGGCTTTGGGCAGATTTTCTCGCCTCCTTGTGATCATGAAGTACTCCAAAAAGGTTCCCCTCTAAGCAGCGTCGATGGTAAGACTTGAATCTGAGCCGAAGAATCTGTGACTGCTGCCTCAGCTGAAGCTGCCTCGCGTCTCGATTCCATTCGGACAAGGGCATGGCTATCTAAATAAAGATCAGCCTTTGACACTCTGACAGCACTGAAATCCGGATACTAACTGAGAGATAGTCATATTTACTTCCTCCGGCTTCCAATTCATCTCCTTGTTTGGCCACGAGATCCACGACTTATGATCTTCGTCTAGCAATCGATAGATCATCGTCATCAAATGATCTCCAAATCCTTGCAACCACCACTTCGAGTCCAGTCGTCTAGTAAGGACGGCAAAGAATGCAAGAATAACCAGTGCTTCTTGCCTTAATTCTTGGAGCAATTCTAGAAAATCGTCCGATACGCGGAATGGCCACCCAAACACATCTGAAGATTCAAGAGCGCTTGGAGGGAGCACTGATACCACACCGAACGATTTGATAAGCTGCGAAATTGCACTTGTATAAGCATCTTTGATGCGGACATTTTCGATAGTCTCACCGATGAAAGTTGAAAATTCTTGCAGAAACTGAGCTCCAGGAAAGTTGTCCGTCGTAAATTGGTCTTGAAGTTCGATCCTGCGCGCCCCAACCTTGAATATCTGTCCTACGGGACCATTCTTTACGACGTCTTCGGCGATTCTAACGATTCCGTAACTTTGACGGCAGAGAACGATCCACTCCGCGACGCCTTCCTCTGAGCTCAGGATGGAAGCGTCGCCAATATGGGCAATGCTATACAATGTTGTGAGAGCGGAGAACATGTAAATTGGTGATGCGTTTTCATCCGAAAATGTTGCAAGTGCAGGAGTGCCCTTTTGCAGACCTGCACTATGGAGAGATTAGTATGGGCTTTCACGAATGTCCCAGGAGCCGAAGGCCAAGACTCCCGAAGTGAACTCCCGAAGAGTTCAGCTCCTAAAAAAGGGACAGAATCAGGACGAGATTTGACGTACTGATGATGCAGCCTTGCTCGAGCAGTGTAATCGGCTCTCTTTTCGAGGCATAAATGAGCTAGATGAAGAGCGGAGAAGGCCAAAATACCATGCATGACATAGTCATACTCGAATCCCAACTTCGGCACATTGGTGCTCCAAAGCGTACGAACCGTTGAATTATCATGCAAGGAGAGAGCTGTTGAAGTACAGAAATGGTGCAACAACTCGAGATCAAAAAGGTTCAGATCTGCTACGCCACCTACAGCAGGCTAGAGTATGTTTAACACTGGTCTCATATGGTTGGACGATTGCTTACAGAAGTTGCATGTGTGTGAAAAGTCGGCTGGCCCGGAGAGTATTCGCATATCAAAGAGTGCTTGACACAGTTTTCGCATTCCGGTTTCGCCTCATCGCACTGCATAATTAATCAGCATCAAACGTGTAGAGTGTATAACAGATCGAGCAAAACTTCTCCCTAAGCAATCAGGACAAGGATTCTAGATGGTGGAACTTCGTGATAATAAGGAAATATGAAAAAGCAGAAGGAAAAGAATTCGTAAAAATTGGCGAGAGGACTTCTCGTACTTTTATCTTTCTTCGTTTACATGTTAAGCAGCCTGTTCTCGTCTTGCGATGAGGACGTCGAGTGTGTGATTTCACTCTTCGATTGTCATCATGTGACCCATTGCCATGATAGCTCATCCTCAACTAACATCAAAGCGAACAAGGCCCTTCATCTATAGGGCAGCAGGAAATTTCCACATTCGAAATGTGTGGTAAGAATTTTGAGATCATGAGGAATCGGTATGAGGATGCTAGCTACCTAGCTTATTGCGTCTCGGTCCACATCATTCAGGTTGACACATGGAGAATCCTCGGTCTGAGACTATCCGACATACGAGGATACGATGGAGGCCCATGCGGAAACACTTGCACCATTACAAATCTGTAAGTGTTTCGCATAACACAAGATTTTTCTAAGATTTGTAGCAATGAACGATTATGTATTTTTCAATAATACGATTTTTTAATATTAATGAACAAAGTTCAAAAAGGAGAGATAGGAATTAGCCCACGGGCCAAATTCAGCTCGTTATTTTGCTAGCGCAGAGGACCGTCAATGACAACGACTCGTGGGTTTCTCTTCCTCACCAACTAAACCTTCGGAACCAGCACCAGTGTCTGTGGGCCCGCTTGCTGCTTGGTATGAATTGGCTAATATCCCATAGCTTTTCTAGATATATAGAGCTAAAGTCACCCGTTAAGAGCTGACGACTTCTCCTTTTTCTAGCAGACTACCCCACCCCGCAGGAGACTGCCCCCTCTTCTCAGCCTTTTTTGAAGGAGAAGGTATTTCGGAAGCTTTGAATTCAATTCTCACACCAGGCCTGATCATGGACTTTTATTTCCTTATTTACGTGGACAATGAGCCTCAAGAGGCTAATTACGTCCATGATCTCGCCTTAGGTAGATGAGAGTATCCGTATCATATCGCCAGAGCGTTGATTTAGAGGTAACCTGATGAAAAATCAAATTGTGATTCACTCTTCCAGACTTAAACAGTCTTCTGCCACAAGGCTACTCCTGCAGTGGTCAAGGAAGCAGAGGTCTGCTCATACAACTATTTATTCACATAAAGGTGAAGATGACCTTGTGAAAAGGGAGTATAGTTGCTTACAATATCGACACTCATTAGCAAGGAGATTCAGATAATGCTCGAGGGGTTGAAAGAGAGGTACAGAATCAAATGTATGTATCCAGTCTTCTCTCGTGATCTGACGGAAGCTGAACGTCCCCAAACGGGTCAATGTAAGTTTGACAAACTGTCTTGGAAAATGAACTAAGATTTATTACAGCTGTTAATGGCATCTTCAAAAAGGAGACTTTTTGTGTCTTTGGTATCCTCGAGCTTCAACTCTCAGGAGAATATCATGATGATGAAAGGGACTACCTCAAGCAAAGGAAGAGGGAAGTATTCTGTTACAGACGTTGTGGAGTGCCATGAATTTTTCCCTTCATACTTCTTCTCCAACTTGCCTCATTACGAAGCCTACGTCTCAGGGTACAACGTCTTGCGGCAGATCAGCGATGGTGATATGAAGGAATTCTACCATCTCTTACAATGGATCTAGAGGATTAAAGAGCTAGGACCTTTACATGATCGTGGCTAGAGATAGAAGTCTGTGTTCAAGTAAAGCTACCAAATCTAAAAAAAAATTGGTAAGGAATTACCACCTAGGTACGTTGGAGGCGAGCGTAGATCATGTGGCTCAGGTTGGGTCTAACACATTACCTAGGTAATCATGATCAAGGTATGCGTGGATTATACTTATAGAGAATTCAAGCACGTTAGAGGTAAAAGGTAGACAACAGATTTATGATAAAATACGGAGGAGCAGCTTTTCAAGTGGCAGTCCAGGTGTCGGAGCATGAGAAGCACGTGACTCAGGTCACAATTGCCGCTGCCACACTAGTAGGTATTTAAACTTCCTTCTCCATCGTCGACTGTCCAACAACACCTTCTTTCTCAATAAACTTTTTCTACAATTTGGGTTCGTCGCAGCCTTATCCATCAATCGCAATGGGTTGTTGCGTTATGTTTGCCTGTCTCCGGCTTATCTCCGGCTTGTCTCTTGCTTCTCGTTTCGCTCGCCTGTTGCTATCATGTTCCTTTGATTGTCAATGTCTCCAAAGGTTTTGTTTGATCTTCGTTATTGAGCAGATGACACGGGTCTATTTCCGCTTTTCTCCTTTATTTTGGGACACAATGTCCATTGAAAGGATTCCTTCCTTGGTATGGATTGAAGTTTGTTCGTTAAGCAACTTCTGTGAGTTCCCATTAACTAATCCCATTCTCTCCAAGTTCTCCTTCTTAACTTCGCCCCTTCCCAAACACTCTCGCATAGCTTTGCATGCCTTTTGCTTCGATGCTATTCACAATAACAGATTTATGACGGCTTCGTTAGAGATTCAACTACACAATATCTTCTTAACTTAGCAAACATTGCTCGTTATTAGAGAGATAGCTCTTACTACTGCAAGCAAATCTCGCTTCGAATTAGTATTCACGCCTTACATTATCTTATCGCACAATCAACTTCGGCACCCAAAAGACATTTCCATTTTACGCGTTCAATCGATCTTTTCTGCTTCACGGCTATACTTCGACCAGTAACAATACTACAATTGCACAACACTGATACTTATAGCTTGCAAGATGATTGCTACACAAACATCGACGCGCCCAGAAGCGGTGGTCCCTCCTGCATCGCTTGCTACCGACTTCGATGAGTGGATGGCTGGCTGGGCGTTTACCTGGAGCGGAGTAGGTCTCCTCACCACAGAGATTATGACACGTGTTAATCTTGGAATTAGACCAGACATACGGGGAAGCCACTTCCAAAACAGGCAACTCTACCAGGTAATGCCTGGAAATCCTTCAAGCAGGAACCTCGTCTCTCGCCAACCCTCGAATGTCCCACCAGCCCACGCCAACAATTTCTACACCAAGTGTCTCCTTCCAAGCTCGGACATTCGGGCTCCTCTTCCTCGTTCGGCTCCCCCTATGCCAAAAACTCCTCTGGCACCTCCTTCGGGTCCCTCTTTGCGGCACCTGCCGAAAAGTCCGACCCTCTATTCGTCACTGAGTTTTTCGAAGTCCGGCGTTCTTTAAAAGGAGGTTATGGAGCATTTGCAACGAGAGATATTGAGGTCGGGACGGTCATTATGACCGAGAAGCCATTGCTTCGTGCAAACCTCAGCACTTTCTTCCATGAGCACGAGAAATTGAGCACAGAGCAGAAGGCAGATTATCAATCGTTGTATGCTTGCCCTGGTCTCAGTGAAGATCGAAGATTCTCCATCTTCATGACCAACCGGTGAGTTGATATCGAATATGCCATCCTGGCACTTTCATGGACTGATTTTTGATGATAGCTTCGAGTTACTAGGGTCCTGCGGCATCTTTATCAAGTCTTCTCGTTTCAATCATGCCTGTCACCCCCACCGTAGCTGCTCATATCGTTGGAATGAGGAGCTTGGTTGCCTGGTCACTACAGCTATCAATCCAATCAAGAAGGGGGAAGAGATCACCATCCGATACAATCCAAACCCAAGCACGCTCTACGGTAATTATGGATTCGACTGCGACTGTCCTTCCTGTGTTGAACCCAAGGTTATCGCAACTCAAGATAGCTAGCGTGGAATTGGTGGATGAGGGCTGCTGCGACTTGTCGACTGACATTACCTACATCTTTCGATTGGCAAGCTCCACTGCTGGTAGAGCACGACACGGCTTCTTCGACTTGATACTAGACCGACATTCTCGATTCGACAGCCTACCTACACATGACAGACTTTGACAACACTTACTTAGTGGCACAATTCTCAGACGAAGACACGGCGTCTCAACACGCATCATAATTAATGGCAACTGGCGAACGACGACTGAATTGATCAGAGACGTTCTGGAGACATACTTGGTGGTGGCTGAGTGGACGGCTATAGATTGCACTGGACTTGACACCTTTTTCGTTGATTGCGCATAAGCATGCACATATTTGGAGGAAGTCGACACACGGCCGCAGCTCTTTTCTCTCAATGCAATTATTTTCCTCGCCTTATAGTTGCTTTTGATGTTCATCATGACTTTCTGTGCTATACGATCAACCGGAAGTCTCTGATTCAACTGCGGGCTCGTGTGAATGGAAAAACGTCGAGGTCATTCCCATATTGCCTTCGATGCTGAAATTGAAAAATTTTCCTTTCTTGTTATACCTTTCTTTCTTATATTGCCACAATAATTATGACACCGCAACCGGAACTAGATACACCACCACATATGGGCTGCCTTCTATCGCATCCAAATGTCAGCATTGAGGCAGCACCAGTTCAAGGATACCAGCTCGAGCATCAAATCATAATCGAACAACCCGCCCAATACCAACAACTCACGTTACAAGATTTAAGATCACCCCAGGCTCCAGACCATGGAGCTCCAGTGCAGCAGCAGGAAATGTTCTCCATGGTTCCAACACAAAATTCCAAGCCAGAACATGAACTAGAGCGTGACCGCGAAAGAGAATATAGCGCAAAACAGCAGAGACATGTCTGCGAGGCCTGCTTACACCTATCTCATTTCCCAATAAAACCTGTCCGCTGCCCTCTCACAGGCGAATCCATAATCACTGAACAGGAACTCGAAAGGATATATCGAGCTTGCAAAAACACAGTGACGGCAAGAGATATCGCGCAACGAAGAGCAGATGTTAGGAGAGCAATGATTACTGAAGTAAGAGCGCGGGAAGAGGAAGAAGATAGTGTGCCGGATATTATTGAGGGTGGTTTTGGGAGAGCGGATATCAATATCAGGGTAAGGGTGATGACGAGTGGTGCGAGGAGAAGGTTGAGAGAGTGGATTGAGGATTGTAGGCAGGCAGGATGTGTGGGGTTCTGGCCTGGGTACGCGGGTGCGGAGAGAGGTATATTTGTCTCGAGGAACCGGGAGGATGAGGGTCAAGATCAGAGTGAGAGGGTTGTGTATGCTGATGCTACACAGAATATTGGGAACTGGTGGTGAACTCAAGACAGCATGGCTTAGAAAGGGTTGAGGAGTCAAGCATGCTGTGTTTGAGAAGGTGCTGTGTCGCGTAGAAGTTGAAGACGATGGCTGGAAACACATCGAGCGTGCTTTAAAAGTGAAATGACTTTTCGAGATAGTGTACGAGGATATGCGATCTGAATCATACCTAGCAGGATCCAGAAAGAATTTTATCGAACAATCACGAGAGAGTCTCAACTTGCAACACTCAAGGGCACAAAAGACTAACTGATTCAAAAGGTAGCACGAAATGTAATCTTACGCTTTTCCATCAAGTTCAAACACTCTGTGAAAACTTTCAAATATCAAGATTAAGTAAGATGTGTTCCAACTCTGATATCACTCTTCCTTCAAGACCAGCACAGCCAGCAAGGCCATGTCCTCTCTGTCCTCATCGTCTGTCCGACCTCTCAACCCATGAGGAGCCACCCGAGCCAGGCGAGCCCGTCAACGTCGAGATCCCATCCAACCCCGAAGACACATCATCTCAAAGCTCTGAGGGCGATCAAACATCAGATATATCAACATCAACCACATGGACAAACATATGTACCCTGACCGAAGCCCCAGCATCCATCCTACAGCTCGCTCGGGAGAATGATGAGGTCATGCGAAATAAAGAGGTTGATGATGGAAACCTTCCAACATATGATGAGAGATCGGAGGATGTTCTGGTTGATATGTCGCCCAAGCAGTTGGGGGAGAAGATTTATGCTGCTGAGCATGAGTCTGAGAATAAGAAGGTTTTGATCGATGAGGATGAGTCTGGAAAGACAGTGGACAATGTGCAACAACGTCGTGTTCGGTTCTCTGATATGAATATAGGATGTCCGGTTCCCGAGGAGGACAATGTGGATTGTGAGTTGAGTGGCTCTAATCGGGGTGCGAGTGAGGTAGTCGGTCGGAAGGTAAAGAGTAAAGTTGTGAGATTCTTGGAAGTGGAAGGCGAAGGAAGCGGCTGCGCAGGTTCGGATGAAGCTGTAGGTTTTGTCACCAAGACTGTGGAGCATCTCCAGCATCGTCCATCTAGATAGGCTGCCAAAGGAACTCGAGTTCGGGAAGATCGAACTTACGGTGTTGTGGATGGATTTCAGTCTGAGAACGAGACGTGCTGGATGGCTACTGTGCCATACCAAACAATAGTCGTAGACTTTACAAGCAATTGGCTTGATATTATCGGCCGTCTAAATCCTTCACTTGAACATGAGACAAATCATCCTTCCTTTCATGTCCATATCCATCCTCATCCGAGAGCTCAGAAACCTCAACATCACTACCCCCATCATCTTTCCCAATCGCAACCTTTCCCTTGCCCTGATCCTTCTTACTCTTAGTCCTCTTACTTTTCCACGCCGGTCCACGATGCGGTCCCGGCGTCCCATTCCAATAATCCTTATTATCATTCTTCGCCTTCCCCTTAATCTTCGCACTCACATATTCATGTTTATTCTTCCACATCCCGCCATACCTATATAATGGATGGTCCTTATCACCGTCTTCTTTCCCGCCGCTGACTTCTTGCCAGCATTTCGCTGTGCATACGAAGTTCCATTTTCGGGATTCGTCGATTTGGCAACGAACCAGGACGTTGCGTGGACGGTGGCAAATGGAACATGGTTTGCTGTGAGGTGATGATTCTTGTTTCTGTGAAGATTCGCTTGCTCCAGAATCGGTTGTCACGGGATTGGATGATGTGGCTTGATTGTCTTGTTCTGATTGTGGCTGTGAATGTCCATCTTCAGCCGGGATTTTCGGTTCGTTCATCATCAGGTGAAGGAGGCAAGCGGATTTTAAGGGATCGTGATGTTGATTCTCGGTTGTTGCACCAAGAAGAGATTAGATCGTGATTAGATCAAGGCAAACTCTAAATTTGGTACCTGCAAGCAAGCGAAATAGGTAGGTACGTCATCGGCAACAGGGATGGTTTCTTGCCAAGATTTATATATGTTGCTGTCACCTTCACAGCCTGAGAATTCTTTCCAATTCGAATATTAGTTCGACTTTTTTACGACGATATCAAAAATCAAAAACTTTAAGCCAGAACCACATTACCTCAAAATCTACACAATGGCAGCATCCAGCTCGGTATGCTACTCCCCTGGCTCGCAAGAGATTGCATGTTACTGACAATTGTTCTGTAGTCGGACGTCTTCGCATACCTCGTCGCAATCTTTATTCCTCCTTTGGCAGTATTCCTCAAGAGAGGGTGCGCTGTGGATTTCCTCATCAATGTCTGCCTGACAATTCTGGGATGGATCCCAGGCGTTATCCGTAAGTGTTTCTGCGCGATTGTGTTCCTAGTGAAGAGATACTAACAATGTACGCAGATGCTTGGTGGGTTATTTCAAAGCACGATCCGGCGAAGTACCAGTAAAACAACACGGCAGTTGAGGAGGAACACACATTTGTACGAATAACTTATGATGAAGGGAGGAGTTTCTTGATTGATGAGCTGGGCTCGCCTGGGATATACCACATGGGTTATAGCGAGCACAAACACACATAGGATTGTGAATAATGGACATAGTCATGGATTAAGTCATGGATTGCTCTTCTGTCTCCTCGTTTCACAAACTGAGCGAAGTCCCTCTGCCATCCATCATATCAAGCCTCCTAGTTTCTCGGTCCCATATTTAGTTCCCACCAACCACTCCTCCCGCAAAATGCACCGGCTGGACGTCCGTATAGTTCGGAACATCCGAGAGGATATTCGCTGCGCCTCCAAGCGCCTCCTCAAACCCCTTCTGATCCTTAAAGTACAAGATACATTGTGCCACATATAAATTATCCGGCTCCGGTTTCACTACCGTCCACTTCTGGAGTCCGTGTGGGGTAAATTGCTTTTCTACCAATGGCATATGGGAGGTGAGGTAGTAGTTCATGTCGAACTTTTGTGTAGCAGGGTAGAGGAAGCTGACTATGACTCCTGGTGAAGCCATCTTTGTGATTTAAGCTAGGCCTGGAGGGTGTTAGAGCTTGCGCGTTGATGAGAAGAGTTGGGGAACTTCCCTTGTTTGGCTGATTTCTCTGCAAAAGATAGTATGATATTGATCACAGACAGAACTACGCAAACTCTGGAATTGCCGACCATTTATCTCTTCTCAGCTTCCCCTCATCCACTGTGGGGCATTGCGGGGTACCCCACGTCGGCGAATCGGACTTTGGGAACAATCAATTGACTTTCTCAGTCTTTAGCGAGTCAATATTTTGCTCCCCTGAACGGCCAAGCCCTGTCCGTCTAACCGATGCTATTCCCGTCAATTTTCAAAATGTTTTTTAAGTTGGGCTTATTTGTCGAAAGCATTTGATCATACCATTAAGCAGCCGGATAAGTGAGAAGCGGTACTCGCCTCACTCTCTGACACGCGGGTTTGACCCGGAAATCCGAATGTGAAAATATATGATCTAAGTCCATCGAGCATAGCCGCAGCAAAGAAGTACGGAAATAACTCGACACCCACAACGACCACTTGATCCACGATTGCATTCAAAACATGGATGTGATGGCCGACAGCTGGACAATTCCTCCAGCCACGAGTTGAGATCAGTCTCATTGAGTATAGTACAATATACTACATGGACTCCATTTTTCAGTCCCGACCATGCGCATGCAATATACAATCTATGCCGCTCCTAGAGCATTCTTGAACCAAAAAATACAACAAGAAGTCTATTAACACAACGCTTAGAAAGTAGATCTAGTCTACTTCTTATTTCTATCTGCTTGGAACTTCTCATATTTCGTAATAAGTTCTTTTCTGTGGTATGCGTCAGCAGATATCATTGGAATGAGGGGAACGAGCTTACTGTAGCTGCATTGGCGCGGGGCTGTAGTGACTGAACTCCATGCCGAATTCTCCCTTTCCTTGAGTTGCTGCTCGTAATTGAGAGCTGAAGCCAAACATAGCATTCAAGCTGCAGTCTGCTTGCAGGGTGAAGTCTTCGGGGCCAATTTCCGTGTCGTTGATGATTGCATTTCTCTTGTTGAGCAAACCAACAATATTTCCTTGAAATTCATTTGGGGCTGTAATTGTCGTCTTCATCAACGGCTCAAGCACTTGCGGCTTAGCTTGCTTGAAAGCTTTGCGGAACGCTTGCTGAGTCGCATTCTTAAATGCCATTTCTGACGAATCGGTCATGTGAGTGGCACCATCATTGATGACCATAAGAGCTCCCAAGACAGGATGACCAATAAGCGGGCCTTTCTCGCAGGATGCGAGGAAACCCTTTTCACAAGCGAACAGGAATTTTTCGTTGATTGAACCTCCAGTGACTTCTTCTCTGAATTTTGATTGTGTGTATCCAGTCTCGCCTGGTTCGATAGGCTCCATATATCCAACGACTCGGGCGAAGTCACCGGCACCTCCGGTCTGCTTCTTCAGAGTATGATCAAATTTGACTTCTTGAGTGATAGTTTCTCGGTATGCGACCTGGGGCTGGCCAGTCTCAACCTCAACTTTATATTCACGTCGCATCCGCTCAATATAGATATCGAGATGTAATTCTCCCATTCCTGAGATGATAGTCTCCTGACTTTCGGAATCAACGTGCACTCTAAATGTAGGATCTTCACGTTGGAAACGGTTCATCGCCTTGCTGAAATTGTTTCCATCTTTAGCGGTCTTCGGCTTGATCGATAGAGAGATAACGGGATCCGGAACAAACATAGACGACATGGAGTAAGGCAATCCACCGTCAGTAAATGTGTCGCCGGAAGCGCAGTCCACACCAAACACAGCACAGATTTCTCCAGCACCAATTTCGGGCACATCTTCCATCTCGTTAGAGTGCATTCTCACAATTCGGGGAATCTTGACTCTTTTGTCTGTCCGAGCATTGAAAACGTTCATCCCCTTCTTCAGTGTACCTTGGTAGACTCGAATATAGGTCAGTTGACCATAATTGCTTTCCTCAAGTTTGAACGCCAATCCAACAAAAGGTAATGAATTATACGAGACAAGCTTGACTGGCGCCTCGTCTCTCCGTCTGTCTAAAGCCAAATTCTCAACTTCGGATGGATTTGGGAGATAATCGCACACAGCATCCAACATTGGCTGGACGGACTTGTCCGCCAATGCACTTCCCATCAAAACTGGCGTGAATTTCAAATTGATGGTAGCTCTTCGAATGGCAGCCTTTATTTGCTCCGGAGTTGGCGTTCGCTCGTCCAAAAAGATTTCAGCAATCTCATCATCAACATCGGCTAGTGTTTCGATGAGAACAGCTCTCTTCTCCTCAGCGAGCGCCTTGACATCTGCTGGTATCTCGTCCGTTTCTCGGATGATTTCACCCTTCGGACCATCGTTATAGATAGCTTTCATCCTTATGAGATCGACCACGCCATTAAATGTATCTTCGGAGCCAATTGGGACTTGTAAAGCAGCTGCAGGTATTCGTAGTTTCTGGTTGATTTGTTCTACAGCCTTGAATGGATTGGCACCCATTCGATCCATTTTATTGACAAAACTGATTCGAGGGATGTTGTATCTTCGCATCTGCCTGTCGACCGTAATAGTCTGACTTTGCACTCCACTTACAGCACAGAGGATCATAACCGCGCCATCCAGAACTCGTAAAGCTCGCTCGACTTCGATGGTAAAGTCGATATGTCCAGGTGTGTCAATCAAGTTGATGTGGTATGTCTCGTCCTTTCCATTTTCCTTCTTAATCCAATCGCAGAATGTTGCAGCTGACTGAATTGTGATACCCTTCTCTCTTTCTAGCTCCATCGAGTCCATCTTCGCGCCCACAGCATCTTTTCCCCTCACTTCATGGATGGCATTGATTCGTCCAGTATAGAATAGAACCCGCTCGGTAGCAGTCGTCTTGCCACTGTCGATATGGGCCTGTACCAACGCATTAGTTTCCGTTTTTCCTTGTGTCGATTCGGCCTATTCTTACAGCAATACCAATATTCCTCAACCTTGATAGCCTTCCTCTTTCTGCCGAGTCCAGATTGTCAATGATTGTCTCCTGGGTCAATGCTGACGGATCCGCAGCAGCTTGTTTTAATCTGAAAGAAGTTTTGTTAGTGCTATACGGTGATTAAAATTCGGAAGTCTTTAGAGTTGAACATTGATGTCAATGCTGCAAGACAAAGATTGATTTCTTTAAAATTGATGATTCAATACATACACAGCTTCCACAGCGCCAGCTCTCACGTATCTCGTATCCGAGAAGTATCGTTGTCCTGCTCTGCTTCTCGGAACTCCTGTAGCTTGACCTTGCCTTGATGCATTTAAGCACAGGAACCTTGGTCTTGATGCGCAACTGCGAAAGGAGCTCAGTGATGCCTCCGCCAGGGCCGCAGCTCGGACAGCTCTTTGCGCCCTCATAGTTGTTGATGCAATTGACACGGTCTTAACAATCGTATCATCGTTTCCCAATATCTTTTCGCGACTTTTTGGCGGGTCTTGCTCTGCTAGCCTCATTTGGACTAGTATAAACTATCTCGCTTGCACCCTTGATGCCCCTTTCTTTGATGGCAGGCATTATTCGTGTTCCACGACATGCGGCCAAGACTGTATGCCCCAGGATATATTGGCCATATGGTCATATACCCTCGATATGTGTGTGGAAGCTTGCTTCAAATTGAATACTGTGAATAGAACGAATGTGGAACGCCGCGCTGTTGCGTTTAGTACGGATCTTGCGAATGTGGCAATGTTTGATGGGAATCTCTATCTCCTGTGATCCCTCTCCGAGAAATAACCGAAAAAACCGGAAGCTAACCTCGATTTAGCACTAAGGTCCTTGATAAGTTAAAATAAGCGTTTTGTTTGTAACTTATTCTATGATAGCTCAGTTGGCAGTTAACCTTATAGACATGTACCTTCCAATTGGTTGCTCTCAGTCTTAGAGTTTACTTGAAATACGAACGGCTGTCTGTTATAGAATAGCCCCTATAAAATCAGTACTAGCTACAGGTTTCTATGAGTTGTCAGCTTGCTGGCAACTTTGAGTTTTGTTTATCTTTTCAATTTTATATCTTCGGTGCTAGTCGTTTCTTAAAGATGGGATGTGATCCAGTTCAACAATTTGTACCTATTGCGCATGCGGTTTTGGTATATTAGAGTCGGCGTGGAAGGTATATTATGTATGGTGAGCATCAAGTCTGTCTCATTCGGTGATATGGTGGTTGTCGAAACACTTCAAACTCATTTATATTACACTTTTCAGCGTCCGACCCGGTTTATACTTTTAGAATCCTGCCTGAATCACCTACCAGCTGTAACTACCTGCCATCCAAGAGCCTTCACAGCCCACAACCACTTCTCCAAACTTGCCTTCTTCTTTTGCTCAGCGGAGTTGTTCATTCCATGTCCTGCATCTTTCAAAATACACAAGCTCACATTCCCAGCTTCTTTCACGCCTGCCGTGGCAAACTGTAATGCAGCAGCCATCTTGCAGCTATCCATCGCAGGCACAATATCATCCTTATCTCCAGCCATCAGCAACGTCGGTGGATACTTCTGTCCCACAACGATATTCTCTAGAGGTGCATACGAAGCCAAGAAGTCGAAATCCTTTGGAATTTCTGGATCTCCGAGATCGTCCACCCCGCGTGAGTTATGGCTGAGGCGGCCGCGCCGTAGGACATCAATTACAGCAACGTTAAGAAACACGCCTTGGAGTAACGCAGGTTGTTGGACCATCACCACGGAAGCAGTCAGGCCGCCCATACTTTCGCCCATTAATGCGATTGAGTTACTTCCCAACGTGTGTCGGAGATACTCAACGCCGGATATCACATCGTCAAAGAGGTTTTGCCGGAGAGCTTTGGCTGCTGCAGCATTCCATTTTATGCCATACTCGCCACCTCCTCGGACGTTTGCTATGGCTAGCACGCCTTCGAATGATTTCAGGAAGGTGAGGAAATCAGCCCGGAAATGGGGGATCACGGAGACACCATGGGCGCCGTATATGTAAAGCAGGACTGGGGTCTCGGGCGTGACAGAGCCGGAAGAGGTAAAAAACATCGGTATTTGGGTGCCGTCTTTGGAAGGATAAAAAACCTGCTGGGTTGAGAATTGTGTGCCTCTAGTTGAGCTGCTGTCGAAAATGGGAAGTTGGGCAACAGCTGTTGAGATGCCGTCGTAGCGGCCGCACCATAGCGCTGGAGGTGAGTAGAATGTTGATTCTAAGATGAAAAAATCCCCTGTTTTGAGATCCACGCTAATATCGAGGATAGTGAGAATGGTGCAAGTGAGATTGGTTATTTCCTCTCCTAGGTTTGAGAACAGAATCAGTTCGTCATGGACGTGGATGGAGTACACAACCAGAAGGTTCCCGTATGGCAGCTGTACACTGTCAACTTAATTGCAATTAACTGATCGACACGAAAGGAGTGTTTTACATACCATTTTGGCAAGTTTCATTGTTTTTTCATCACTTCCCGGAATTAAGTCCTCCACCTCATTTGTCAAAATCGACAAACTAACAACTTTACCATTATCAGCCGTTGTGTGGAACAGCAAAAGGTTTCCCGATGTCCCTAGATAACTGCACGTTGTCAGATCGGTATCTACACCTATCTAACCATCGAATCTTACCTCCATTCGGCGTCAAACCCATCCGAAACCTTGATGTCGAATGACAAATCCAATTCTGGTGCCGTCCTAAAAAGCAGCGACAGATCAGGTATCTTCGCACCCCACACCTTATGCTTCCTCCCAGCCCTAAAAGTTAACAAAAATAGCATCTCATCATTCATTGACGTCGCAGAGGCGAACTGCAAACCGTCGCCGTCCGCACCTTGGGCCACAACTACATCATCTTCCTGCCTGTCACCAACCCTGTGAAAGCGAAGCTGTGCCCCCTTTCCACTTTCTCTGTCCGCCCAAAACTGATAGAAGAAGCCCGTATCCCCCAACCACGAAATAGTAGCTTCCTTGCTGGAAAATTTTGTGTCGACCAGAACCTCCGGAAGGTCTTGCTTAGTGGACGTGTCTTTGATCCGGATGTTGCACCACGCAGAACCAGTGATGCTGCTACTGTATGCCCAGTATTGCCCACTCTTGCTAAATCCTGAATATGCAACCGCACCTTGATTGCTTGCTTCATCGTGGAAGACTTCGGAGTGTTGGAGCACATTTGATGTGCCGGTGTGGTGATTGGCACCCAAGAGTGTCGATTTAGCCACGCGATAGGTCACTGGGAACGTGGCTCCTTGTCCGCCCACTCTGTAGTAAAAGTAATCTCCAGAGGCTGTTGGGGCACTGGTCAGAGCTGGAAGTGTATGAAGTTGGGAAAGTGTGGATTCTAGGACTTGACGAGCACCGTCAAGCTCAGGTCCTTGAATAAAGTCCTGGAACTGGGCATTTTGCGATTTGACGAAAGTACGAGACTCTAGACTCGTGGAATCTTCGAGCCATTCATACGGGTTGGGGACTTGAACTGGCCCGTATTTGGCACTGACGAAGTTTGAGACAGAGGAACTCCTTGGTGCAGCCGGGTATTCGTAAGCCATCTTGGTTTCGCAACACATATGGTGGTTTTCAGCAGTAAAGATTATTTCCTTCCTTGTTCTTTTCTATGTTGAGTCAGGCTTAGTTGGCCCGTTGCATTATTCTCTGTTAGTACGATGCTGGTTTATAAGACAAGGTAGCAAGGCAGATGATTACTCTCCGGTCCGGTGAACCGGTGACCTCCCCGGGGACGGGCCGGGTTGCCTCATTTTCGCAGTGGTTTATCGTTGCAACTTTCCACTCACTTTTAAAGCGTCACGGATTTTGAGTATATTGATTGAGCCAGCCGAAACCATGTGACTGATGCGAGTCGTCAAGTACGTCATACAAGCGGAGCCACTATTCAATTCTAGTTTAGGAAGTTGAATGAGAAGTACCAATTTGAACATTTGTGGTAGACCACGCGGTGACATGTAGGTTCTATTTACGTCTTTAAGCTAATAATGAGCAGTCCATTTATACCTGAGAGTTCTCTCGTGGGTCTCCATCTACCCGCCCCCCATGGGTAATCAGTAGCTGTACCGAAACATAACATTCTCTTTATCCGTCAAATCTTGGAAACCAATTGAGAAATCATTTATCATTTCAGGATACTCGGCAGAAAGAACCACTTTCTTCGCATTCGATTGACGATAGTGGAATCTACAAACTTTAGATACGTGCCAAGATATTCAACACAGCGCAGCACTGTTGCGTAACTAGGCGATTAGAACAATTTCAAGGGAGTTTCACTTACAACAACAGCAAGAATAATGCCTCACATATACACATCAAGCTCAATACAGTAATCTGTCCAGTTGGATATCCGCGTTCCGCTTCAGAGCCAGGATACGCAAATGGACCACAGAAGCCACCGATATTAGCGAAGACGAACACAGCTGCGTTGAGGGTTGTCTTCTTAGTGTGGCCAGCAATGTTGGACGACACAAGGCTCAATTGTTGCACATAGGCTCCGTAGAATGTAGTAGACTGCTGATTCAGCATGAGTGGAATCATTGCGAGGAGCTTGCTTACAATGTAAAGACCCCCGAGAAGAGCGACTTTGTCGTCACGGGGACTCTTCCATAAAATGATGTTTCCAGCAATGGTTGGGAGGATGAACAGCATGGCAACAATTATCCGGTAGCGGTGGAACTTATACCCAATTACTCTATAAAATTGTAAGTATAGTATGTTTGGAAAGAACTCTTGCTTCGTACCCTGAGAGCAACATTGAAATAACGGCAACACCAGAGGCAGGCATGCACCATTTAAGGGCTTCTTCATTTGAGTACCCAAAGGAGGTAACCAGAAGTCCACCAAAACTACGATTGTGAAGTCAGCATGATTTGTCCGTGCTCTCAATGCCTGTCTAGACGTACCTTCCAAGTGCACCATTAGCAAAAGCAAACGAAAAGCCAATGATACACATCACCCAAAGTTGTGGATCTAGAAATGCCTCAAGGAACTGCCCCTTCTTAAACTTTCTGGTCTGCATTCCAGTATTATTCTTCTGCACTCTCATCACAGCAATTGTTCTCTCCCTCTCCGTCAAAAATGCTGCTTTCATGGGCGAGTCGGGGAAGCGCCAGAGCATGAACAGCGCAAACCCCATAGTTATTGACCCGAGGAGCACATAAATCCATTTCCAAGGATGTTTGGCATAGGGGCCAAGAATGTTGACGGCTCCAAAATCAACCCCTTGGCCGACTATGCTGCCGAATGCCTGGCCGGAGAGCCAAATACCGATACGGAGGGGTTGTTCTTCAGTTTTCCACCTGGAGAGATTTTTCAGTATAGAATGTTCAAGTCCGTGGATCTCGTGGAGCTTACCACATGGCGCTGATCATGATGAAGAGGGGAGTGGTCACGACTTGGAATCCGTAGAAGAATCTGAAAGCGGTCAGCATCAAGTGTTGCCACGTCATGCGTGCTGAATGCAAGCTTACCTCAATGCTACAATATCTGCAAAATCCTTACAAACAATGAACAACAAAGCAAGCAGCCCCGAATAGAACACCATTCCTGAAATGAACTTCCCTAACGGCAGAAACTGTGCAAGGATGAGAAGCGGATATTGTGCCTGCAATATTAGTATTATAATCATCTTAAAACCTTTGGAGACTATACTAACAACCATGGAGCCAAAATTAGCAACTGAAGTACTCCATTGATACTTTACCAGAGATAGCCCTGTATGTGTAATGGTATACAATTTTAAATCTTGGATTAAGCCAAAGATGGCAGCAACTCCATAGCTTTGAGTGTCGCTGTATTGGAGAAGACAAGCAATAAGCATCTAAGCACAGTAAGTGTTGTGAAAACGTGACTCTCAAAGACTAAGTGTAGCTTACCAATGGAATCAAGCGCAAGTCAATTTTCCACAGCAGATGACGTTCCTCTTCTTCAGTCCATGTTATGGGCTCTCTATCCACGGTAAACAAAAGAGCGTCATCGACCCCTTTAACCTTGGTATTCTTCTCTTCGAACTGCAAATTGTGGGATTGAATGGTATCGATTTGCTCCAAAGTTGGAGTTTCTTCTTCTTTAGTCATAGCTGCTGGTGCTCAGGAGGACTATTAAACAAATGAATATGATCTGAAAAGTACGTGAGATATTACTGCAGGTTCCCAGGAGCTCGCAATTGTTTCTAATATGTAACAGTTATCCTTCAGCACTCGGTCAAGGGCCGGAGTTATAGATAATTTACCACGACCCAACTGCGGGGATCGTCTGGGGCATGCGGGGTAGCTAAAATGCGGAGGCATGTGAACATGACAGCCCCAAGTTCGAAGTCAGTTGAGAGAATTCCTCAAAAGCTGGACCGGTGGAGTTGGGATTTGAAGTGGGGACCGGGGATGGATTTGCGGGGTGTGGAGGCCCCCGGAACCAAGTCCGGCCCTGACTCCGGGGCTTGGCCGGCTCCAGGCACGAGCCCGTATACCAAGATGTTACACCGGCCACTATGTAGAATGTGACATGAAAACGGGCATATACTAGCTAATAAGGGCTATGGTCAAGCTCGGTTAATGGTTTAATGTTAACTGGTTCTGACATCCCTCGGCTGAGAAATTGAAGCTCGTTCATACAGTGACACCGAGGCACCTCCCAGCGTCAAACGCCGTTTCTTACCATAACCAAACCAGCTGATCAGTCAAATCGTCAGAAGTTTCGGTCTTCCTAAATCCTTATCTCTAATAAATAGAGGTTGTGTTCGCGCCGCTGTTTCGATCGCGCAAAGATCTTGATTCATAATCATGGCTCTCGAACGTTTGAGAACGATAGCCAAACAAATTGCACCCACGTCGACTCCAGCAATACCGTTAACATCGGCTCATCTCCAGGTGGTTCCACTCGATGAGGGATGGGTTTTCAGGCAATTAGATGGAGGCAAACTGGCAGAAACCTTTCGGCCAACTGCCATGTTTCCCACCAATGTTCATCTGGACCTTTTGGCTCACGGATTGATTCCCGACCCCTTCTTTGGTTTGAATGAGAAGGACGTACAATGGGTCGGAGAGAAATCATGGATTTACCAATGCAGGTTCAGAGTCAAATCAGAGCAACTTCAGAATGTTAGCATAGCAGTATTAGTTTTTGAAGGGTTAGACACATTTGCGACTGTGAAGCTCAATGGAGAGGAGATTCTAAGGAGTGAAAATATGTTTGTCTCCAGCAGAGTTGAAGTTGGGGAGTTGTTGAAGGGGAAGGAGGAACACTTTCTTGAAATCAAATTTGCCAATGCACTGGAAATGGGACAAATGGAAGTAGAGAGATATCCAGATCACGCGTGGGGGGCTTGGAGTGGCGATATAAGTCGAACAGCTGTCAGGAAAGCTCAATACCATTACGTGAGATATTATTTCCTAGCACAATGCCTCAGTAGCTAACTATATGCCTCAGGGCTGGGATTGGGGACCCAAACTGCTGACCTGTGGACCTTGGAAACCGATCTACCTAGAAATATTCGAGTCTCGAATTTCAGAACTCTCTTTCCAGGTATATCTGGATGACGATATGACGACCGCTGAGATTGGTGCAGAGGTAGAAATTGAAGGGAATGCCGTTGCGGTAAAATTTGAAATCCTTCTCGACGGCCAGATAGTTGCGGAGCAGACGGTACAGGGAGAGAATGGAACAGCCAAAACAACATTCTCGATTCTAGATCCCCATTTATGGTGGCCATTTACTCATGGCGGACAACCGATATACACACTCACCGCAACTTTGTTGGAAAGGACAGGTACTGCCAATCCTTCAGTTTTGGACAACAAGAGCAAGACATTCGGAATCCGAAAAATAGAGCTCATTCAACGTCCACTTCTCGGCCAGGAAGGCACATCGTTCTTCTTCAAAATCAACGACGTTCCAATATTCATTACTGGCGCCTGCTGGATTCCAGCGGATTCCTTCACGCCCAGGTTAACACCCAAAGACTATCGAAACTGGGTGGCCTTAGCAAAGTCTGGCAATCAAGCTATGCTTCGAGTCTGGGGCGGTGGTATCTTCGAGCCAGATGTCTTCTACGATGCATGCGACGAACTAGGAGTATTGGTCTGGCAAGACTTCCTCTTCGCATGTGCTAACTACCCAGCTCACTCGGAATTCCTCAAGAGTGTGCAAACAGAAGCTGAGCAAAATGTGAAGAGGTTAAGACATCATCCCAGCATTGTAATTTGGGCTGGCAACAACGAAGACTACCTTTATCAGGCTCTTGCTGGATTAAAATACGATGAGGATGATCATGACCCACAAAATTGGCTGAAGAGCAACTTTCCGGCTCGGTACATATACGAACACTTGTTGCCAAAGGTATGTAGAGAGTTGATTCCTGGGACACCGTATCACCCAGGATCGCCGTTCGGGGGTTCGATTGCCGTTGATCCGACGATTGGCGATATTCATCAATGGAGTGTCTGGCATCTTGAACAAAGGCCTTATCAAGACTTCGCTGAATTAGGTGGAAGATTTGTAAGTGAGTTTGGAATGCAAGGATTCCCTGTCCGGAAGACTGTTGAGGAGTACTTTGAAAAAGATTTGAAGGACATTGAGAGGGTGGTTGGGAATGAAGCCATTGAGTGGCATAACAAAGCTACCGGTGCAACTGATACACTTAACAAGTGAGTACTTCCTTCAGATAAAAAAGCTATTCATCATGATTAACGTTACTATTTTGTGCAGATATCTTGAGTCAAATTTCCTCCTGTCACAGGCAATATCTACTACACTGGACGAGCACATCTACTGTACGCAACTGCTCCAATCAGAAGCACTCTCAACAGCTTACCGTTCTTGGAAACGTGAATGGAAAGGTCCAGGCCGGGAGTATTGCGGAGGTCTGCTCGTTTGGCAACTCAACGACTGCTGGCCAGTGACCTCCTGGGCTATGGCAGATTACCATCAACGACCCAAGATGGCATTTTGGGCTGTCAAACGTGAGAGTGAGTTAATCACTACCGGCATCAAAAGGAATGATGCGTCTTTTGAAGTTTGGGGTGTGAATTTGACGTTGGAGAGAAAGACTGTGGATGTACGAATCAAGGCTTGGGATATCCGCACTGGTGACACTGTCTATGATGACGTGCTAGTCCAGAAATCAGTATTGGAACCAAACCGCAGTTCTGAATTTCCAACTTTCAAAATCCCGAATTCTCTCAAAGATGGAACTAAAAGTCTTGTGGTGGCCTCGTACCTTGTGGAGAATGGTGCAATAATTGCTCGGCATGTCAACTTCCACGAGCCATTGAAGGAAGTACCATTCCCACAGTCGAGACAGCTTTCAACAAACATTTATACAGCTGAGAAGAGGACTTGGCTGGAACTCAGCTCCACTATTCCGATGAAAGGTGTTCTCGTAGAGGCTGAGGGGGGCAATGCAGGTGAAGTTGTTTGGGAGGACAATGGCGTTGACCTTGTACCAGGTGAAGTTGCAAAGCTACATGTGTGGGGACTAAGGGTTGAAGACGAGCGAAAGCTGCGCGTGAGATGGCTAGGTGGTTCACTGGACTTAAGCACAAGTAACTTATAAGTGCCAAAATTAAAATTTCTGAGATTCTTGAATTCGGCCCTTTGAGATTTTAGAAGGGCAAAGCATTGATTTGCTTCTCATTCAGCCCGGATCTTAAATCTATGCTGGGATCGCGCAGTAACTACCGCGTAGTTGCTGCTAATCACGATACCCTTGGGGCGGAGAGTCACCGGGCACCGGCTCCGGCCAGGTATAAGCATGGCTCCCATACAGACTCCGAGTGTTCAAGTTACTCTCATTGTGTAAATACAACAGTTTCCTTTAGCTTTTAAATCCGAGACCTCACATTCAAATCACACAAGGTCCATTGTATGATCTACCTCCGCAATGGACTCTTTACCAAACCCCTTAACACTTGTCTACAAGTCTTTTTCTGACATCTCTATCCACGCAGACGTCTACCTTCCGACATCCGCATCTTTACCCAAACACCCATTACCCATTCTACTCTTCATCCACGGTGGTGGGTGGATGTTTGGTTCCCGCAAGGAAATTCCACGCATATTCTTTTGCCAGTTCCTAAGCCGAAACTTCGTTGTGGTATCAATTGATTATCGACTCCTCCCCGAAAGCGATTTCCTTACCGGCCAGCTGGAGGACATTAGGGATGTAGAGGTTTGGCTACGAGAAGAGTTACCAGGAATATTGACAGCCGAGGTTGGCGTTGAGACTGATGCACAGAAAATTGTAGTTCTCGGTGGTTCAGCTGGTGCCCACTTGGCATTGTTGACAGTAAGTGCCAAATAAGCGAACAATCTGCATTTTAGGAGGGCCAAAATATCCCACAATCTGACGCTTTGCAGCCCAAACTTTGGAAGAAGCCACCAACATGCATAATTTCAATGTATGGCCCGACAGATCTACTGTCGCTCGTGCCTGTGAAGAAAGGCGCATTCAAGCACTTCACTCTGCCCCAAATTACATCCGATATGATCAAATCGGTGCTATTAGACCCTCCACCAACACAGCGACCTCCTCCAGAAACTCCAGCACAAGGTAGCGAGTTAAGACTTCTAATGAGCGCTGCTATCATTGGAGGAAATATTGTGGGGGAGTTCCTCCTCCAGGGGTTGGTAGATGGGAAGTTTCCAGAAAGGGGTAGTGCAGATATTGAGGGTCTAAATAAAATTAGTAAGTAGGATTTGATATTGCTAAGAGAATCGTCACCAATAAATATAGGTCCATACCACTTGGCAAAGTGGATGAAGTTCCCTCCGGTATTTCAAGCGATTGGAACCGAAGACGAGGCATTCGATTCTTCTCAAGTCGTCTCATTTCATGAATTGTTGAGGATGAACGGTGTCGAGTGCACGATGGTGATTTTGGATGATATTGGGCATTCATTTGATATGAAGGCAGTTATTCCGGTTAATATTCATAATTCTGTGATTCTACCAGCAGTGGATTTTGCGGAGCGATTTGTTTGGAACAAGCCATCAATATTTCAGTAGCAAAAGCTCGAAAGCGGGAAGTAGAAATACTCTGTTCAGGATACAGTTATTCCAGAGGCTGGTACTCAGGGAAAAAGTCCAACAAATCCCACATCGGATCAATCATGAATGATTCCCCCTGTCCCGTGCTGAATGGAAAATGCTGAACCGCCGCTCCCCAATCCTCTATCCGAACAGAGTCATGAGACGATGATGGAAGAGTTTCGCAGACTTGATGCAACTTTGCTAAAATATTGCGACCTTGTATGCCTGGGATGTGACTTGAGGTAATGGCAAGTTCTTTCATCAATTGTGCCGACTCTTCGACTGTAGCGAGATGCTCAAGTATTCCATCAATGGCCGAACGAAAAGTCTCGCATGCCTGAATAATAAAAAGACAGGAGAACGAAATCATGACAAAACCAAAGTCGCCCATATACCGCGCTGCATCTCTGGTTGCGGGGCCAAGTTCCATGAAAAACCTGCAAAACCCTGAAGCGTCTATAACGCTTTTGTTAAGCGCATCTCGCTGAGATGGTGTCAGTCTATCACCACCAAGTCGAAGGTTACGAATCAAGTATGTGCTCAAACAGAATCTGGTGAACCTATAGTGGAAGTCAATCGCAGGACCTAAGGGCTCTAAAAAGGCACTGTTAGTAGCAGACATTACCACCAAGAAAGGAACGGACCATTAGAGAAAGAGGATCTCCATTTTTCGGACCAAGTCTTCAGGTATGCATCTACCGTTCCAATTACACCTTGTTCTATATAGTCAACCGGATCATCGGTTAGATCAGGAGGACACCACCACTCGCCAAGGCCCTTGACATCACAGCTAGCCTATTGTGTCAAATATCAGCATAGGTTAAACCTAGAGTCGAAGAGATATATGATCTCGATTATTCTTACCTTTCCCCACAAAAGACACAGTTCCACTTCTGCCAGAATTTGAAGGACACGTAGGCCAACCACAGACCTAGGTATTATATCTGGTGCTGCTCGTATGGTTGCATCTTCTCTGATGCTTGGCGGGGTCCCCGTGACCACAGAATGGCTATTGCGGTCAGAATTCTGTACTGAAGGAGATAGTTAAGAACTCACTGGTGAGACATGTTGAAGAGCCAGAGCCAGTATATATATTTCTTGAAGCTTATGCTTGAGATTGGATTTGGATCGCCGGCCCGAACTAAAGCCTTAAATCCGGCAATAGACCGATGGACAGACACGTGGAGTGAGTAAGTCTCGACATAGGCTTTTATTGATCGTTGTGACAACTCGTTTGAACCTTCTGACGTTGCCCCTCCATTGACTAACGGCCGGAAGGCATAGAGCACTGATAGTGCTTGAAGCATAGCCCATTCCTCGTTTTCACCTTTTGGCATGAAGTTCTTGTCTTGGAGAATTGCGGATATTGTAGGTAGTAGCATTGATCTGGTTGCCTCACCTCCTGCAACGTATCTCGCTGTGACATATGAGATGCAGTGAGCAAGAGGTTTCCGCTTAGATATCAAGTCAGATACATCATCCAAATCTTCTGCATTAATGAGAGGAATGAACCCCATGAGACGTTTGCGGAATCTACCATGTTATCATGTGATGATCATGTTATTGATAGTAGATAGGACTCACATGTCAATGAATTGAATCATGTCTCGCTCCGAGATTGGCTCATCGTGATTGCTATTAGAGTGCCCAAAAGATCCTGGAGACGAAGTTGATAGCCTTATTCTTTGTCGCTTGACGCCATTCTGAGAGTCCAGGCCCCGCACAGATGCATCTGGAGGAGTTTCATTTGGCTGAGCGACAACCGTTGAGTACGGCGATGTGGAGAATATGGATGGAAGCACAGGCTGGATTTTCTCTGGCACCTGAGACTCTCCCGGGAAGAAGGTGGGAGCCACCTCAGCGCCGTAACGGGCGATCTGATCACTCCGGCCAATGTTTCCGTTCACAGGATGGAACACGGGAACAGTAGGATTATTTCCATTCGGATTAGGTAGTTCTTGATCTGATTGCCTTTGGGAATTGGTATCTGCTACTCCGGAACTCGAATTGAGGGATGTCGGGGCCCGATCTGATCGTGCACGTTGAACGACGCAGGGACGGCCGGCTTTGGCGCAACGAGCGCAAGGGGGATTATCCGACCCAACACATTTCATCTAAATGCTGTCAGTTCTACTGATATAAATTATAAATTATGAACTTTTTACCTTCAACCGGCGGCAGCTTGTGCAAGCAACCGCAGCATTGGGTGCTGCAGGGCCGGTGGCCTCCATGATTGTGTTGCTCTGAGGTTGAAGAGCGGGGGCCGGACCGAGATATGTCTGACCGGACTACTAAAGCTAGTCCCGGACCTCGGCATATCGGCGACCGGCACCGGTCTAGAAAGAGATACTTGATAGGTTGTGGAGTGGAAGGGATACGGTAGATGTCGTCCTAGTTTGTGGATGCACCTGTCAAGTCGATCCAGAGTAGTGGGGCCCTTTTGGAGCTCGTTGTTAAGATCCCTAAGGCGCCTGTCGAGTCGATCCAGCTCGCGCTCTCTTTCGGAAAGGAGTAGTTGATCTTGCTGCCCATCTTGCCTTAACAAACTGAAAGAGTTTCTCTCGAAGTAGGTTCTCGCTTTGGACTTGCAGAGTCATCATATCCCCAGACATGGATTTTAGGGCCGCTTCGGATGCTGCTATTTGGTCCTGTAACTGACCTTGCATCATAGCTAGTGCTCTTGCAGCTTCGGTATTGTTCGTCAGGATGGCTCGTTCCGCTTCTAGCCGTGCTTCCCTAATTCTCGATTTGCAAATCTGCTTGAGCTGCAGAATATCTTTTTCTATCTCCATTCTAGCGTCAGTTTCATTCAATGTCTTACGCTCATTCACCATTTGATGCTGCAAAGCTAGCGCCACTCTCTCAAAGTCTGCTTTCTTTCTCTGCCCAATGATATAGTCGCACGCGACAAGTGCGGATGCTTGTTCGGTGTAAAACCGGAAGGTTTTGCAGCCAATCCTAATCAAGCTTCCCCAGAAGCGAGTACTCTGAGTCAACTCTTCTCGTCTTTCAGCAATTTGGAAATTCTCCTTGTCCCACATTGTAGATCTTAGGAGTATCAAAGATAAAGCCTCAGGTCACCATATTTTCTCGACGATGCAGAGACATTTCGTGCTAGAGCCTTGCACCCGAGTGCTGTCAAACCAGATGAAGGTAGATGATGCCACTTATCTGGGCTCTGTGAACATAGGTGTAGTTCAAGCAGACGGCAATGCCCTCGAGTAAAGTTGCGTCTGAACATCGCATACTATCGAATCCGGGAGCATCGATCAAGTCCACTGTGAAGCCACTCCGCTGAGAGGTGAATGGTTCTAGGAGCGTGGTACCTGGAAAATCGTTATCTTTGAACACTTTATAAGCTCTAACAGCCGATTAACTTACAAGGTGCTAGTCCACGTTCTATCTCCACATTCTAACCAGTACATTTCGATACAAAAGTACTGCTCCTAGACCCTGTGGATCTTACGACAGCAATGATAATGTCGGAAGGCCTGCGAGGCTGTTATTTTTAACCTACCAATCAATAAATTTATTTATCAAACTGGGAATTCTTACTCGAGCAGAGACATGTTAGCAAGACAGCTTGGAAATGGGCGCAAATGGTCCGGGTAAAGGACGTCTGCAGACGTGCAAGTTTGTGAAAGGTCAACTTGCTGGTTTGTATGCAGCCGAATCCCGAATGGGATGCCAGTGTGCGTGGCAAGAGGTGAGGCGCATTTCGGCCCTCTCATACCCTGAAATGTCGGACTGCGATATGAAAATATAGCAGCTATTGGCGAGTCGTTGTCTCATTCCTATCGCCTGAATTCTGACTCACATTATCGCATTGACTTGCAGCTAGAAGCCTCATCGAGGCGTACCAGCGACCGTACTCTCCAAATTCGGCGCCCAGTGTTCTTAAGCACTCAACCGCCCTCTCTACGCACATTCCGCAAGGTTCACTTTCGTCCAAAGACTTGCCAGAAGAAGCACAGACAGCAGAATACACTCTCCAGGAGATCTGTGGACGAGGAGCAGGATAGAGTTGTCATGTCCCCGGAGTTATATTTGTACAGGTCGAGTCCTGTGACTCCTGTATTACATTCCAATACCTTTTTTTCTGAATCACCTCGGCAATCAACTCAAGCGGGCGAAGTTGATATTTCAGATTCAATGTCCGATGTCCCTCTAGATTATCGAACATCTAGAATAGAGCATGGAAACCCCGTTCGAAACCGAGGTTTTGTCGCTGTACAAGTCGACAAACCAGCAGGCAAGTTGTCGGCAGGTCACAGCCTTAATGCGGACTCAATGCCATCAATGAGCATCCCTATTCCCCCAAAGGGTCTTGTCATTAGCCCCGGCCCTGCTGCGAAAAACGTTCTGATAGCTGTGTTTGGGATGACTGGAACTGGAAAGACATCTCTGATCAAACTCCTTGCAGGGAATTCTGCAAAGAAGCTGAAAACTGGCCATGGGCTCGAATCCTGTTAGTACTTCTCATGGCTAAGTGCGATTTATGCTCGATTGCTGAATTACGTTCTAGGTACTCAGGATATTGAGACGGTTGAGTGCGATATTGGAGGTTGCAACGTTACCCTTGTCGACACTCCAGGCTTCGATGATTCGACGAGGAGCGATACGGAGATTCTGACCCTCATTGCAGAATGGCTTCAAAGTTCATATAAGGTGAGAGCTTACTTTCTGTATACGGTCAACAAATTCTAACCATCCTCAGGCGAATACCTTCCTATCCGGAATCATCTACCTGCATCGAATTTCAGACATTCGAATGTCTGGCTCGTCGATAAAGAATTTGCGAATGTTTCGCAAGCTTTGTGGGACCGAAAATATGTCCAGAGTCTCCCTAGTTACTACTATGTGGGATAAAGTGACACCCGAAGAAGGAGCGCTTAGACAGCAGCAATTGGCTGGACCCAATGGATTCTGGAGCACCATGGTGTCAAGTGGATCACTTGTGAAACGTCATGATGGCAGTCGCAACTCTGCGCATGCTCTAGTTCTCGACATGCTGGACAATGTGCCTATGATGATCAAACTCCAGGAGGAGATTGCATCGGGCAAAGCGCTGATTGAGACTGATGCAGGAGCATCAATCAACGAAGAGATCTTAAGACTTCAGAAACAATATGGGGAAGAGTTAGAAGCCGTTAAAGAAGAGATGACATTGGCTATGAAGCAAGGTAAATTTTTATCTCCATTTCCAGATCCTAGAATCTAATGATCAAATAGGCAATACGGCACTGCAAGAACAACTGAAAGCTGAGCATGCCCGGGTAGTTGAACAAATAGAAAATAGAACCAAAGAACAACACCGGCTTCAGCAAAAGCAAGTCAGTAAGCTCGAACGTGCCCTTGAGGACGCATCTCTGGAAATGGAGAGATTTGAGAAGCGCTTTGAAGTACAGCGACAGGCTACACAACGCCAAGAAGAGCGAGCCGAAAAACTAGAACGAGACGTCAAATCAATGTCTGGCGATAATCAGAGGTTGGAAAACTTAGTGCAAACCCAGGCCACGAGTTCGCTTGCCGCGCAGAAAGTAAACAGCACTACCAGGATCTACCGCATTGCAGGGAAGATTGGGTCATGTACTCGCTGCGCAAGTATTTTAACTATCTATGGTCCAGGAGCCGCTGTGTGCCCCGTCTGCAATACAGGACACTACAACAATGAAGAAGTTTGGAGCAGACTGCCTTGGGCATGAACGAAGTAATTTCGATAGCGATTGCATTGTAAAAGAATTCAAAAGCTCGGGAAAAGGCTTCCTCTATTTTTTAGGTTATTTTCTTGTGGAAGGGTACAGATCAAAATCATGTAAAGCTCCCGATTTTTGCATAGAGTTCTTAAAGCCAGAATATAGTCGACCTAACTATAGAAAGAGGGCCTAAAGGGAGATCGATTGCAATTCTCATAGGGCAGTAAGAATGAAAATGCTTCCTCTTCCTACCTTCCGCACGTGACCAGTCCTCTGTCAAGAGTCGTCCACCAAAAAAATCAACAAAACTAAGCATACATTTAACACCAATACCTCGAGAAGGTCTCACACAGTAATCGCAATTCTAATTCCATTCAACAGATAATACACTAGTGTTAACTCCTCGCGGACTTGTTCCAAGGGGTTCTTGGATTTCGGACTCCAAGCCACTAGGCGGTATTAAGGGAAAATCTTAAGTCCGCCATCCATACTCCGCGCCCAAAAAGAGACTAGCACCGCAAGATTGCCAATCAGAAACATTCAAGAGTCGCTTGCTTCTCGATCGCTTAAGCAGGGGCAGAGTTACTGTCACTCAACATTGCATTGCCATCCTGTCTATAAATCAATCAAATCTGCTTCTCGGATACGGTATATCACTCGATACTTCAATCGATTCCCTTTCTATAACAAATCAAAAAGAACAAAATAGATAGCCATGGATCACGCCTTGATAGATCAAGCCAAAAACATACCGGTCAGCGCATCTACTCCGGTCGTCTCCATTAGTCCAGTAGTTATACAAGCTCCAGGACGCCTCGTTGACTTGCATATGCGAATTTCTGCACCAACCACTGGGTGTGATCTACCTATCATACTTCTCTCACATGGCCATGGAAGGTCCAACAATCTCTCATCATTGAATGGCTACGCTCCGCTGGCCAACTTCTGGGCTGCCCATGGCTTTGTCGTCATTCAGCCTACCCATCTCAGCTCCAAGTCACTGAACCTCGATGCAGAGACTCCCGGGGCACCTTTGTTCTGGCGATCCCGGGTTGAGGATATGAAACGCATCCTTGATTCGCTTGACCAGATCGAGGCTCTCGTGCCACAGATCGAAGGACGTTTGGATTCCAGCCGAATCGCCGTCGCGGGCCACTCGTTGGGTGGGCACACGACGGGAATGCTCTTAGGCGCACGTCTTAAGGATCCCGATGACGGAAAGATGGTGGACCTGGCGGAACCTCGTATCAAAGTCGGTGTCCTACTTGGCCCGCCGGGCAACGGCAATGGTGGAGCGGATCTCAGTGCGTTCGCAGCTGGCAATCCTGCTTACGCCGTCTTTCGGGACCCCAATTTCGCTCAGATGACGACGCCAACACTCGTCGTTGTGGGCGATGCTGACATCTCTCCACATCTGACTATTCGAGGTGCCGATTGGCATGCTGATCCGTAATTCCTCAGTCCTGGTCCCAAGTGCTTGCTCACGTTGTTTGGCGGCGAACATGGGCTTGGAGGAGTTGCTGGATATGACGTGGCTGAGACGACCGACGAGAGTATTGAAAGGGTGGCAGCGGTTCAGCGCCTTACTTGGGCTTACCTCCGTAGCATGCTTTACCCAGAAGATCTTGCTTGGTCTGCAGCATGTGCCGCCTTGGAGCGCCTGAGTAACAATGCTCTGGGCCGGGTCGAATGCAAATGAGGTGGAACTAGAAGAACCAAATGTGCTTGCAATGACAGTACAGTGGTATGAATAGTGAACAGACAACGGTTGCTAGAGTAGATCAGGACGACTAGGTCATTTGCTTAGCACTGACCTCTTCATACAGCTCAAAGCAAGATTAACACCCATGTACTTACGAACTATCATTTACATATAAGAAAATCAAAACATCATCAAACCTGAAAAAGACATAGAAATGCAACGATTATCTTACGATGACCGAGCAGTGCTCCGAGGAAAGAAGCAACAGAAAGTAAGGTTCGTGTATGTATGCAAGCCAACAACCATTCCTCCCCACCAAATAGAGGATAGAATAGTGGTCGATGTCCCATCACAGGCAATTGCAATTAATATCAGCACATCTTCGGCACAACCAACAGTCATTGAAAAGACCGAATTGCAATTTGACATCCGTGCTATTTTGCTCAACTTACCTAAATAACCATGTCGAGAAGTCAGGAGTCAGTTATCATGTTAAAGTCATTAGGTGCATTACTTAGGGCAATATCGATCGCCTAGCCAGACATATAATACATCTTTACATCATCGCGTTGCGTCGAATGCCATAGCTCGACCAAAGAACATGCCACGTTTGCGCCGCAACTCGCTCGGAAGACCTATGTGGGGGCCGAATATTAAGGCCTACTAGTATGAAACATGAAGAATGTTTGAAGGGGAAGGAGCATCACAGCTCGCCATGATCGTATTGGTTCGCAATCTTTTGTGCTTCTTGACTGCCCTTGTCGAATTTGGGGAAAATCTTGCCCTTTTTAAGCTCTTCGACTGCGACGTCGAAGCGGGCACCAGCAAGATAGGCTGCTCCAATCTGGTTTTGTGTAAGTAGAGACAAAGTAGCAGGAGTGATGCCACGTACCATCAATGCCGATATCACCAGAAGAGTACCAAAAACGGCGAGCATGAGATACATAACATCCTTGCTTGCTTCGGCGCTCTCCGCCTTCTTTTTCGCATCTTCTGGCGCGATCTCGCCCTTGTGGATGAGAGAAAGTGCCTTCGGATCTTGCGTTGGGAAAATTGACTCGATGAATTGTTCGACCTATCATGATTAGCATGGTTGTCCGTGCCTCGGCAATTTTCCTCACCTTTCCGCACGCGATGCTGATCTCGAGGAAGTTTGGATCCTTGGGGTCGTTCTTCTTGTGTATCCTTCGAACGTATCTCTTGAAGATTTCGCTGACCGATTTCAAATTCTGTGAAGACTCCATCATCAATTGACACGCATCACCCTTGGTAATCTTGACATTCTTCGTAAAAATTAAAGGATTTTGGAAGACAAGTTCCAATGTCGCGATAGCCATAGATTGAGGGATTGCGACAAAGTTGAAAACACTCTGATCCTTAATGGCAGCCATATAGAATAAACATTCATCGGCGTGCTTGAGCGAATTTAAGACCATGTCCGAACTGCAATTCAATGCGCTTTGGAGATTCTTAGGGTCGAATAGATCTTCGAACTTCTCGACATGCTTTGACCAGATCTCCTTGGGCCAGAAGCGTCTCTTGTCGTCAAAGTCTTCTCGAATATCTCGAATGATGTTTGTCTTCTGCAAGAATTGGCCCATGGATTCTGACAGTTCAGGACGCTTTAGCAGCGCTGGGTTCGCCAGTTGACTCTCAACGAACAATCTCGTCAAACCATCTCCGACCAAACCTGCGACATAATGGCAGTACATCTCGTAGTCCTTGATCGTGTTGACTCCATTGACATTGTGTTCCGCATTGTTCGCATAATCCGCCATACCATTGCCCATCTTCTTCGTGATATCCAGGATGATCTCTCGATAGGCTGGCTTGACCAACTTGAATTCGGTGATTACTACGTCGAAATGAACGAGCAGCTCCCGATCCTTCTCATTTGGTCCGTTCTCGGTGAATGTCCAGCCATCTTGCTCCATAATATCCTGGAAGTTTCTCAAGTTCCGCTCCTTGTTCTCCAAAGGTATGGTCATATCATCTTCAATTGTGTCCAGACCTCTCAAAATGAGATAGAATAACGCGACTGGGACGAGAAGTTCGGGATTCAGCTCTTGGATGACAGAACTGAAACTTCGACTCGTTAGGTTGAGATACTTGAAGCATTCTTTCAAGTTCGCAGACTCCTTTTCAGGGTTGCGAGTGTGTACTGGGTCGTGCCATATTTTCCTGGAGCTCAATTAGCCACGCGCAACGAATTTTGGTCCTCGGGGGCATACCATTGTAAGATAGATCGCAACTGGTTCGGATGGACCGAATAATACAGCAGATTTCCGACGAGGCCCATTGCGACAATAGAGAGGAGACGTAGGAGGAGATGGCGAAAGTTGTTAGTGCTGGAGATAAACTCGTCGGCTGGGAGAAATTGTTGCGAAAATCGTGGTGTTGCAACTTAAGACAGACGGCTCATTTCAGGCGAGACACAAGGCTGAATTTTGAATGACCTTGGTAGAACTTGACGAGGTTATTGAAAGAAGGGGAGGAAGTGTAATGGATGGGGAAGAGAGGAGATTATATAGAGGTTTTATCCTTCTCTCCTCTCCTCTTTTCGGGTCGGGAGAGCTTAGAATCCCCACCGCTGGTTTCCCAACGGGGGTAAAAAGAAGTTCAGTCGCGCCAATCAGACATGATAGCCAATCACAGCAAACGACCCTTTAGGAAACCTTTTCGGCGAACCATTCAGCTGCAATTCTTCAGCCTCGCGGTCAGCACAATACGACATATGTAGGGCGCAGCATAATTTCGCTTTTATGTCGCCATGCAGACATCTCCTTATGGATCGCATCGCATCGCGTTCTTCAGGGTCCTAATTTGCTGATGAGTTATACAAAATTTCTCTGACGCTTGTTCTCTCCACTTTCTTTAGCTTTGTTTTCCTGGGAATTAATACATCAGACCCTGACGATCAACTGTCGGCCTCGACGACCCCGAGAATTGTCTGCCAACCGTGGCCATGACTGCCACCACCCCACGCGATGAGGATCTCGAGATGAACAAGATGGGGCTGCTGTCGGAAGAGATGAAGGACATCGTTCCGACAGCGCTTGAGGAAGGAGGAAAGGCACCAAAGGGGCCATGGAGCAAAGTGATTGACGGGTTCTGCATCTGCCTAAACATTGTCAGCACCGTTACTTTGGTCTTCCTGAACAATTGGTCTGTTTGCGCCAATATGAATGCCATCACTAAGGCTTCAGTCTGCTTATACTCGGTGCCAATAGGATATTGAAGGACAAGCAATTGAAGAATATGCAAATATCGTTCGCTATGTGGCACTTTACTTGCACATCGATCGTCCTATGGCTCGCAAGCCGGTCTCCCTTCAACCTATTTGTGCCAGTTCGACTGCCCTTCTTGCAGATGTTACCTCTCTGCGCTTTCTTCGCAGGCTTTCTCGTCCTTGGAAACTTGAGTTTGGCATACAACTCAATTGGCTTCTACCAGTAAGGTCGCGAATACTTCATAGGTTCAACAAGCTAACAATACATTAGACTAGCTAAGATCATGACCACCCCTTGTGTTGCCGTCCTACAATATTTCTACCTTGGGAAGTCGATTTCAGTCGCCACGATGGGAGCTTTGGCTAGTCTCTGCATCGGCGTGGCCCTCACAAACTCCGGAGCAACTGGAACCACAACCCTTGGAGTATCGATCGCAGTTGCAGCCTTCACTGTCACGGCGTTCTACCAAGTATGGATTGGAAAGAAGATGAAAGACTTTGCGGTGTCAAGTCCCCAACTATTGTTGAACCAGGCCCCAATATCTGTGTTGCTATTGGCTTTTCTGGTCCCATTCTTCGATACCATGCCGGATGTTAAGGTTATACCGAACGACACCCTGATTGCCTTATTTTTGTCTGGTTTAGCAGCCGCTGCTCTGAACCTCTCCCAATTCCTGATCATCGGGCGAATGAGCGCATTAACATTCAACGTAGCATCAAAGTAAGTCTTTCCTCCGCACTCTAAAAGGCCGGAACTTAATTATTATCCCAGCGTCAAAACAATCATAATCCTTACCTACGGATGGGTTAGCGAAGGAAGGATCTTAACGGCAAAAGATGCATTAGGTATCATCCTCGCGCTCGGAGGCGCTACTCTGTACAGCCAGCTCTCGCAACGATGAGCTTCAACTATGTATATACAAGAAAGATGTAGAATAATTGTAATGAAAGATTACCATCCCCCGTCTGGACGTGACGCTCTCTATGGTGACAAATGAAGAAGATACATGAAGCAGCTTTTACTTTATAACCCAGAGTTTTCCGAGTCTATACTGACCACCTTTTTACTACATCCGATTAATTGTCCCATTTATAGTCCATATACACATTTCACTTCCTGGGTCGATTCAGCATGATATAGGAATATCTGTCATTAGTTAGCTTGCAATACTTTGATTCCACCTCTCGAGAAGGAAAACTCACACAACGATACCACCAATTGTCATCAGCACCCCGAACGCACTCTTATCCGTAACACTCTTCCCACTTACCGCCCACCCAATCCCCACAATACTCACGGTCTTCAAATGCCCCACCACCGTACTACTCACTGGCCCTGATCCCGCCACGATAAAAAACTGACTGATATTGATCAGACTTGCGAACCCTCCACTCATGATGATCATCGCCCATCTATATTGCGGCACCATTGACAAATTCGGGATCTTGTCCACGATCGGGATTGCAAACATCAGCATCACTGATGAAATTGGAGCTTGGTTCAGCAAGAGCTGGGAGCTGGACATGGAGAGTTTCTTGTGATAAGCTCCGATTAACACGGTGTAAGCTGAGGAGGCTAGGACGCCGCAGAGAGCAAACATGACGCCGATGACGGAGGTGTTTTCTACGGTGGGGACGCTGGAGGGCTTAATGTCGTAGTATGAAGTTATTCCAACGCCGAGACAGACGGGGATTAAGGCCAGGGCGGCGTTGACAGGGATGGTGGCGTGGAAGAAGGTGTAGTTGATCATTGCGGTCATGGGCGTCAGGAGGACACGACAGAGTTGGTAGACGGTTACGGTGCTGAAGGCGAGGGAGAGGTTGGGGAGCACGACGTTAAGACACATAGAGAATGCTAGCTGTGTTGGTGTTAGTTTAGGTTATGTTTTCTTTCAAGGTGAGGTGAAGATGGAGAGGAGATGGCTATGGAAGAGGTGAATTAGGTGAGATCACGGGATATCTCTTTACTTGAGCCCAGAGGAAGGGGGTACATACCGGGAGCATCTCTACAATACCAGCTCGCTTGGGGATAAAGGCTCCTATTCTCGGCCTCGACACAACATACAACGTCAAGCCTGTACATAGGAAGTGAAAACAAGCAAAGGAGGTCTGCATCAGCTTGAAGTTGGGGTCGTTGAAGATGGCTTTATTCGTAAAGACAATCCCTATCGTCGAAGCCATGTTTATAGCTGTCCAGGTCAAGAATTTCCGCCGTGCAGCCGCATTGCTGCTTGATGTAGGTAATGCAGGCACCGGAGGCTCTGCATCGAAATGCTTGCCATTTCCTTCTGCTTCCCGCTGAGCCTCAACGTCGAGGAGCGGGATGCTGTTCTCGGATGTGTTTTCAGAAGGCATGATGTGTCGTGATCATGTGATAAGCCTCTTTTCTCGTGATGCGTTGTCGCCGAGCCCAAGTGAATGCGGTTGAAAAAAGGGGGTGGGAAGAATCGAAGGGTGTCAAGTACAGTGGCAGAGAAGAGGAAATAGATTCATGAGCGGAGAATCAGGGCCTGGATATCCAAGATGGATAGAAGGGATGCGAAGTCGTCGATGAGAATTTGTGAAAGCGCGTCAAATGTTCTGGCTCAGGAGGAGATGCGCGTTTCGAGATGTGTCCGCCAAGCGTGCTTATACGCCAAGCCTTGCGCCTCTCGCATAAGCAATAGGAGAGAGCACTCGTACTTTTCGACTCGGATCGTGTGCCGTATTATTAGGTGAGAGGATCGTTATTCAATGTTACAAATTGTGACGTTGGGAATTGGAATGCTAAATGCTGAACGTCTGGGTAATGAGATTCACATGGCTAATAAGCCTTGCCGATGACCGAGCTCTAGCTGGTCTAGGGTTTGTGCCTAGGTAAGAAATAAGTGTAGCTCAAAGTAGGTTCTATTTTAGGGCAATTATATATACGAGATTTTGTCGCCATCTTGGTTACCCTCACCAATTGTCACAATTGGGACGAAAACAAGTCAAGATCAAATTTCTTTGCTTGTATGCGCCCATCACACGCGGAATCCTTTTTACATCGCTCCCCCTTTTCGAAATCGACGCGATAACGAGATGGAAAGGCGGTAAGTGCAATCTTCGCGAGAACCCCACCATTATCAGGATGTGATAAGAACCTTGCGAGCAACACTATTCATGAGCAATGCAATATTTAGCATTTTAAAAAAAAACTTTATCGAAGAATATATGTGTGAAGTGCCTAAAGTATAGATAAGATAGTAGTAATTGATTTATTTCGATCACGAGGAGTTCATGTAGGTCTCTCGTAAAAGGTTAGGCCCAGATTCCCATGCGAGTCCCTTGCAGCATCGACAGTTGGTGGTTTACAAATCCCCACGCTACTCCGCCTCTTCTGAACATTTAATTGTCCTCACCGACAACCACCTTCGTTTGCTCAACATAACCCGAAATCTTCCCAGAACATACCTTTAAAATCACAGTCCAGCAAACATGTCATCTGAGAACGTTTACCTCATCTGGGGTGGTGAAGGATGGGTTGCTGGCCATTTGAAGACTCTCCTCGAGAGCCAGGGTGAGAATGCTCGCGCCACCCACCCACATTGACCAGCAGCTCACGATTGTGCAGGCAAGAAGGTCTACTCTACCACAGTTCGCATGCAGAACAGAGAAGCTGTCATTGCTGAGCTCGAGAAATACAAGCCCACCCACGTCCTCAATGCTGCCGGTTCCACTGGCCGACCAAATGTTGACTGGTGTGAGGACCACAAGGAGGAGACGATCAGGAACAATGTCATCGGTACCATTAACTTGGCCGATTGCTGCTTCCTGAAGGGCATTCATATCACTGTCTTTGCCACTGGCTGCATCTACGCATACAATGACAGCCACCCAATTGGCGGTCCAGGTTTCGTCGAGACTGACAAGGCCAACTTCGACGGTTCTTTCTACTCGGAGACCAAGGCACACGTCGAAGAGGTCAGTTGTGCAGCAGACGTAACACCTCCGTAGCTAATATTCTGCAGGTCATGAAGCATTACAGCAACTGCTTGATCCTCCGACTCCGCATGCCAGTCAGCGATGACTTGCACTCCCGTAATTTCGTTACTAAGATCGCCAAGTACGAGCGTGTCGTCGATATCCCGAACTCCAACACCATCCTCCACGATCTCCTCCCTGCCTCCATTCTCATGGCTGAGCACAAGGACACTGGCATCTATAACTTCACCAACCCAGGTGCCATCTCCCACAATGAGGTCCTTTCCCTCTTCAAAGAGTACGTCCGACCAGACTTCACCTGGAAGAACTTCACATTGGACGAGCAAGCCAAGGTCATCAAAGCTGGCCGAAGCAACTGCAAGCTGGATACCACCAAGCTTATCAAGAAGCTCAAAGAGTACAACTATGAGGTCCCTGAGATTCACGAGGCTTACAAGGGCTGCTTCCAGCGCATGGCTGCCGCTGGTGTGAAATAAATGTGATGATATCCTTGCACTAAATCCAAAAAGTGTTGAAGAATTAATATTAAAATGGGTCATTGGCATTTGTTGCGCAAATTTAAACACAAGAATTATCCTTCATCATTTGTGCAGTGAGATGGCGTGCTGCATGGCTCAACTTGGAGACAGGTTGTACCACACGAAGTAGGAACATTGTCTGTATTCTGCTCTGAAATCCCAAACAGCGGGCCTAGAACATCCTCAAGCTGAAAAGTTATACTTCGATCCCGTTTTTGAACATATTACGATTGAATGAATGTGCACTCTGGTAAGGTAGGACTTCGTGTTATTCACGAGATAAAATTGCCCCTCCATGATCCATGCTTGTTTTCGGTAAACGAGCCTCGCCTCCAACCTCGTCATCGCTCTTCCCCGACAAGCTTCAAAAAAACCCTCAGCCTCACGTCAACGTCAACAGTGGCACAGCATAGGTTACAACCACTGCCTTACACAAGATCGATTTCTCACTGCTTTCTCTTCTTCTTCAACCTCATCAATTCACTACAACAATCTCTGAATAACTACCTGGATACATCGGCGCAATGGTCGTCGACACAACCTATTACGACGCTTTAGGTGTCAAAACCGATGCCTCCGAACTGGAGATAAAGAAAGCATATCGCAAACTCGCGATCGTAACTCATCCTGGTACGATCCCTTCCCCTCCGCCCTGCCTTATCTCTCCCAGTCGTCCTTGGCCTCGCCGTCATCCTCTAGCTAACACTGTTTTACAAAGACAAGAACCCCGGCGACGAAACCGCTCATGCGCGCTTCCAAGCTATCGGCGAAGCCTACCAAGTCCTTTCCAACACCGATCTCCGCAAAGCCTACGATAAATATGGCAAAGACCAAGCCCAGCCCTCAGAAGGGTTCGCCGACCCAGCAGAGTTTTTCGGGACCATATTCGGCGGCGAAGCATTCGTAGATCTAATCGGAGAAATCAGTTTGATGAAGGATCTGACCAAGACAATGGATATTACAATGCAAGAGCAAGAGGATGGGGCAGCGGAGGAATTCCCTGGCGAAGCGGAGGCCAAGAGGGCGAGTCTAGCCGAGGAGAGAGCGAGACAAGAACAGGCAGCCAGTGCGAGTGGTGAGGGGTCAAGTAAAGTTAATATTGGAGGTGCGGTGCCGGCACCAAGTGTGGCAGAGACGGTCGAGTCGGACAAGTTCTCTACGGCCAGTACGTTGGCGCCTGAGAAGGGAACTCCGAGTCCATCTGCGAGCGGGACAAGTACACCGAGACGGCAAGGAATTCCACTCCGACAAGCGATCATGGATAAGACGGAAGAAGATGCACAATTGGACGCTGCCGGTATCACAGAAGAAGAAAAGGAGCTGAGAAAGAAAGAGAAGAAGAAGGGTGGACTGTCGAAGGCTCAACGAGAAGAACTAGCTGCGTACGAGAAGGAGAGAGCGCTAGTAAGACAAGAGCGAGTCGATACCCTGGCCAAGAAACTCATCGATCGAATCTCTGTTTGGACCGAGACCGGAAAGGAAGCGGATGTCACCAAGGCATTCCAGGAGAAGACACGGCTAGAAGTTGAGAACCTGAAGATGGAGAGCTTCGGTCTGGATATCCTACATGCCATCGGCACAACCTATATGCAAAAAGCTACCGCAACTATAAAGTCACAGAAGTTCTTAGGCATTGGAGGCTTCTTCTCAAGATTGAAGGATAAGGGTACGTTGGCTAAGGAGACTTGGAACACGATCTCCAGTGCGATTGATGCTCAGATGACGATGGAGGAGATGGCTAAGGCGGAAGAGAAAGGAGGCGAAGAGTGGACTGATGAAAAGAAGGTGGAGTACGAGCGTCGCGTCACGGGCAAGATTCTCACCGCAGCGTGGCGAGGCAGCAAGTTCGAAATTCAGAGCGTGCTGAGAGATGTGTGTGACGAGGTCTTGAACGATAAGAAAGTCTCGCTCTCAAAGAGATTAGAACGTGCTCAAGCTTTGGTGCTTATTGGGGAGATCTTCCAGAGGGTATGTTTCACCATTTCATTGATTCAATGAAGGCACATATTGACCGGTACTATATAGGCACAACGCAACCCCGAAGAAGAAGGCGATTACATGGCTTTCGAACAGCTTGTCGCCGAAGCAGCCGCCAAGAAAGAAACAAAAAAGAAGTCCAAAGACAAGAAAGCGGACTCAACCCACGGACACCACCACCACGCTGAGAAGACAGCTGCGGATGCACCCAATGTACCTCGCTCTTAAACTCCAACCCGATTCCCCATTCTCGGGCTTGAAGTGGTGTGCAGCGATTAGCTTGCAAGGCTCTGATTAACGGGCTCGAGGTGCGCAGTCTCAGTACTTTCAGCGCTCCAATCAGAGGTTGGTTTGAAGCAAGCCGGTTTGAATTAAATAATCGGGGGTATGCAAGCATGTAGAACTTGTTGAATTTTCCTGTTTTGGATTTACGTTAAACCTTTGGCCTACGGGTCATCATGGTGGATCTCAGAACGCAGGACGAAAAACTGCCTTGAAGAACAAGCGAGGTGCATAGAATGCAGTCTATACTCTACTCACGCTTTTTATTTCTTATTTTTCTCCGCAGACGAAGATCTTACAAGAGGTTGCATATGCATGCATACGTGCATAGTAGATGAGCGAACTGTGCGTTTTATATGAGGGTAATTAGGTAGATTATAATGATGGATTTGAGTGACTAGATTCCTCTTTGTGAGGGGCGTTATCAAACACAGCTTTGAGTGACTGTATTGTTTTCTGTCCTGATTTCTTTTATCTCTCTTTCTCCTTCTCCTTCTTTTATCTCATTATCTGTCAAATCTGCTATCTATCAGACGAAAGCAAGAGCAAAAATAACTTGGTAACTAACCTCTTACAAGCAAGCAACACAACTCTATACATGAGCAAAAACACCACACCACTATCACCAGACAAGCCAGTCAGTCGAGTTTCCTTGACAACGAAACTCATACCAAAAAAAAGGAATCTAAGCTGTCCTCAAATAAAAATAAAAAATAAATTAACGCGCAACTACTCTACCCGAAAACCTATTATCCTACCCCCTACCCCCTACCCCCAAAGGGCGTATAAAGATAAGTGCAAGCAACACAGTTAGTTACAAAGCTCGATACATGAGCGAAAACGTCGATCTCACCAGACGAATAAATGGAGATCTGTTGACAACGAAAGACTAAAGTCAGACGGGCGAAAATAACCCAACCGTCCTTTAAAGAAACAACTTCTATGCCTGAGAAACTCTGGTAAACTGTTGTTTTACACTCTACTACATAGGCGAAAGCATTGAGTTGGTGCAGATGTCTCTCATGCCGGACGGTTGCATAGAAGAGAGACAGTATAGAGGAGCAATGAATGATGGTTTTGCAAGCGGGTTGAAGGTTCTTATATACTTCGAAAGGAGAGGAGAGGAGGGGAGAGTCCACGTGATCAATCTCCGAAGTACTTGACGTGACGTGACGTGTCTATGAACTGAAGGAGAAAGAGAAAGAGAAAGAGAAAGAGTGAATGTTTGTTCAAATGTGATTTTTTTTTTTTTCGTTTGGGCTTTCTGCCTCTGGTATAGCGCTGTTTGCCTACTATCCAATACCTGCGTCTCTCCTATTCGCTTCGCCTATGTAGGCACGTTCCCAGCTCCGAATCCAAGTACCAATTTCATTCCAGCTTTCCTCTCCTATCTCCCGCTTCCGACGTCGAGAATCTCGAAACGCCAGGCATATTCTCTTCCTATTCCTATAATTCTTTTCGTTCTTTTCGCAAGGGGGTATCGCTAGTCGTACAGTGCAAGATGCAGTTCCTGACAAAACAAAACTAAAAGAAAACTAAACTAAACCCGATGAGGTACCGAGGTCGAGTGGTGAGAATATAGTCATACAGAGAGAGTAACGAAAGAACGACGATGATAGATGCAGGCTCTAAGCGCTTTTCATCTCAGAGTTTCCCACCTGAACCATCCAAGCACGCCAGCAAGCATTAACAACGCCATGTAAAATGAATGCAAGAATATCCTCCTTAATGAACGCCCCTGCCTTGTAATGCTCTGACATAGGAAAGTTTGGTATCGTTCTGTTGAGTGGTGTTTGTGTGGTTGACGAATCAATCGTCGATATTCGTTTCTGCCCTGGCTCTTCGAATGTGATGCTGATCACGATTACGGCAGATCCTTGTACTGCTCTCGCTGAGCACCATCAAGCTCAATTCCGCTGTCTCTATCTTCTCTTCCCTCGCCTCCCCATGCTGATGCTGCATTTAAATCATCGTTAATATCCTTTGACGCCGCAGCCTGTCTTTCTCTCGCTTCTCTCAACATCCTCGCTCCGATCTCACTCATGCCTTCATTCTCTTCCTGCCGCTGTCTTTCCTCAATTTCATCGAGAGCAAGGACGCGACCACCGAGTTCCACATCACTGGCTTTAACGTGGTACTCGAGGGCTTTCTTGCCTTCGTTGATGAGGAGTTCGGTCCAGCCTAGACAGCGTTTGAGAGATTGATTCATCTTCTGGCTATCGATAAGGAGTTCTTGATGCTTTGAAAGGTCCAATTGGAGGCGTTTTTCGTCTCGTTTCCTGTGTCGGGCATCACTCTCGGCCATGGCACTAGGACTCAGTGACGTTTCGTCAGAGAAATCCTCGTCCGAAAACTCAGATTCTTCCTCTTGCTCCTCTTCCTCACTCATATCAGAGAGCATTGCGCCTACTTCGCCATCCATGGTACCTAGGGTGTCAGTCGAGGTACGTAATGATGTTGTTGTGTTGATGGATAGGCGTCCTGATCGACTTAGCCGTCTATACCGTCGAAGTTCAGCAGTCTGTTTCCTCATTTCTCGTTCTAACGTCCTATTGATAGCTTCCAATGATGAATTGGTGATCTCCAAATCCATGACTTTTCTTTCTCGTCGTGCATTGGCAGCCAGCTCATTCATTTCCTCCAAAGTCTTGCCAGTTTTGATTGGACTCCTCAGGCCCGAATGGGAATCATCTTTGGCCTCATCCTGCGAACCCTCTTCTGGAGTAGATACTGGAAGCCCATTCATAATCTGGGTCAATGGTGACCCCGGCGCCGAAAGCTCGGTTTGGCTGCCTCCTGAGATCTTCCTAGCAGGCAGTCCTTTAACTTCTGTAGAACCAAGACTCGAGGATCTTCCATGACTAACTATTCTCTGACCTTCAAGGCTTGTCCTTCGACTCGATGAAACGCTACTCGCGGATTGCCCTCTGCCAGTTGGCGGCCGTGGCAAGACGGGAGACGGCAGAGGTGGAGTAGACCGTAACGACGAAATCGAGGCATACTGATTGAGTTTGGAAGGTGAAGCCGGCCTTTGCGGTGGTGATAAAGCTCCCATAGGACTCGCGGTGCCGATCCGAGGCGATGCTCTGGAAGAGGAGGAGAGTACCGAACTGGGTCTGGGAGGGTAATGCGACGGTGGCGGTGGAAGATCTGGAGTAGTGCCATTGGCATGAAAGAACTTGGGTTGTGCCCTTTCCTCACCAACTACAGACCCAGAAGGTGTATTTAAAGTCCGAGGAGTGGCAATTGATTCTCCATTGGCGTACAGGAATGTCGAACTGGAAGTCTTGGATGGCAAGGGCGGTCTAGACGGCTGTGTAACCGTCTTTGCGTCACTTGCAAAGAAGAACTTTGACTCTGGGGGAATATTTTGGACTTGGCCCCTCGATACCCCTACGTCTGACACAGCTGGGCTGAATGATACAGTCGGGCGTTTTGGTATATCTTTATCGACTAAGCTGATTCCCAACCCACCATTATCTCCCGACGGATTCTGAGTAACTCGAACTTCATTCGGTGATGCATATTCAATCGGTGTTCCATTGGGTGTCGTATTTGTGAAATCGACACGAGATTTGCGTGATCCTGATCGCGGTGTAATGTTGTTACTTAGAAACGATGATACCGGGGTCGAGATATCGCCCTTCGACTCAGTACTCGGCGTATTACTGTCAGGGCGTGGAGCCCTTCGAGATAATGGTGTCGTCGTTCCAGTTGGAGGATTCGAGCCAGCGACTCTGGGAGTCAAAGGCGTTCGACTGGAGATCTTGGCCGAGGATGACAGAGTGGGCGGTTTCGAGGCATTTTGTTTATCGTACATCTTGGCGTTTCCAGGTCTGGATGCTAGAGGTGCCTTGGGGGGCACTCTCATCATGGCATTGCTGTCCCTCGACTGCAGAGGAGGTCGAAAGGGTGGGCGTGGTGGTCGTTGTCGAGTCGGGGTGGCATTGGAGTCGGTATAAGTGTGTTCATGATTTCTTGAACGCGCCGGGACGACGCCTCCCAAAATCGCCCGCATCCTCGCTTGAGCCTCAGACACACAACATCGGGGACGAGACCGGAACACTCGAAAAGATATCAAACATTAACTTAACGATTATGGCACACGGAGAGGTGAAATCACGACGCAAGCTTGAATTTTCAAGAAAAGCCTGATTTGTTTACTTTCTATATTTTGGCATGCTAATACTCGTGTCTACGGAGGTATAATACACAGTCGGTTCATAAGAGAGCGAGTGTTTGTTGTCACAACATTGGCCGGGACCAGCCCCTCTCCTGCACGGCAAGATGAAATTCATGCGGTAACTTCGAGAGACCACACAGAAGGCCTCCAGCGGCCCTGCAGCGGAGACAAGCGCGTCATTTTGGCTCCCCCTCCCCTGTGCCGTGGTCTACCGCGCGAGGGATCCCCCTTGCGCTGCGGAGAAGACGAGTGGTGGCGTCTTGTCAGCGAGCAGAAAGAGGGCCAGAACCCGAAACGGTCTCGGACATTTTTGAAAGATAACCTAGCCGACGGGAAACAACGAGAAACATCCTGTACACAAACAACGACCCACAGGTATCATGATACTAGGGCTCTCCATACTCATCGCCTCGGTATCCTTTCTCTGCTACAGACATCCGCCGTCGTCGTGGTCCTTTCTGCAATGGCTGGTTCACCCCTCCATCCAAGAAATCGCGAAGAAGGAAAACGATGCGCCGAGACCTATACACAACCCTGATGGCCCTTCAGCCTCAGAAAAAGAGTCTACGGCTGTTGCTGAAGAAGCAAACAAGCCCCCGGTTCCTACAATAGAGGCTCCGATGCAGGACAAGCAAGATCTCGACCGCAAAGCTATGCCTCCACCATCATTCAAGAAACCCGCCTCTAAGCCATCCTCGCCTTCAACCCCTCAAGTCTCCGAGAACAACACCACACCCACCGTCCCAACCTTCACACTCGGCACCAGTCACGATGTCCCCGAAGAAGACGACTACGACGCCATGCCACCCCCCTCCTTTCCCGCTCTAAACTCCGCCCAAAGAACCTCCGGCGGGACTCGAGGACCACCACGTCTCAACGCCCTACCTACTTCTCAGCCTTCCTCACGCGCCGGCTTAATGCTACCACCCACCCGCTCACCACTCCCAAACCGCAACCCAAACCCAACAACAGGCCTCACTCCGCCACCAACACACGACTCCATCCCCACCAAGCCGCGCCAAAAAGTCCTCCTAACACCCGGCCACTCACCTCTAGACTGGGCGCGCCTCTCCTCCTCCCCCTCCGCCAACCTCAGGAACCTCCCCCCTTCAACTCCCTACCTAAAAGTCCCTCCTTCCCTCTTGAAACAATTCAACGGCCGCCCAAGCAAACCGCCGACCTTCGATGCCGATGGAAACAGAGTGAGGAATGACGCCTGGACGATATTAGGAGGGAAGGTGTATAACATAACTCCGTATTTACCGTATCATCCTGGGGGAGAACCGGAGTTGTTGAGGGTTGCGGGGAAGGATGGGACGAAGTTGTTTGGGGAGGTGCATCCGTGGGTTAATTGGGAGGGGATGTTGGAGGCGTGTTTGATTGGGGTTGCGGTGGGAGAGGACGATGTTAAGAAGGTAGCTGAGTTGGAGGAGATGGACTAGTAGTCTGTGGATAAGGAGGTTATTAGACGAGATGGGTCTCGGAAAGAGTGAGACACGGGTAAGGATGATGATGACTGCATGCACATGGCGTTGGCGTTTCTACATAGCTTGCGTTGGTATACGTCTGCATAGATTTCTCAGGATAGATCACTTAGAAGACCTATCTGGGTGTATAGACAGACAATAGACATTGATACCCCTTTCAGAGCCAACGTGCCATATCAATAGTCATTATGTCCGTGTAAACAGAGCAGCAAAAGCTAGCTAACTATATCGACATCCATAACCCTAAAATCCTTCCTTGTTGCCCCATGCATATTTCCTACAAACCCAAGCCCCTCAGTCGCCAGAACTCCTGGCCGCGATTATCCTGTCGAGTATAACGCACTCTTAACGGCGCTTAAACTTGAATTTCAAGTCATCATCACTCTCATCCTCATCCTCACTCTGCTGCCTCTTCTTCAACGACATCTGTTTCATCTTCTTCGGGGGTGGTTGTCTGACCGCTGCCGACACTGCAGCTCTCTTACTTCCACTTCCACTCCCACCCTGAGTCGCCGATTCCTGACTCATGAGCGACTTTTGAGATCTTGGACCTCTGCTCACAGTAGCTTTAGGGGGTGGAGGCACGATTTCGACGTCCGATGAAGAAGCTACCTTCTCTGGCTCTGGATCTTCATCAAGATCGCTGAACTCTTCCTCGGCCTCTTCCATTAGGATCTGTCGAGCTCTATTCGCAGCACGACTTTTGGGAGCACTGCCACTAGCACTTCGACTCCCACTCGCAGGTGCGGAGTCGACCTGACTGATAAGATCTTGCGTCTCTTTTCCCTTCCCTTTATCTTTCTTCTTTTTCTTCTGACTGTCAGCCTCGCCCCAATACTCGTCCCCGATACCAAAATCCTTATTCTTGGCCTCTTCTAACGGGACAATGACTCGTTCTACCATGCTATTTGCCGCTCCCCTACGTCTGAAGCGCTTGAAGTCTTTTCGGCCGTTCCATTTTTCATCCCAGCGATCACTCTCATCCGCACGAGTACTTCGGGTTGGAGGTGGTTTTCTTACGACTGAGATCTCTTCAATGATAGCTAAGTTCCGCATTTGCTCGATATCCATGCCTTCTAATTGCTGAAGGAGGGACTCGCGCTCTGCTTCTGCCAGAGCTTTGGCTTCTTCGTTCCTCTGGCGGGTAATTTCGACGACATCAATCTCCTTTTTAACCTTCTGAGGAGCAAGCTTGTGTGGCTCAGTTTTTGAGACAGTTGGTACCCGAACAGGGATGGATTCTCCTCTCTCGATTCGACGTTTCTTGAGAGCTGCAGCTGCGGGTGCAATTTGATCCATGAGGTCTTCCTCCACTTCGAAGATGGGCGAGGAATGCCGCTTCCGCTTCAGCCAACTGTCAGTCTCTGGTGGTTCTCTGTCGATCTCCATATTTGGGTCTTGAGAGACAAATAGTCCCTGTGAATGAGGCTGTGACTCAACCACTGGCGCTGTATCTACTGGGATAGACTCAGGCACAGAACTGGGTGCTGGACCAGAAAAATCATCGTCATCAAAGCCAAAGAACTTCTTGCCTGTCCGACGAGATCTACCTCTTCGTGTGGGTGGCGAAGGAGGTGCCATCTCAGTAGCTTGGGCTGGAGCAGTTGCTGGAGCAGAGCTTTGCTCAGCTTGAAAGCTCACATTAGTAGCTAAATTCATCAGCAAATATAAGTCTAAAAATTGGTAGAGTTGACCTACCAGCTGTAGGAGGAGGCGCTATTACACCAGATAGTTCCACCTCAAGAGGCCTCCTAAGTACACTTGCATCATTTCCTAATATGGCATCTAAAAATTCATTCTGCTCCACAAGACGATGGTCCAGATGCAGAGAGACATCTCTGCCAAACTCTGCGTACCAATCTGTGCCAGGTCCCTTCACAGGATTAAACCTCACCACAACTACCCCCTTGCCTTCACTGCCGTCTTCAAATTCTCCTAACCCTTTCTCACCAGCTAGGCCCTTGACATATCTGACAAAGTCTTCCACTGTTGTGTGATCAGGTATAGCTTCTCGTAATGCTACCTTACCACCACCTTCCGTGATGGGTGCAAATAGGTTGTTATACTGGCGTTTCTCATAGAAAACAAAAGTGTACCCCTCGAACATATCCTGCCTGGCTGGGTCGGGAGCATATGCAGTTTGATCGCGCTGCGTTGGTTCTTCCCCCTTCGGAGGTAGGTATTGCAGTGGATCGGGAAAATTGGCCTCAAAATCCAGCTCTAAAGGACCAGGTCCTCCATGGACCGAAGTCGCAACAGCCACCACCGCTTCGACAAAGGAATTGTCATGTACGATATGTTTCCCGTTAATCAATGCCTGTAGTCCTTTCGAGGTGTTCCGCTTCTTCGCAACAACATGGGTCGTGATTCCGCGTTCGTACTCCTGAAGGACTTTGATATCGAGAGGTCCAAGTCGTTCGTAAAGGCGAGTGTATGGACCTGCCTTGAGTTCTTTGGATGTGAATGAAAATGTCAATGTGACCGGTACCCAGATAAAGCTAGAAATTATCAGAATAAAACCTCCACAGCATAGAGATTTCTCACCGAAAGTGATGCTTGTATCTTCCTAGGCTGACAATATTTTCCGCCTTCTCCAACACAAAACTCTTGCCTCGAATCTGCTCGCCATTTACCATTGTGCCTATCTTCGTCTCAAGATCCGTGAGAGTTAGGCGCGATCGTGATCTAGCGTTTGCCTGAATATATTAGGACTGGTCGTGCAACAGAGCTTGGGAGACTTACCCAGTCATCAGGTTGGACTTCATCAACCTCGACCGTCAAATGCTTGCGCGATATTGTCTTATCTGAAACAATAACCTGGTCATTCATTCCATCTTTGCATGTCAGCAGAGCCCTATGCAGTCGCGATAGTCGCGTACCTTCTGCCTGTGTGCGCCCAACTAAGAATTTCTTCCCTGGTCGAAGCCATCTCTTCTTGCCTGATTGTGGTCAGCAGGCGGAAATAGACATCGTCGTTGGGACCTTACCATTCAAGGCATCGCCTTCACTGTCCAGAACCCACATGCTGTCGACGCAGATGCTGCGAAGCTGTCTCGCAAGAACCAAATGAATGCTGGATCCAACAAGACTTTCGAAGAGGGGTCGCGTCATTCGAGACGCGAAACCCCGTGACTTCAGGCACCTCGAGAACACAAAACCGCAATAGACTTAACGACGTCTCTTTCCGCAGTCAATCTCAAACATCACAGCCGTTCTGAATCTGCGTAGATTTGCTTGTAATACACAAATGCCTTGACCAGACTCTAATTTCTAATCCTGTCCTAATATTTCTGCGCGAACAAGGCAAGGCTTTGGTCCTTCAGACTCCTTCTGCAAGAAGTTCGTAGCATGAAGGAGACGCATAAGATTTCTTGTCTACAATGTCAAGACTCAAAACACTATAGTGACCTATTTTAATCGTTGATTTGTAAATTTGATTCTCAGTGCGGACACTATCGTATTGGTAGGGAAATTCAGCATTCAAAGGGGCATTCTGCTGCTGTAGCATCCACAAACCCCATATTCAACTGTCCTCAGCATGTAGGAAACCATCCAAGATAAGGAACTGCTCTGTGCCGTATTTAGTTTCCATATCAGTTGGGGGTGGGGGCTCTCACTGCAGCACTCGGGACTATGTTATTGCAGATTTAGCATTCTCAGTGCATCTATTCCTGAAATTGTCTTCACCGGAGACAGAACATCAAGAAGCGATGTTTGACTTCAAGCTTAAGGAATATGAAGCTATTCATCGACCAATTTTGATACTATGTGTACGAAAATGCAAGTTTTTGTCAAGTGATACGCACATTGGATATCGATCGAAAGAATGCCCATTCCCCAGCTTGAAGTTATGACCGATTTGGCATCTTTGGCGCCCCAATCTATCTAATGTTATATTCTTGAATCCACATTAAAATGTATATCATTGTATATGAGTCCAGATAGGACCGCGCGTTTACATGATCGTTGCAAAATGGGACATTATCAAGTCTTTGAAGGAAGAGACGAGAGTGCCACCCGCACCGAATGCGGTGAAGTCCGCAAGCTGGTTGGACTTCACCAAAACTGCAATCATCGTCTCATGGGATTTAAATATTTGAATTTATGCCTAAATTTAATGTTGGACACATCCTCAGAAGTTGAGGTTCAGAAAGATCCATTATCAAGATGATAATCGCTCACGGACTTTCTTGTGTACGCAGTGTGTGCCTCGGATACCATCATTCTATTCACAGTATACACACTAGCATTGTTGGTATTCACTTGAGAATTGTTTACTGCGTTTGCTCCAAGTGCAAACTTTCTTCGCTCGACCGTCATTGAAGGTTCTCGCTTAACATATTCACCCCTATCCTATTGTCCTTGATTTTCCCACAATACTAAGCTTCAAGAACAACAGAACGCACAATTAAAAAAGTAAGTTGTCCGTCAGTATTTTCGTAACAATGGTTAGCACAGTGTATATAATCCCGATCTCTCGCCCGCCTTCTCAGATTTTCTCCTTCTTTTTTCTTCAGCACTTGGCTCAAGTACGACTGCATTCTTCATTCCAGCTACTCAACCAAGTTCAAGCTTCCGTCTTTTCAGACCACTACTTCATTCACACCAGGGTTCGAGTCCCTCTACTTTCATCACACATCAGGGGTTCGATTCCCTCTCATCACACTTCTCTCGTCCGAACAATGGCCCGCCGTCGTCAGCAAGCACCAGTTCCTCTCAACCAACAGCCACGGACACGGACTGTCATGGCTCAACTGGGCGCCGCCTTGGTTGCTCTCCCACCAGACGGCCGTCCCATCCTTCCTGCTGCGCCGGCACCACCACCACGAGCCCTCCCACCACCAACCGTCTCATCGTTCATCCCGAGCGTGTCAATCGGGTCTCCACTCCACGACCACCACCACAACAACCAGGCGGAGTACGAAGAGTACACCTTCCGTGGCAGCACGAGGTTCATCACTCGGGAGGACTGGAACAGTCCGGAGTATCAAGCGGGGCTTCGTGCGGAGGAGAGTGCGATTCGGGAGAGGGAGAGAAGGGAGAGATTGAGGAGGAGACGAGAGGGGGGACGTCGGAGGGGGGCCAGACGGGCGGCATGGAGGAGAGCTGGGGGTGAGGAGAGGTTGAGAGTTGGTGGGAGATTCGTTACGGTGTGGGAGTGGCAGGTGGCGAGGTGGTAGTAGAGGGGTGAGGAGCGGCGGGGGACGGGCCGGGTGGAGGAGGGATAGTTTAGATGAATGGATTGTTCTTGTCTCGGGGGCGCTGGTCGCCGTCTGATTCTTCTCTGCCGATCTTGGTCTTTTGCCGTCGTATAAATGTGCGGTGATTCAAACGAGTTCGTCCCAGTCATAATGTCCAGCGGCATGCCCCTCCATTACCCTTCGAGAATGTTTGTAATAGGTACTGGTAAATGATCCTGAATATTAACCAGGCCCAGAATTCTGGGACCATCACGTCTTGCGGACTACGCAGTATGTACTTTGACATCTTGTTGCTTTTCTTGCAAATATGCCACCACTTTGCGAGGAATCGTCCGACTTCACTTGAGGTATCAATTCCAAACACAATGCCGCGTCAGCTTTCAATTAGAAGATAGACTTCTATCCTTCTTTAGTTCGAAGCAATGCTCATATCATTTTGGGAATGGAAAGAGTTTGGAAAATTGTTATGGAAATTGTGATGACTTGAGAGTAATGAATGTCCGATCTGAAGCTACTAGACTTCTCCGATACACGAATGAGAAAACTATATCTTGCATGCAGGAGAGATGTTGTTTTTACTCAAGGAGTCGCTTGATGAGAAGCCAGATACAGCCTGGATGATATCCGAGGCAACAAGGGCCCTATCGTACTTGCCCGTTGCATAGCGTCATGACCACAGCAGACTACTACTAACTCTGGAGTATCCCAGCATTGGAACTCTCTCCTCAGCCTCATGTAGTCTCTTTGTGGCATCTTACCACAATCCTGGCTTCAAACCCCGACAACCATAAACCTAGTCCGCATTGCCTTCTGTATGCACTATGCCTCTGGTATGCTTCGCAGTGGGACTCGGCATTCAGAAAGGGGTTCCAACAACCGCAACCTGTGGCTGAGCTGTTCTCCCTAAGCGACAAGTGTCATTCACCTAGCTTTCCAAAGCAGCGCATCGAACTGTGGAACGATGAGACCCTGTCTGATGGTCCGCTACCGACGATGTTTGCTTCCGTTCTTCGATTCTGACCTTAGTCTATTCAGCGTCGATACGGCTAGCACCCGCGCCAAATCAACTAGTTGGATGAAATCTATGCCGACACTGTTTGTTTATAATAAGATAAACGAGAACACTGTAAGAGATCCAGTGGCCAGAGAATGATAAGCAGGAATTGTAATGTAATTGATACTATGCTTCAATTTATCGAAACAAAAGAATCACGCTCCTTCCACCCGAGACCTCTAACTCCACGCTTGTTTAAATGCTCTATGATCATAATCGTCATTAACAACATGAAGTCTATTATTCATTATCGGCTCCAGTCTCTGGCCTTGCCTCTATTCTAGCATGAGGCCGTGTCTCGAGTTGTTGCCATTGATGCCAGCTATTCGGTGCTAGGGGGCTATTAGTTTACGTTACTTGAATGTCTCTCATGATCATGGAGGTGAAGAAGGTACGTACCTTGCAGAATATATCTATTCATGGCTTCCCGGAACCGGGACTTGTATTCCTGTAGACTATTAGATGATGAATAAGGGTCGATAGAGCTGAGTCGAAAATACCTTGGGTGAAGTCACAGTGGGTCGGTTTCGGCCACCACCTGCGAATCCACGGTCTTTGATCCAAGACTCGAGCTTTTTATCCTTCAAATTATCAGTGTGCGAGGTATGACATGGGAAATGAAGGGAGCCTACCCAGGTATATGTCCGCACGACGTCGATGATTCCGACCACAAGTTCTTTTCTCGCCTCGTCGACCGCGACCATTAACGAATAATCCATGACGTCGTTTCTTTGTAAGAACAAGGTGTCGTTAAAAATTGCTGCTCTAAGGAGTTTCTTGGAATGCTGGACGCCCATTAGCTTATCCACCAGTATTACGAAAGAATGTCTTACCTCGCGCGCAAAGAGTGGCGATTCATAGATGAATTCTACCATATTCTCGTCAAGTAGGACTTCATTCTGCTCTCCAGTTGATTGGATCTTGCGATTCCGCATTGAGCCTTTCAGGTCGAAGATCCGGGTCGGAGATCTATCATAAAACAGATTCTCCATGACCAGCACATCCCATTTGATTTCTGTGCCAGTGATAGGATTTTTGATCATAATCTGATAGAAGCCCAGCATCTTTGCAATGACCGTCGGCAAGTCGTGGAAGAGTGCTTCGGCCATGATATTGAAGTATGCAGGAGCAAATTTCAGAAAAGCTTGTGTCTCGATAGGTGAAAGAGACTTGATGACGAGCCTGTCATCTAAAGTCTTCAAGAACACTGATTTGGTCTTGCCTCCCTTTGAGTCCCACTTTAAACATCGAGACAGAGACTCCACAATGCGATCAGCAACGCCGCACTTGCGTCGTACGGCATCGAACTGCTCGGCGAAGAAAATCTTACACTGCATGCGTGCAGAGCCATCAACAAAAGAATATGCTAAGTGAGTTCCAGTAGCTCGAAGCAAAGACGTTTCGACTTCTGCCTGATCGAGACCATCTTCACAGATGTCAGGTGGTCCATCATAGTTGGAACTAGGTCGAGTCTCCTTCCTGGAGCTGGCTTGGCCTTGGTTTCGAATGTCCGCTAACTTTTCTTTGTAATCCTGTGTTTGCAGGGCGAAGGCAATTAACGAGCTCGGCTCATCCTCTCGAACAATGACATCCATATCCGCGAAAATATGTTCACCAGCATTTGTGGGATACTCTAATGGTGTCCAACCACTGGCAGACCTCTCAGCCCAGAAGTTTGTCAGCATCTTCATCAAGCTCGATTTTTCGTGTTTTGGGATGTCCTCTTGGGTGTCAGAAGATGGTTTTGAGGATCGTAATGACTCGGCAATTTCTGACGCGCCAGGAATATCATCGAGCAAAGAATGGTCAGCATCGCTTGCTCCCCCATCGTCATCTGAGCCAGTTTGGCTGACATTGTTATGATTGTCATCAGTTTCAGCCTCAGTAGCTGTCTCGTCGGCCGTAGCGCCACCATCTGTCGGTGAATGAGGTGTAGTACCACCAGCAGTAGAATCTTTGTTCATATCTGCAAGACCCTCAACAATACTGCTTGATTCAGTGTTAGGCTGTGTAGGTTGAACAGCTTGTAGCTCTTCATCAGTTGGACCACGCTCCTCTACGGCCTCATTGGCGTCTTTATAGACCTCAACGATGGGCTTTGAAGATGCTTTGGGAAATGCCCTGGATTGTGGCACTCTGGCAGCACGCTGTTTCTTATCACGAAGACGCTCCTTCTCGAATTCTCGGCTAAGTTGCTCAAAATGCTTGGCTAATGTTGAGACCTTCGTGTCTTTTCGCTTGGTATGTGGGCCGGTCGAACGAGGTATGTATGAATGGCCAGCTTTCCGATGCGCCTTGATCGAACCCAAGCCGAATCTCTCTGCGAGCTTCTTATCTGTTGCTTTGACGGGTTCGGTTGCAGAAGACTTCAGACCTTCAAGAGACGGCGTCAAAACATCACCAACTGCCTTGTGTTCGCCCTGTCTCGAGTGGGTCCTATGACTTGGATGCAGACGTCGTATGGTGCCAGCGGGCTGCGATTGGGTGCGATTGAGTGGCGGAGATGCACCCGTACCACTTCGTCTGGCTGCACCACGTTCGGATGGCCGTGGTATTCCAGATACTTCAGAACCGGGTTCTGGGCTCGTCATGTTCGCTCGACGAAGTTTCTCTATCTTTTCTGAGAGCGTAGACTCTAACGGCGTACCAGCAAACTGCAACGATGTTTCCTCAGACTCTAGGGGAGTAGCAGAGGATGATAAATCCGTAGTCAAGGGGGTTTCAGCGAGTGCTGGCTCAGGGGCATCGTCCTTCTTCGTATAAGCTAGATCAAGATGGTCGATCCCTTCACGTTCGAGCTCTGAAGCTTCAGGAGGGCCAGGCGGGATCTCAGACGTTAGGCTTTCCAGAGGAGCAGTATTTGTCGAGGGGAGGTTTTCCTCTACCACAGACGACAGAACCTCATGCGCTTCTTCTGCAGATACATTTGAGTTGTTGCGGGTCAACTCTAAAGACGCACTGGGCGACTTCTCGTCTACATCGGACGTCAGATCGGTCGGCTCGGTGGAAATGGAAGAAGCTGCCTCATCTCGGTCGATGAACATCTTCTTGAGTTGAAGAGCAGCAAGTCTTCGGATATCCTTTTCTGAAGGGAAGAAATTGGCATCAAAATTGGCGAAGGCGTCGTCCCACTCAGCCACTTTTTCCTGCATCGCTCTGACAGCCCGGTTCAGTGGTATAATCTCATAGTATTTGGAGTTCATGTATTTCTCCTGGAGCTTTCGAATCATTGCAGTATGCTCTTCTTGTGCTCGCTTCGTCAGACTTTCGACCTCGGCCTTACATGCTTCCGCCTTTTCAGGCGCGACGCTGTCAATGTTTATACCCTTGATTCTAGAATGAACCGATGCCATGAACCGATTCCATCGCTCTTCGATCTTGGTAAAGAGATCATTCTTGAGTCTTAAATCATTATCGACTTTCCAAGTGACTCTGGTTCGTGGGACAATGATCTCAAGAAGGTCAATGGGGTCGTAATGCACCCTTATTGCCACGTTTCGAAAACCAAAGTATCGGAGGTGATCGCGATGGATATCATGGGGACAGAAGCCTGCTCTGAGACGCAGCTCGCTACTCCAGAATGACAGTTCAAGATATTTCCCGAGAGAGTATTTCCAAGTACTTTCAGACATAGGCATAACTTGCGTCTCCTTCTGGCATATCTTACAATAGCTCCACATCAAGATGGAATCTTGAAGCCCTTTGATTTTGCAAGGAGATTTTTCCACAAATACGGTGATACGAGCTTCACCATGGACGTATGTCCTGTGATGCTCAGACATCTTGCGTTCGCAGCCGTTGGAGGTACAGATAGTGTTGACACTTAAGCATAAGTCTTCCACGTATTGACCTAAGGTACAGTCTGGCTCGAACTCAGCATGCTCGTTGTAAAACGCCAGAGCAAGAAGATCGGGTCCGGCACACGGGATTGTGGTTGCTGTGCAAACGACCGTATACAAAACAGTTATATTTTGATGTGCGTACGGATCAAACAAGTTGAGGTTCCCTTGGATATAATTCTCCCATTGTCTTTTCTGGGTCTGATAAACATGCAAGGCCTTGTCGTACTCGGCATCATGAACTGCGTGCAAAACTTCCATAATTTGGCGCGGCGCTCTATTTACAGTTTCGTGCACCATCTCAGGTTTTATAAGCTGGAATTTTTGCGGCTTGGACTTATCGGTTTCTGTTTGTTCCTCATAGGTATCTTGATCTCGTAGGCGTCTGAGATAAACAAGGCGGCGTTCTTGTTCGCGCGCTCTCATCAATAAATATGGCTGCACAAATTTAACAAATGGCGACGCAGACAGAATTTTTGTCCGGTGCTTCGCTACCATGTCGCTATAGAAAGTCGGCATCGGTATATCTTCTGGTAGCGGGTCTTCCTGCGAACCGTGTGCATGCGACTCATGGGCAGAAACCAATTTTGATGCATCTGTTTGTGACTCTGGCTTCTGCTCTTCAAATTCTTGAGAAATGTCTCCTGTGCTGCTTTCATTGATAGTCGGCTGTGTAATAGACACGCCACCTTGGTCAATTTCGTTTGATTTCGCGGTGTACTCTGGCTTCTCCTCCTCATCGGCAGCCGTACTCAGTTTATTACTAGCAGCAGCAATAGTGTCCCTGGAAGTCATTAGGCTCGTAGCTCCTGAATGAGTAGCTTGACCATTCTGCAACCGGTTTGGCGAACTGCTACCGCTGTTATCCGCTACTGAAGGAATGAGCACAAATTCATCTCTCATCAAACACGTCTCGAGCTTGAGGTTGTAGACAACGTATACCATGAACTCGGTAATTCTTTTCATCTTGTGCAAGACCTCCATGTTCGCCCCTCTGAGTGCAATCGTGCATCCAAGTTCTTTCGGACAGCCTGAGAGGTATATATACGTCTTTTTCTTACCAGGAATGTCATTGTGCACGAAAGTCTTGACGTCGAAACCCGCGCTCTTGCCGATATGAACAGGTTTCAATGCCACCATGTCGATTGACGAAATGATCTCCGTTTGGGCACAACGCGAGACAGCTTCGATAACGGACTGCTTGACATTGTAGGCCACCGCAATGTTCGCTTCTGAAAGATATTGCAAAGCCAAACCCGAAATATGCTTTTGAACAAGTAACAATTGGGGTCGAAGCGAAGCAATGCGGTTGACCATATTCCTCAAGAACTCCTTCTCTTGAGCAATAACTGGCTCAAGGCTCATAAAATGATGTTGGTGCCTTTGGTATTCGATAGGAAACGAAACGATGACGATGCGAGGATTCGAGATACTTCGTGGCATGCTCTTCAGAGCGAGATTCTTTGTGAATACGACACCAGATACGTAGGATGTGTCTCCAGGTTTTCCACCAGGGATCTTCTTGAGCTTTACGTAGTGCCGAATGTCGATATCGTCCCCAGCTCGGACATCGGGGTTAACATCATCTGTGCATTGAAGGAGGATTGGTATGAGAGCCTTTTCCCAGGATGCAACATTGGGTATATTTGCATCTTCCAAGAGCTGGTGCAGCAGTTTTCGAACGTGATGTAGGCTGGCATTGTTTAATTCTATAGCGGGTGCCCTAGCATCTCGCATGGAGGCGCTGCGAGTCATTTTCAAGGGACCGAGGTTCGAGGGAGTTGAGGATACCTCTGCGTTAGCCATTTGCTCGTCTAAGTTACCGAACCCTGGGGTCTGTTGCCACTGAAATGTTCGAGAGTGGTGCAAGGTATTACTAGCAGCGCTGAGATTACGCCTCCTATTTGGCCGCGGGAGGCCTACTACTGTAGCACTACCGCCGTCATCAAGTCCACGACTTGTAAAGCTCACACCACTAACGCTTTTCTCACCGGTTCTGGATCTGTGTTTCTTGCCTGCGCTCAACAAGGACCCAAACCCTGATCTGTCATTCTCGAAGACCGGACTGGCTACGCTGCCACTGTTCATGGTCGCAAAAATGCTCATTTGTTCATCGGCACTGGACTCCTCGTCCGACATGTACGGAGCCAGATCAGGATCGATGATGTTGTCGTCATGGAATGCTGGCAACTGGGACTTTTTACTCAGATCGTCCTTCAAACCCCGGTGAAAAGGAGCTCTTTCTTCTGCTGTCGACTTGAAACGCCCTAGAAAATTGTGTTTGGAATGGTGTCTCTTATGACCGGACGATGCAGGTCGGCCAGAGGATGACAGGGCCTTTAATGATCTCGAAGAGCTTGGTCGACTAAGTTGCGGTGGAGCGTCTATCTCTAATATCGCTGATCGTCGATTGGCAGAGTCGCCAATCCTTCTGGCAGCGGGAATGGCCATCATAGGCGTGGTCAGCGGTCTGTTTCGGTCATCCTCGCCTACAACCTCGCCTTCTTGGAACTGATCAACTGGATTTATCAACACAGTCTTGGTAGCTGATTCATACTTTGCTTGTTGAGACTGAAAGAAAGTTGGTAAGGTAGATTCATCGTCCGCAGAGTCGTCAGAGCCACTACTCTCATGCCGTCGATTTATAATGTCGAGGCAAGTCTTACAAACTCTTAGAGAACCGTGTACCCCGAACCGCTGTCCCGAAATGATGGAAGTACATTTTGAGTCAAAAATGCAACCACATGTTCGGCAATGGTGTTTCCTTCGAAACGCCGTGAAAGTATCTCCACAAAGAAAACATTCTTTGCATATGTCGTCCGCCATCCAAAATTCCTTGCTCAACACTTGCTTTCTCATTTGTTCGAGGCGTGTGCTAACAACTTCTGATGCACCCTCGGTTGATGTTGTTCCTGGAATGCGCCTTCTGCCTAGATACCCATATTGAGGGCCTTCATCCAGAGAAAATGATCCATGCCGAACACTATTATGTGCTGAAGTATTGATTGGGCTAGTCTCGGCAGTACTACGATCTGTAGAAGAGGCCCGCGACGCTTGGTAACCTGGTAGGTGAGATTGAGTAATGCGTTCGATTGCAGCAGGTCGCTTTATGCCATCTTGCTGGTTTGTTCGTGTTAATTCTGCACCTCGCAACGAGGATAACGCCGATGAAGCTTTCTTTGCGATACTGGCTTTTTTTCCTATCTCGAGGCTTCCGTCGCCACCAACATATTCATGGTCGTTGACACTGTTCGAATTGTCCATAGTACTTACTTCATCGCCGGCACCATCGTCAGAAGCTTCAGAATCATCTGCAACAGACTCATTCCCATTTGTGCGCCTACTCTGCCGCGGTTCTCCAAATCCAAAAGTGGTCGATTCATGCGTTGTAATAGGACTCAAAACCTTGCTTTCCGTCCCACGCATCTCCGCATTCATCCGTCCATTGTCTCCATCCTTAAAAGCACTAACATTGATGGGAGCAACCGTAGCAGCAGTAGCTGTCGACGTCGTAGGCTTTACTATAGGCGTCATCGAAGGTCTAGATGAGTTTGCAGACTTGGCAGTTCCTGGAGTTGTTGCTGCTGTGGAAAGCACTGAAGCTTTCGAAGATTTCATGGTTTGAGACTGACTCTCGGAGGAATTCCCAAGAAATGACGAGGTCGTAGGTGACTGAAGGCGAGAAGAGGAACCCGAGATCTGCGACGACGCAGTGATACCACTATCCTCTCTAGTCGGGGCGGTCGACCCTTTCGAGGTAGGAGTTGTTGCACTCTGACTCTTCGTTGATCCGTTCTCCATATACTCATGATCTCCTTTATTGGATGATGGGCTGCTTTTCTCCTTCCCGCCAGTGACCGCCCCCCGAAACCGACTGTAGAGCCCACTGAGTCCATTTGGCATGATATCAGTGACCAAACCTTTGCTTTCTGTACTTGTCGCTGGAGGCGGTGGAGAGGCAAACTCGTTGAAGGTTGTGAGGGTCTCCGAATGGCTCGCAGTGCTGTGGATCTTGTCAAGAGCTTGGGCTAATTGCTCCTTGTCAATAGGTGTTGATCCGGAAAGGGAAGCTAAAGATCCGCGACGTGATTGAAGTCTTGGGGGAATTAAGGGAGGAGGACCTATTGAGGTCTTGGAAGAATGAGTAGACATGTTGGCAATGTTCTTGTTTGCCCGCAGTCGCGGAGTTATGTGGTAGAGGCAGAAAGGCTGCCTGCTTGAAGGTAGGTGGACTTAGGGTTTCGGTCGAAGTATGATGCCGCAAGTACGGCTATCGTGGTAGAGGATCATGTCACCGATTTGGACGTTGTGATGTGAGTCGTTCGTGCGAAGGTGTTCTGCATGGTCTTCGAGACCGTTAGTAACCACAACGTGGACGAGGCAGAATCTCTAACGGCAGGGACTGACTCGTTATCTGGTGGCGAGATTTCTCATGACTGCCTCTTGCCTTTCAGATATTCAAAGCGAGTACAGGTAGAGATGAGTGGCGGTGGATGGCGATTGTCGAGGTTACTCCGTGAGTCAAAACAGTTTCCAGGACTCGTGATTCCAGCTTTGTGCTTTCACAGGCTCAGTTCTCAGGTTGACGCGGAGGCGGCCGTCTTGGCAGCCATTCGGTCATCACACTGCATGGGAGTTTCGCGCTAAAGCCACACCACCAGCCACACCCCACTGCTTCAGCCTCGTGCTAATAATTATCAACCGCGTTCTCGGGATTTCATACCTCGTCACAGCTCAACTTCTTTCAGCACAAGGTTAAACCATTCACCAAAAATCTCCTACCCGATTCTCATCGGATACGGAACACCTAGCAGTACGTGCTACTAAAAGGGATTTTATACCATCCTACAGCAAGTGCGTTCCTCGAAGTATGGGTGCGCCCTAAGACACGAACGCGTTTACACGAGAACCGCGTGACGAGGTTATACATTTCAACGATGTCTGCTACTATGAGAGAATGGATTGCCCCAACGGTCAAATTTCAGTTCACAGAAGTATTGAAGAAGCTCGGACATGAAGATGGCTTCCCAAATAGCGATCCAGCCTTGAAGATACACCTCACCAAGCCGAGAACTGTGCAGATCATCCATGTAATATTCTCATACATCGTACGAAGCATATCATACTAATCAGTCATAGCTGAGGGGAACCTCGCTCGTTAAATTATCGGATGGCAAGACATTTATCGAGGCAGAGTTCGGTGAGGTTGCGGTGGAATCGTTTCAACAGAGCACTGGCCGGAGTTTCTATGAACTTCGAGGCGCTGTTGTTGCAATTACGGACTATGATATAGTGAGTTTCCTCTCATAACCGTGGACTGAAGAGAAAGCTGATTACCAATCTCGACACTTGATTTGGAAGCTGCACAGCAACCTTGCATGCGACTTTTCGTCAGAAACTTCAAATTGAGAGGCGCCGAAGGATCCGCCAGATTTGGGAGCCCTTCCGATATTATCCAAGAACCAAAATTACGGCAGATCGTCGAAGAATTGGGAGATGCATTCCGTAGTGGCCAGGAAGACCAAGCTTCTGCTGTATCTTGGCCTCCCTCGCCTATTCGATCACAGGACGGCAACTACTTAGACAGCGGTAATTCATTCTCAGTGGTTCCCGACCCGAATACAAATTTTGGAACCCAGATCGCAACGCAAATAGACGGTAATCGAGAAGCAACAGGCATCGCAAAAGCTGTCTCCAAGGGAGCTCCTCAGGATCTTCTGGCCCTTCTAAAGAACCCTTTGATGGCGAAAATATCGACAAAACCTGCCGGTAATGAAAGACACACCCAAGGATCAGCAAGCCCTATTCCAACTGTTGCGCCTAGCTCGATTCTCAGACCAGTATCCGATCAACGGGTAAAAGGAATGACAACGATGCTTGAGGCAAAAGCTAACAAACAGCAAATTCCAGTTTCGACACAATATAGCGCTTCTAGAAGCCTCGGTTACCCTAAGGGTGAATCTCTAACAACCAAACCGCGCGGCACGGAATCTGGTACGCCACCATCAGATGATAGTGAGAAAGAGAATAGCCAGGAAAGTTTGAATAGGGGCAAGCGAGTGGTCTCCAAAGACATAAGCAGTCCAACTACACCTACCACCTTGCCAGACAGCCACAAATCTTCAGCACCGTTTGTTGACCTCTTTCAAGGTCCTAAACCATTTGAAGGCCTCAAGCGCGTGCCACGGAAGTTTGTCCGTATTCCTGAAGCACAACATGAGCTTCTGGAACGAAAAGACTCCTGGTACGAACCGAACTCCGAAGGAAGACACACATATGCCACAGTTCCCCCAAAAGTTCGGCAAGAATTGGACCAATTTCTGGACAAGCAGCGTCACAGGACTATTGGCAATCAATCTGATGACGAAAATGACGATCATGTGGAGAGTACGGATAGCGATGGCAGCGAAGATGAGAAAGAACCTGAAGAGGAACAACCAGCCTCATCTACTACGCATCGCGATCGGGTGCGCGATGATTTACCCATGGATGCGACGACCGCATCCTCAGCAAACATCGTTTCTACACCGAGTCCACGACTTTGCCACGCCCCCAATCACACTTTCGATATAAGTCATGGGGCAGGTTCGCTCTCCTCGAGTGGCCCTCGTCCAACACTGAGGATCGAGAAACTCGATGTTGATGACCAGATGTCGGACGACGGATCCATTTCATGCTTTTCTAGTCCGGTTAGAGATGTAAATGAATCAGAGTGCCGCAATGTTTTGACCCAAGCTTATTCCATATCAAAGAATAAACCAGAGAAGGACTTGGCATGGGAAACTCGAACACTCAACGCGGAATCCTTCGTGCCTGGCTGTTCCGCGAGACCAGTGTCTTCTGCATCTTCCAGGAGGTGCATCGAGCCACCGAAGATTCCAGCAGTACGACCCCGGATACGAATGCCGATTATTCCCTCGAGCAGCCCTGTGGAGGAGGAATTAGAGCTAGCTGTTCCGTATGCTGTGGGTGATGTTGTGGAAGTTGAAGAGCACGAGGAGCCAAGCGATGTTCCAAAGACCTCTCAGGAACTACCTTGCACTGCTCCAGTGGACACAAAGCTCATACAAGTCGAACGAACTCCATACGCGGACCTTCGTGAAGCTAGTACTGAAGATCTTTTTCGTGGAAGAGAATCAAAAAGCGGGAAGAACCAGATATCTGATGATATCTTTTCGGATGCGGTTATCCCAGCAACTTTTGACAATTCCAAGTCTTGTGATGAGACGCCAATGTTGAAAGATGATGTCCTTGTCAGAATTACCAACTCGCAAGGGAGTAGAGGCCCAGGATTAACGTCGCCACCTACAAAATATGAGCAATCATTGGAGGTAACGGAAGATTTGGACACTATACGTCTGAACGGCAGTACCTCAACATCACTCAAAGAGCAGGTTATTAGTTCCTCCCCAATTAGCAAGCCAGAGTCACCTATAGTCCAGATACCTGCCACCGGTCGAAAGTCTGAGCAATCGTCAACTTGTGGGAGCTCGCCGACTCATATACCCAAGAGGACAGCTCGCGTTCTTGATCCAAATCATGAGGGGATGCCACTTCAATATGAGAAGACCAGCACAACAAAGCAAGAGGAATACAATATCAGAGGTTCCAAAGAAATGGTTAAAGCAGCAAGGCACAGTTATCTCAAGACGCTTCCACAAGAAATGGCAAGAACAGCGAGACATAACTTTCTTAAGACGCTCGCCCAAGAACAAGAACTGGGCCATAAGAGCGTATCCCAACCATCAAACACGGGAGATATCAAAGTCAGCTCTGCCACTGATGCTGGGGTACGGATATCAAGCACGTACAAAGAGGCATCGCTTGAGGATGCTCCTTCTGCGGATCAAGATTACAGATTCGAAGCGCAACCTCTTACTTCTCCAACGGCAAGGCCGTTGGAAGGCCCGGCTGTTGGGGGCGAGGGTGCCATGCCCCCTACAGTTAATGCAATCGAGTCTCCAATAGCCCTGGAACCGGAAAATCCATCTTTCGAGGACAACGGTGCAATTGTTCCTGCTGAGCACATTGAATTTTGCTCGTCTCAGCTTATGTACTATGACGAATTCAAAGTTACGTATCCTGATTATGAGGGAAGTATGGATGCTTTCACAAGAGCGCTTGTGTATCTCGAGTGGCTGCAGAAGGATTGTGGAACGACCATGCGATATTACGACGACTTCGTAAGAGTTCTAGACTCTGACCACAAGAAACATATCATGAAGTATCAACATGATAAAGAAAGGCTGCTTACTGGATTCAAGTTCTATAACCGACACGTTCTGGAACCTGTATATCGATACAACGTCATCTCCCCAAAGAATATTAAGGCCGCATTGTTGACTCTAGATCGAAATCGTGTAGAGGAGATGAGAGCTAAGTTCTGGGAGAGTGAGGAGCGGGACAGTCAGTCAATTACGAAGTCCAATGAACACCAAACTTCGAGCACGGTGCATGATGTTACACCAAACGGCGCCCACACAACTTCGTGGAGAAGAGACTCCCAAGACATAAGTTCTAGTCCCGGGGTATCGCTTCCACCAAAGAAGACTCTCTTAGTACCAAGGAGACGATTCTTCGAGACAGCTAGTCAACAAGTATGTGCGGACAAGCATAAAGCAGCGGTGGGAACACCAATCCGAGCCGCGGCTACGGCAAACCGATCGTCTCAAGTCAGCAGCAATGAGAGCGGTAGCAAGAATAAAAGTGGCAGACGGCTGTATTGGTCAGAAAAGAAGGTCAACAAATTTGCGAGCCCAGAGCCTCCCAAAGCCAGAGCTAGCCTTCCAGGATCATCGTCAGCCTGTCGTGGAGAACGAATTGACTTCAGGAAACTAAGACGGGAAAGAGAGGAGTGGGAGGCAGCGCGTGTTCGCCAAAATCTAATGTCACCTATTCTAGGGAGTCTCCGCGATCCTTCCCCGAAGTCCCGCGAGTCCAAACACAAAAGGCTCCCTGAACATCCACCATCTCGAGAGCTGGAGGATCCTTTTACCGCATCTTCAAAGCCTTCCAACGCTGCTCGACGTGCAACGATGCCAGCCGAAGGCATGTATGAAAATTCCCCCGCGACCAAGCGCAAGAGGACCTCCGAGAGCTTGCCATTCGAGAGCCTTGAAGCGGCACCAAAACCCTCCAAAGCTGCTCGACGTGTAACACTGCCAGCTACAGGTGTCGACAGAGCGAAAGAATGGGTGCAAAAGACGCCAGTTAAGAAGATGACTGCGTTTGAGATTAGAGTGGCTCGTATGAGTCTGAGTGGAAGTGGGAAGCTCCCGAAATCTTCCAGAATTAAGAGGGAGACAGGGAAATCATACTGTACTATCAAGAAAACAGACCAGTCTGCTGAGGCCAATACTCAGGAGTGGAATTTCTAGTGTTTTTGAGATGTTGGAATTAGCGATTAGCGACTGGCGCATGAGTGTGTTGGGGTATTACGGATATCAGAAGCTTGTATATGTACAAAATAGTCATAGTGCGTTGCCTAGAGAATGCAGGATTATTGGCATTTCAATTTACGAGAATCTGTACTGCCTTGAGCCTATGTTATCTTCGGTGATCCTTATATCTTTCCAGTATTCAGCGGCTCGCTCTAATTTTGTAGTGCTCCAGACGTGAGGAACTTTGTGCTCATTGACATCAGAGAGCAAGCGTGCTTAAAGAATTGAAATTGCTCGACTTCAATAAGTATACTGTATACTGACACATTTAGTTAGAGTTGAGATGAGTGGTAAGACATCTCCGTCTTCTCTCAGTATTCCGTTCATTCTAAGTCATAATCGAACATACATCATGGCTACTTATAATACAATAGCCTATGACGGCTTCTCGCCCGTTCATATCCTATCCGTACACATCCCTCCCAAGGGCCATCACCGCCAATGCAGTGTCTAGTGACTTAGCCATCCATTCATGCACGAACCACTCTCTCTCCCATCTGCTCGCAAAATTCTTCTAATCACACAAGCATAATCCCTTCTACTCAACACTCACCCCTTTCACCTCGGTCCTTCCTTCTCGTTCTTCCCTCTCCCTCTCCACCGCCCTCTCTTCCTCTTCCACTGTCTTTGTCCTTAACTGTAGCGCATGAATACCGCCCTCTTTCGCCATCTCCTCCTTCAGTAACCCATACACCATCCTATGCCTGGCGGGTTGCATCTTTCCCTTGAACGCGTCGCTGGTAATCACAACTCTGAAATGAGTTTCGGACGATGTAGAACCTGCCATAGCTTTGTGGTGAGAATGGAGATGGGAGTCATTGTGGATTTCCAGTTTTGTTGGTTGGAGGGCGGTTGTGATCTGTGGATAGGGTGTTAGCATCGGGGGAGGAGGAAGGGGAATGGGAATATTGTACTACCTTTGCGCGCATGATATCCTCCATAGGAGTCTGCGATTGCGAGGCCATGGTTGCCATTGAGCGCCTTGACAGAGCCAATCCGAAGACTGAACGCCGAAGCATCAAGTCTATTTCCTTTTCTACCTTTGCCTAATCACCGACCTCAATCTCAACCTCAACCTCAACAATCGGCGTTGACAAAGTTCCTTGACGTGTGTCGTCGTTGAGTCGCAAACCTTGCAGACGAGGCTGTAGCGTTGCAGTGTTGATTTGTTCCTCGGGATGCGGGTGGCGATTGTTCAGGCCGGCCAAGGACACTGCACGCTAGCTAGCCTCTCGCAAGGCTATTTTTCTATGCCCGAAGGCCCCATCCGATCCATCAACCCACATTCCCACCAAACGTAACCTTACAGCCGCCGAACGAGCGCCCCTCTATGTCAAACCGCAGCATTGTCCGCCGGACCCTGTACTGTGCCTGGAAGTCCGTACGATGACCCCTGCTACAATCCCACCGATCGCACGTACAATCACCCGGACCTTTGTTTGTAAATCCTTCCTTCCCTCTTCTTCTTTTCCTTCCTTACAATGCTCTTTACCCTCCCTACCAGGAATCTCTTCACACGCTCTTTTGCAAGTCAATTACGCTGCAGACAGGTTTTCGGATATTCGAGAATAGCTCAGACGTTAAGAATGGCATCCACGTTACCCCGTCTTCCCATCTTCGAAGCGATCGCGAGCCATGACCCGAAATCCACCGTCGTGGTCCATTCCGCTAGCGGTCGAAGATTCACATATGGGGAGCTATTGAGCGATGTCGCAGAACGAAAAGACAGTCTTTTAAAAGAGTCTGGGAGGAGTGGGATAGAGGGAGAGAGGATAGCTTTTTTGGTGGAGAATAGTTATGACTATGTAGGTGCGCAGAATGAAATACTTGTCTTTTGTAGCAAAGACAGAAATTGATTGTGTGAATAGTGACGCTGTTGAGTATTTTGGGTACGCATTCGATTGCGTTACCGCTGTCGCCGGCCTTTCCTCCGCATGAGTTGCAGTATATTATGGATCAGAGCCAGGCTTTGATGCTGTTATCCTCGAGCAAGTTCGAGAACCAGGCGCTGGATGTGTACAAAGAGGGCCTGCAAGGAACCCCGAGGCATGTGAAGCTTGAGAAGAAGCTTGGAGGCAGGAAACATGAGCAAGTCAAGCTTGACGGACCCACTCAAGGAGCTGGGGGCATGATGCTATACACATCTGGGACTACGAATCGACCTGTAAGGACTGTTCTCCGTTAAAAAGAGCCAATTAACTAAACAGCCCTTCAGAAAGGCGTCCTCTTACCCACAGCAGCAATGACAGCACAAGCCAATTCTCTAATAGCAGCCTGGGACTACCGGCCAACAGATTACCTGCTCCACGTCCTGCCGTTACACCACATTCACGGCACCATAAACGCCATTTTTGCACCCCTGTTCGCTGGCTCAACCATCGAATTCCTCTTTCCCTTTAACGCAACAGCAGTATGGAACCGCTTCGCTGCTCCCTTCCTCCCACCCACCAATGGCCACACTAATGGACACACCCAAACCAACGGCTCATCCCTCACCAACGGCCACACCGCCCCATCACCAATAACTTTCTTCACGGTCGTCCCCACCGTCTACAATCGCCTCCTCGCCACCTTTCCTACCCTTCCGTCCATTGTGCAAACAGCAGCTCAAGAAGCCATTTCACCCTCTCACCTCCGACTCAATATATCCGGCTCAGCCGCGCTCCCCACCCCCACCAAAAAGGCCTGGGAAACCCTCTCAAACGGCAACGTCCTCCTTGAACGTTACGGCATGACCGAAGTCGGCATGGCGCTGTCTTGCGGTCTCCCTTTCAGCACGCGAGTTGACGGTAGCGTCGGCTGGCCTCTTCCCGGCGTCGAAGCTCGCCTCTTCGAAACAGAAACACAATCTCTAATCCTACCCGGCGAAGAGCTCGATAAAAATGGCCGAGAGCGAGACGGCGAGATCCAATTGCGGGGTCCGGGGTTGTTTCAAGAATATTGGGGAAACGAGACAGCGACGAAGAAAGAGCATGTTCAGGGAGAAGATGGGAAGGGAAGGTGGTTTCGGACAGGGGATGTAGCTGTCCGTCGATTCGTCCCGGGCGTTTCTGATCGCGAGAGTGGGAATGGTGAGGAGTGGTGTAAGGGTCCGTTGTATTTCATACACGGCCGCCTCTCTTCCGACATCATCAAATCTGGCGGCGAGAAAGTCTCTGCTTTAGAAGTCGAGCGCGAGTTACTCTCTCTTCCACAAGTTCTCGAATGTGCCGTCGTAGCAGTCCCGTCTGGGAACTGGGGCCAGAAAGTCGGCTGTGTGATCGTTCTCCGCGACCCAATAACAGGTGGAAGGAAAGAAGGCATGTGGGGGCCATTAGATATGAGACGAGCACTGAAGGGTAGGTTGGCGGGGTATAAGATTCCGCAGGTGATGAAGGTTGTGCCGAGTATTGAGAGGAATGCGATGGGGAAGGTTAATAAGAAGGTTTTGGTGAAAAAGGTGTTTGTAGATGAGATGAGTGGTGATGAGAAGGACTTGTAGTTTATATGGAAAAGGAGACAGGGCTAGAGGTATTTCGTAGAGTGTATAACACCAAGATGCCGATAGAGTGTATATATAGCAAGGAAGAAAAAAAATGATTCTCGCCTCACAAACGCACTTTGCATCAAGACTGTATTGCAAATGAATGAGAGCCATTCTTAGCACGGACATCTTCCGTAACACGATAGTGATGGAAAGAGATCCCCCTACTTAGATCTCCACCAGACCGCAGTCCTGGCTCATAGAATCGGATCCATAGGACACGGAAAGAGATACCGTGGGGTTCGTGGGTATTCATCGACTTTTATTTTCCTCTGCTCAGTCTATAAACACATGTCCAGGGCACAACCACCGTCGCCTGACCCAACCACCACATAGTCATAACGCCGTAAAGTATTTCTCGCTCTCTCGAGCAAGGAAAATAAAGTCATAGCCACGATTCAGCAAAGAGAGCTGAGCTGCTACCTGCAATGCATATTTCATAAAAACCCATGCTTTGACCCCATCCCCCAAATTCATCGCAATGCCTAATGAACAACCGAAAAGCCAGGAACCCGCAAGTAACCCTTCCTTCTATCTATCATCCCATTTTGATGATGGATAGCGAGGGCAGGATTAGACGGTGTACTTGGCCTTCGCACGCGTACTACCACTGTGCGCACTCTCCGTGTGACCCGAGAATTCTACTTGTTCAGAAGCAGGAACCTTCAAGACATCCTTGAACTTGCGACCAATGTTCATCAAAACTTCTCTCCCCTTCTCTGGAGATCGACCCTTGCCTCCTGCAACGTCTCCATCACCACCACCTGGGATGCTCTTGCCAATGGTTCGAGTCCACACACCAATACGGTAAAAGCCTTTTCGGACATTGACGACAACACCCATAAGCTCGCCATCTTCTTCTTCCTCGAGGGTCTCGCCGATTGCGGAAAGCATAACGTGAAGCCAGAGGTCGTCGATGGGGACATTGCGCTTCTCCTTAAATTGGTATGACCACTTTCCACCGTGCTTGTTTTGGGGATCCTCCCATTCCGGTCGGACGCCTTGCTTAAATAGATGATAGTCGGATTTAAGGGCAAGTTCGGAAACGGGAGCGATGTTGTTCTACCATTTGGTTAGAGTTGATTTAGAGTACAGGAGCAGACAGGCATACGTAGACACCCCAGAACTCCTCGACGGAATTGAAAGTGATAACCTCCTTCAACAGATCGTTCCAATTGTCGCCCTAGTGATAAGGTCAGTATATCTACAACTCAGGGGTGGGTGGCGCATATTTACCTTTCCAGACGGTGGCTTGGTAAACCACAAAGTCCACTTGTTCATGAGGGGGTGCTTGACATTGAAGTTATCTTTATCATGGAAGACAGTGATTTGCTCTTCGGATGCGCCAGAATCCTTGTTCTCGTCCTGACCGTTTGTGCCGTCTGGGGAGATGGGGATTGTTGACAGGTCAACTTGTCCAGACTCTGCAGTTGCCATGATCGCGATTGGGTTTGAGGTATTGAATTAGAGGAGGGAAAGATTTCGGAGAAGGGTTAGGGTATTGGTGGTGGAGTTTGCGGTTGGTGTGCTCCCTAAATAGAGCTGGTGCCGTTCGAGGGATGTCAAGACGGGAGTAAAGTGAATGGAAAGGCAGATTTGAATCTGTCAAGGATTGTGGAGATACGCGACTATTGCACCAGGCAAGTAGTCGTTCCGCGATTGTTGGTTGATTTGGTATTTGAGAGGCAAGAATTATTCACGAGCTTTGCTTCAAAAACTTGGGCGCGGCTTGCACTTGCCAAAAATTGATACCTTAAACCATACCTAAGGTTATGTCAGGCACCAGCTCATAATAGATCACGTGCTTCAGGTTGAGTCGAACTTGCCAACATTTACGGAGGTACATGAAGAATTCTCAAGGACAGTAGGATCCATATATGCTTGGTCCATTTTAGCAGAAAGTAAATTCCATTTTATTCAGTGGCTTATGCCATTGACCCCAACCGTCCCATTTCTATCTATATCACGAATAGAAGGCACAGGAGTCCTCGATTCTGGTGGATTTACCCTATTAGATCTTCACACCAAGGGGAACGAGGCTTGCATGGCTTTTGAGTATTGTTTTATTATGTCTAAGCAAGCCAGACTTTCAGTTGTTTTGTCTGAGGACTCCAAACTCCGATACTGTCTAAACCCTGACAGCAATGCTTTGATATGCCCAACAAAGTGAAAAGGTGCCAGTGTATCCTTAAAGAAATGACCCAAGCCCAAGTCTATGTGCGTAGCCAAGCTTATTGGCTGTTGATCCAGCTCAAATAGCAATTCCATCCTATAGAAATGACGTTGACGAGCAACACCCTATGATGCAGCGGAACAAACTTGAAGTTGACCACTTGAATGAAAGGCCAGACCATCCAGTTACTCTTCAAAGCGGTCCAATAGCTCTTGTCCAATTTATCCTTCGGACTTGTCCCCTCCATTATAGCCATACTGCTAAGGAAGCAGAACAAGTTCGTGCTGGCGAATATCGTTTGGTCGCAAGCTACTCTGGCAAGAATTTCGGCATTCTTGTTTGGGAGCACGATTTTATGCTGTAGGAACTTGAACCAAGTTGTTGCTGCTGGACCGAAGACAGCTATGGGAATAAGTATTAGTTTAGAAAAATATCGATAAAGTATTAGGAAGCTCACCTCCACCATATAACGCCATACGCCCCGAACGAGCAATATCATGGTTCTTCCATCCCTTCTTCTCAACCAACTGCTGGGCCAGGGTATCTCCTGTTGCGAAGAGCACAGCAGTTGTGACGGCCTGCGTTAAGATTGGGCGCGAGGCCAGCTTCATTTGATACCTGCATCTTGATCAGCCTGGCTTTCTTTTATGCAATTGATATCTCCAGTAGATTGCGCAAGTATACTCACCATCGCAACATGTTTGCGGCCTCTCTTTCCTCCTTGAATTATGTTGCAGAAGGTCGAGAATTTATTGTCCCCAACGCTTCAGCTTCCTAAAAAGTTTCCCGCCAAAAGCAAGGCCGAACGTCTTTGGGCTTGGCCCCAGGGGTCTAGACGACCTATCATAGTCTAGCGTCGGATGTCTCATTTTGTCTTACCGATGTAGAAAGGAGAGGCGGAGGAGACCTCACGTGGACGTCAAACATTGACTTCAGCAAGACATTCAGGTACAGAAGATCTTAAAATCCACGAAAGTTTTATTACCTCAAGTATCAGCTGAGTGGGTATGTGGGGTAGTTGGGAATTTGATGACAATGCATACGAGCGAAAACCCCCACATTCATTTGCTCGGTAACAGCTAAACGGCTCTTTATTTCTCTTCTCAATAACTCTCAACAGGTGCTCTATCATTTGCAAGATCTGGAACCCAGCCCTTTGGTCTCTCGCGGCCCCGGATGATCATCCCGTAAACAGCTGTCTCAACCTTCTCTACACAAGTCTTCATCACCTCCATTTTCTTCTCCACATCCTTGCCCAGCCCCGTGCCCCCACACGAAGTCGTGTCTAATGCCTCAAAACTAGTTCGAAGCAATCTCAAGTCCATCAAGATGTCACGTTGCTCTGCAGATTCTCCTCCAGCCTTAGATCCTGGAAGGCCTCCGGTCGTAGCCATGGTGGTGATTGCAAACCGCATCAATTCCCCTACCAAGTCGAAGATACCCAGGACATAGTCATCTCCAGTCAAGGCAATACCTTCTGGTAATAACTTCGATGCTTCATCGAGAGTAATCAACTTCTGGTAACGAAGGTAATGCTGAAAGGAGATGGCCTCCATGTATTCTTGAATACCCCCAGAAATCTGCCTTTGATATCTCCATGCATTAATGCCAACAAGGTCCGGGGCGATGGCCAAAAACTGATTTGACATCGCCGTACCTTTCTCATTAACTTCTGAAGCAATCTTTGGAGGTATATCATTGTTCAATGACCGCACCCTGCTTCAATCAGCAATCGATACTTGGGCGTGGCACGTGATCATACCTCTGAAGTGCGAAAATGCTGTCTGAGGTCAGCTCTGGTCTTATCATCAAGTTCAGACGCTTACATCTTCTTGCTCGCTGCTGTGATGTCTCTTGACGCTTTTATGATGCGTTCTCGTCGGTCATGATGTTCATCAAGCTCGTTGCGAAAGACCTCGAACATCGGCATGAAAGGCGAAGTCTGCGCGTCGCTGTCCTTGGATTTCTCGGCGCCATCATGATGCCTTTTCACGCCTGGCATCCTTTTCGAGTTGTCGGACATCGATTTTAACCGTTCGTGCCGAACCTCGAGAGAGGCTCGACGAAGCTGTGATGCGTGGAATTTGGGTGGTGTTGATGCAGGGATGTTCAGCCACAGGGGGCCGAGAAACCTTAAATATCAGCACTGCGAGTGCCGAACTCAAAATTATCAGGAGAAGGCCATGAATGTCCATCAGCAAAACAACCATTTGATCAATTGTGTTTTATTTCCAAGTTCTATGCTTTTGAGTTGAATTTGCCGATGTGTTATTCAACGTGGCAAACATGTCGAAGTTCTTCTCAAGCCCCTTTCTCGTCTTCTCCTCAACCATTGCTTTGCGAGTTGTCCTATTCTTCTACGGGCTTTGGCAAGATGCCAATTCGCCCTTGAAATATACGGATATCGACTACAACGTCTTTACCGACGCAGCATGCTTCACAGCTCACAGTCACTCACCCTATGACCGGGAAACTTATCGCTACACACCATTATTAGCGTGGATTCTTTTGCCAACAACATGGTCAAGCACGTGGTTTTCGTTTGGCAAAATCTTGTTTGCTGTTGGTGATATTGTCGCTGGATGGTTGATTATTATGGTATTGAGGAGTTCCAATAATATGTCGGTAGAAAGGGCTTTGAAGTTTGCAAGTATTTGGTTGTTGAATCCGATGGTTGCGACTATCAGCACGAGGGGAAGTTCGGAAGGCTTGCTTGGTGTTATTGTCGTCGCTTTGCTGTGGGCTATAACTCAGAAGAAAATTGTCCTAGCAGGATTCTTGCTTGGATTCGGAGTGCATTTCAAGATTTATCCATTCATCTATGCTCCATCTATCATCTGGTGGCTAGACGATGAGCAGCTAGGACGAAGCAAATCCTCAAAGACTGGCAAAGGAACAGATATCCTCAGTCTGATCAAAAATTTCCTCAACGGCCCTCGAATTATCTTGACCCTCTCAAGTCTCCTCACATTCCTCTCTCTCAACATGCTCATGTACACCATGTAAGTTTCTCCCTCCCTATCCCCAACTCGTCTTTCCAAATCACTAACAGCCCAAGCTACGGCTACCCCTTCCTCCAACATACTTACCTTCACCACATCACGCGCATCGACCATCGCCATAACTTCTCTCCATACAACACGCTCCTCTACCTCTCCTCCTCTATCCCCAAACTGGCCTCGCCAAACTCGGCCTCAAGCTCCATCAACCTCGAGTCCCTAGCTTTCATCCCCCAAATATTCCTCTCCGCTATCGCTCTCCCACTCCTTCTAGCGAAGAAAGATCTAGCTTCTACCATGTTAGCACAGACTTTCGCCTTCGTGACATTCAATAAAGTGTGTACGAGCCAGGTTCGTCCTCCCTATTCTTCTCTCATCCCTTTCACATACTTTTTTCTCAAGTCTCTATCACGTGAAGTTAGGAAGGAGCTAACAGAAAGCAGTATTTCCTCTGGTACACAATCTTCCTCCCTTTCTATCTCCCAGCCTCCACGCTACTATCACGCCCGTACCTAGGTCTCACCGCCGCAGCCCTCTGGGTCTCGACTCAAGCACTATGGCTTCAGCAAGGATACCAGCTTGAATTTCTGGGTCACAGTACTTTCGTGCCTGGACTATGGATCTCGAGTCTTTTATTCTTTGCTGTTAATGTTTGGATTTTGGGGATTATCGTGTCCGACGTTGGACGAGGGCCTGTACTGATACCAGAGAAAAAGGGGTCACGAGCGAGGTAGATATGACGAGAAGGCAAGGAGGATGGTGGCAGTGGAGTGATATAGAAGCCATGAATACATGAATGCATAGCAAACTAAATAGGTACTGCAGACATTTAAACACACGTCCTCATCCTCCATGCTTCTTCCCCATCCATTCTCCCCCCAACTCAGTCTGTGGCCATATCATCCTTCCTCTCAAGAGCAACGCAAAACAAGTCAGGCCGAGCTAAGCAAAATATCCCCACTCCATTATGCTCCGACCCAATCCAGGTCAATCCAGTCCATACCAGGTCCATATGCTCGTATCGTCGCGTACTTTTCATCATGATATGTGCAGAAAGAACGCCGGAATCATGCTCCTGCCATACCACCCATATCATACCAACCAAACAAACCATGATAACTCCATCGCTCAAAATGCAAGTTCCTCAATTTCAAATTCCAAAATCCACTGCAAGTATTCCTACAGTGGTAGCTCTCCTGTCTGCTCTCAATATGCTGAAGCATATTTTCATGTATTTGGTTTGCGGTTTCGCGAGTTCTCGTATGCTTATTTTCGGCCGGTAATCGTGGCGGAAATATGCTCAGTTGATTGTAATACCACCAGATAGGGCGATGTAGCTCGATAATTTAATTGATAGTGGTCTTGTCTTCGAGAAGGATGGTGCAGCCATGAGCTGGCCATCCTTGATGCTGACATCGTCTAAGTTTTCAGGCTTTTCAACAAAGGTTGCTGCAGGTCGAGTTCGAGAAAGTGTGTCGATGATCGTTTCGCTCCATAGACCCGTGCATTGGTCCTTGGAAAGTTGGAAATAGGGGTTCAGGGCTGGCACTTGAGATTCTACATTTGTTAGCAAGGTTGACAAAAGCTAGGTAGCTAGGCAACTAACCTAGATCAATGAAGCGGATCCTCAAGAATTCAAGTGCTGCCAACTTATCCAGAGCCTTGACGCCTGAAATGACCAATGTCTCGAACGCCATGATGAATGCTAGATCTGTGATGCCCGAGCCATTGTTCCATAAAAATGTTGGGCGACAACAATTCTTCACAATAAGATCTACACTTTTGAGTCGCGACTCACGAGCATTAGACAATTTCGCGGCTTCATCGAAGAAGGAGTGGCAGATCCTGCCGGTATAGGCAAGATGCTCAAGCGTTGGAACGGCTTTGGCCATCTCAACACAAAAATGTGTATGAGTCCCAACTTTCTTAAAGAAATCCGGGCATATAATCTCACGGCGGTAGTCAGCTTCCAGACATATGTTGAGATGAGTAAGATGCCTTGGAAGCTTCGGTAGAATGGTAGCCATGGAAATATAGCTCTTTGACTTGGGCTTGGCATAAGATCCATGCCATTCATTCAGTTTTGGCAAAGCAGCAGCTATGTTCTGGAAATCCTCAACTGATCTAATCAGATTCCATTGACCTTTGCAGACGAGCGTTCGGACAGATTCGATGACCGGTAAAGCTTGAAGTTCTGGGTGTTGGAAATGCTGGACCATGGGTGGCTTCTTCCGCTCACCACCTTCTAGGGTCAAGATGCAGGCTTCTGCGAAAGTTAACCGAACAAACATGAACACCTCCTCCAATGTGCAGTTGTTCGATGGAGCTTGGTATGTAATGGGTGTCGCTGTGTCTTGTATCTGCGTAGCAAGTGATCGAATGAGACTGGACCGGTCTGGAGTTGTGGAGGGGATTCGTAATGTACGATCGAATGCGGGGTTCTTCTGCTGGAAGACAGGGAACCAGATCTCGATATGTTTCACATAGCCACAAAGATGTGGATGCAGTTCAAACCATCTTGTAGACTGATTTATCGAATCTGTAGTGCCCTTGATCTTTAGGTGTCTGTACAGCCGCTCCTGTACAAGTTCCCTCCATTGTGTACTAACCAGAGCTAGCTCTGATACCTCGCGCCGCCTCGAATGCCGCAATGCCGTACCCCATCCTCTTAACACCTTCGATTTCCCTGCAGATGATGTTGTTCTTGACGCAGCAGATGATCTGACACCGAAGAGATGGTCGAGTATACACTCGTGAATCTCGATCGGCAGACTATTCAGAGAGGATGTATCTGTACTGGCTGTCTGCTCTCCTTCGATTACTGGTCTGAAGATTCGATCCGGGGAATCCAAGTCGCTCGGCCGCTGCAAACATTGCATACTTCCATCACCCGTCAAATCCTGACACGGAAACGGTGTACTTTTCGGTCTGGTCGGGGGCACAAAGTCCTCAAACTCATCATCGTGCTTCAACTGATCCAGAGGCAGCGTGCGGACTGTCGTTGGGGTAGACGGGCCTGGGGTTGCTGGTGTGGAAGCCGTAGTCATGATCGGTGCTAGATGAACAGAGTGGCCGCTATCATCAATCCGGGATACTTCATCCTGAAGCATTTTGCTTGTGCCCTTTCTTACACTCTCCAACTTTGATGTCAATCGTGCACCGCGTTGCCATGTATGGAATTCAATATTCCAGACCGGAGGCTGAAGAGCCTGTGTTCGTCGCAATCCAGGCGCGATAGACTTATGGGATCGTGTCTACCAGAATAATAACTCGAAGGGCTCGATTTCAAGGGATTTGGAGATAGTGGGGGGAAAGTAAAGGACAGGTGATGAAGTCGTGCGTTGGTTCTAGGACCTGTGAGGATTTCGCTTTTCGGTGGCTGTGCCGAGGCGAGTGGGCGGGGTTTGGTCGATGAAACCGTATAAATAACACTCCAATATCTGACTGTCGCGGGTGAATATGAACTGACAGTCGTGGTCGGGGCAGGTATTCAGTAATAGTTATTGTTGTTGTCGTGTACAAGTCGACAATCATGATGATGTGCTGGAGTGGGGCTTCGATTCGATTGCAAGCGCCTCGCCCAAGGGCTGGAATTAGACATCATGCAAACTGTACTTCCACTCACATCCAAACAACAATTCAAGGATAAATCCAGTTCCCGGAAAGTCCAGAAACATACAATTAAAATCCATTTCTAGAATTCGTTCTATATATACATCAAGTATCTCATCACATCGACGCATCCAGCATTTATGCTGCGCATTCTGCGAGCATTACCTTAGCCTATCTTTCTGCATGACCTTCAGTCAGCCCTACCCGACCTGAGCCGTTCAAGTATCACCGAGTTTGTCATTCTCCAAGACAAAATATCTCTTACTTGGCGCCAATCCTGGAGCTGAATTTCCAGCACCACATTGCCCTAAACTGCTGTCGAGACTGTCTGAATGTGTTCCACCGCAACTCAAAACCGCTTCGATGGCGACCTCACGAAGCGGCACCGGGTGTTGGACCTGTCGACTCCGCAAGAAAAAGTGTGATGATGCTCGTCCTGTGTGCGGTCCCTGCGAATTCCGAAATATCACATGCCACGGGTTTGGACTGAAGCCGGACTTCTTATGTAGTGCAGAGGACCAAAAGGTAGAGCTTGCCAAAATTCAACAAGCCGTAAATGACAGCTTCAAAGCGAGAAGAGCTTTCCGTGTCTCCAAGAAGTCAACTCGTCCGTCCCAACCTCGACCCGTCATCCCAGCCGCTCCCAGTAAACGAGATGAGACAGCAGAGCTGACAGATGCATACGAAGCACAACTATGGCTTGAACCCCCAGAACCGGGTCCTGTTGCAAGAACATCAGGACCAAGCATTGGAGCTGTAGCCGCACTCTCCACTAGCAAAGCATGGCCCTCACAGAATACTCGGACATCAGGATCGTCGGTAGCAGTTGATGTGGCTCATTCATCAGAAGAGAAACACGGTCCGCGTGGGCAAAGCAAAGATGAATATCCTTGTACCTATTTACCAGATGCCTACCCGGCACAAAACGCTCGGGATTTATCGCTCGTTATGATATACTTGGACAACATATTCCCTCTCCAGTACTACTTTTATCAGCCCACTGGACAGGAACGAGGACGTGGTTGGCTCCTTACTCTACTCTTGCGTTCGGAACCTTCTTATTACGTTACATTGGCCTTCAGTGTGTTACAACAGATTCGTTTCGTCTACAATGACAAAGTTAGCAAGGAACAAACACTGTACGAAGAACTAGACCAATATCATTCCCTTGCCATTCTCGAGCTCCAGAAGCAACTGGAATATCTGCCAACAATATCAGGCCATCAGTTCCTGCTTGTTGGTGTCGAGATCCTCGCCTGTACTATCCAGCTCTTGTCTATCGAAGTCTTTCGCCAATCGAAGTTGTATCAAGGTTGGAGAGGGAACTGGGAGATTCATCTTAACGCGGCTGGGTCTCTCTTATCCATCATCGGGACCGAACTCAGCAAGTTATCGGAATCATCTTCTGCCCCGATTACGGTTGATGGCAAGACTCCTCCCGAGAGTGGAACTGATGCGCCATCAGGTCTCATCTCCTTGGATGATTATGCCGGTCTGGACTTCTTCACAACTGGGTATGTCTGGGCTGATATTGTCCGTTGTGCGAGTACAGGTGCAAATAGTCCTGCCAAGGATCCTTTTCCTTACTTGGCGTACTTAGAAGAGGAAAGAATACATCTGGACAGAATAATGGGAGTCAAGAACTGGGCAATGATGTCGATACGACAGATTTCAAACCTTGAAACTTGGAAATTAGAACATCAGCACGAGTTGGACATCCCCATGTTGTACCGCAGAGCATCAGAGATAGAAAACCGTCTAGACCATGGACTGGAAGCGATTCCAAAAAACCTCGCTAGCCTGAAGACTCACGACAAGGAGTCCTATTTGATTACAGAGATATATGGATTGTCAGCCTTGATATACTTAGCAATCGTGGTTTCCGGAAATTCTCACCTGACGCCCAAAGTACGCTTAGGGGTGACGAAAGTACTGGGTAGAATCAAAGACCTCCCCCTTCACCTCCTCATTCGTATATCATTACCATACTGTGTCGCAGGATGTATGGCGGTGGAAGCCGAGAAGGCAGATTTCAGGAGTATCCTGTCTGTCGCGGTCGAGAAGGGGCACAATCCAGGAACTCTTTTGTGCGGTCTTGAGTTGATGGAAGAGTTCTGGACGATTCGAGAGGATCTTGAAAAGGGAGTTCAGTCTGGAGGTCGAAGCAATTGCCCATGGGCAATTGCAATGGAACGGTAAGTGTGGAATTTCAGCCTGTATCCGACGTGTTTTCTATACTTATCTCTCTTTTCTTCAGTAAACTTGAACCATTTTCAGTGCTAATTAGACGTGCATAAGATTGGAAACCAAGACTCTTCTCATATGAAAGACTTCTCAATTTTCGTATTCAACAGACCTAGCCTGCTTGAAGCACAAACACAACACAAACACCATTTCTGGAAATCAAACACTCACACTCGAATTTGGGTGACATGACGAATCAGCTATTCCATTTCCAAAGCCGTCTTACTTTTCAAATTGGGCCTTGCCGAATTTACCTTGCAGTTCAGTGAACAGATCGCCCTTTGAGACAATCTCATCCTTCTTTTCCATCAACTCCTCCACCGACCAATTAACGCTCATATATCTACCATTCATGAACTTCGCCTCATCTGTCGCCAACCAGACTGCAACTCCTCCAGCCAAAGCATGCGTGTCATTGGAGAATTTGACGAATTGAGGCTTTGTGATGGATGTCACAACGCCCCCTGGATGCATGCTAATGGCGGTGACGTTTGGATTTTCTGCAGCAATAAATCTTTGGATCTGGATCTGGACAAGTTTTGAGAGCGAATAGCTGGATGTTGCGGGAATGATAGCGATGCCTGCTGCGCTGGATACATTGATGATGGTAGCGGGTTTCTCCTTGCCAACAAGTTTGAGGAACTCTTGGCTCATGAGAAGTGTCCCTTTGACATTCACCTCCTACAACGGAATGTCAGCATCCTTGACACGTCATGATTGACAGTATTGTAATACGTACAAAGTCATACCAGAAGTCATTCGGATCGACATCCCTTACTGGTAGGGCCGATTTACCAGAGCCAGCATTATTGACGAGCACATCGACTGTTCCAATCTCTGATTTGATTCTGGAGAATAAAGCTTTGACCTCGTCTTCCATTCGAACATCCAATGCTTGGGTCAAAACCTGTATCTTCGGGTTGACTTTCTTTACCTCTTGAGCTGTAGCTTCCAGTCCGCTTGCATTCCTAGCTACGAGGACGAGCGCCTTGGCATCAGCCTTCGCAAATGACTCGGCAAAAGCCTAAGAACCGTCAACGATGATCATGCCAAGGATATGTTTGGGTAATATACGTGTCGACCTAGGCCTTGACTGCTGCCGGTAATGACAACAACTTTGCCTTTCTGAGAAAGTGCTGCAGAGGTTGGGTCAACTCCAGGATATACATCGCGATAGGTTGTCTTTGTGAATTGCGAAGAGGTGATGAAGAAGTCGTCAGGCAGTTGAGAGAGATCCATAATTCTTTGCAGAGTTCAAGAGTGTTTCAAAGTCGATCGATGGAGATCTACGCAAGGAGCGATACTGTTCATTTCTTATATATCTCGATTTCGAAATGGTGGCGGCGGGTAACTGTGGTATATCCCGCCTTTGAGGCGCATGTGGTGAGATTGTTTTCACATCTCGTATTGCAAGCTGGACGTTATACCAACAAATGAAGATTCCAACGATATATAAGCGGCAAGGCAATCGATTGAAGATTCAAAGTTCCCCAGTTACAGGCCAATCGGGGAGCTAGCTCTGTCGGCCGACTAGTTGAGGTGCGGCTAAGCTAAACCTAAAATGTACAGATGGCTGCTGACTATCGTACGGAAATCCGAAATTCTTATTCAAACTTCAATCTCTAGAGGTTCAACATCTCGATTGGCTGCCGCACAGTCATCTGCTCTGGAATAGGTTGTTGCTGACCTTAGAGATCACGAAAAGCATCAAGGGTGGTTATGGAATCACTGCTCTTGTTCTTACGCCAAGGCGTCCAATACTCGTGTCGATGGGACTGTACGATTTTTTGCTTCTGGCTCAAACCCACTGAAAATACTGAACAGGCAATAGCCAAACAAACATTCTTACTGCTCTTACATACCTACCCGTAGGTCGAGCAGCATTCTCATTGTCAGGTATTGGATAACTACTGCATCTACTGCACCTGAAGCTCCTCCCTGAAGATATAGATTGGCAGCTACATGACTGAGCATGTTACATACCAAGAATCGATAATACTTTTGATCGTGTTCAATTATATGCCATTCCCTTCACTTGAAATCTCACCCACTAATTCTTCTTCTTCATATAGAAGACTAAAAAGTCCAAAGTCATGTTGGAGCCCCCATTCTTCCAATCATGTACCCAGTCTCGCATTCTCAAGTCCAATCAATCCTTCATACTGCAAATATTAATACATCGGAGCCAGTTCCAAGCAGAGAAGCACATTTTGATTTGGATTGGACTAGAAAGACGGCTTTCACCCTCCCTATGAATTTCAAAGCCGCCTGAGATCATTGCTTTTTGCATCGCGATTTGCTTATGCTATCCCACTCGATTTCCACATGGACCATAGAAGTTTCTCACAAGGCTGTCAGAAAAGCAGGCCACACTCGTAAAAATGGTGTTCAAATGACCAATTTCATGGTCTTGCAAGCCTTCTGTAGAAGGATATGAAATAAATGGACATCGAGCGGAAGCAGCAATGCAGGGCACGGCATGTGAGATATCGTCAACTTCGTCACACACATCCTTTTGATGTACGAGCTGATTTGCCACGTTTCTGTGCTTATTGATGCACACATCACGTCGCTCTGGGGTCTCGACAAGTATTGGCTAGAGGATTTATTGGCCAATCGAAGCAACAAAACTCCCGGCTGTAATGGATTCAGACAATGAGAGGCATGTACAATAGTCCGGTAAAAGATGGTTGCTCGTTTGAGATCGAGGACGTTGGTGTAGGAGAGACAATCATGATTGAAGGTTGATATGGTTTTAAAGGCAGGTGAAACGAATGACAGGAGTCGTCCCGGTGGTCTGTGCGCGAATCTAGTCCGGACGCAAAACTCATCCTGCCCTCCTCAACCCTGGCCAATAGTGCAACCGTCAGCAATAATGCTTCTCTAACTTTGAGAATGATTTCAGTATCTCGATATTCCTCTAAGTTCGATTTTCATTTTGGAAATGACGGATTCACGTGACTCTCATCTGCCATTTTACCTAACCTTCCAGCTACCCGCCCGCCGAACCCACGATGGAAGGGCCGCCGCCTGCCTTTTCAACACCAAGATCAGCCTCATGCCGGTCATAATTTCATAAATAAGGTGCTTAGCATGGGCGTTGATAAGACAGAGCCCCTACTTCCCCACAATTCACCGTCCTCTTTGCCTAAATCCGGCTGGTCGACCTCGCTGCCGTTGCCCGCAACCCGCTCACAGGCCCCGGCACTTCCTGCGCCTCGTCGGCCACCTTGGAGCTTCCGCATCTAGCTTGGAAGGATGGATATATCACTTGCCTCAATAAAGTAGGTCCCTGCGCATCCGCTCCAGATCTACTTTATCCAATCTATCTGATGACGATTCTATCACAAACAGGGTTGCCAAGTGGTCAACCCCGCAGGCAGAGCTGCAGTATCACATAAAAGAGCTATGCCTACCATGTCGTACCTGAGAAATATTTCTATTTCGTTCCGTCTCGATTCTTCGTTCAGTTTCGTTCCTCATTTTGCGAAGATGCGTGCTTTCACTTGTCTGGGTCTGCTCTTTGCAGCTTCTTTGTCTCAAGCTCTACAGAGTCCCCATGAAAAGGTGAAGCATGTCAAGAGGTCGGCGCGGCCAGTAGCACCTCGTGCTGAATTGACGTCCATGTTCCTGACGAACACTACCTCGAGTAAGCCCATCATGATCCAATGCCTCGGTTCTACGCTCATTGTTTCCCAGAATTTGCAGTCAACGGCAGTGCTTTGCCAGATGTCGATTTCAACATCGGCGAATCGTACTCCGGAACATTACCAATCTCTTCAAATCCAAACGATATCAATTCATTGTGGTTCTGGTTCTTCCCTTCGACCAATCCCGCCGCGTCGAAAGAAATCGTGATTTGGCTCAATGGTGGGCCTGGCTGTAGTTCGCTGGATGGTCTATTCCAGGAAAATGGTATGCTTTACCAAGTATCACTTGAACGAAATCCATTGACTCACGGTCTTCAGGTCCATTCCTATGGCAGTCTGGAACTTATGCACCAGTATCCAATCCCTACAGCTGGACTAACCTGACAAATGTCGTCTACATCGATCAACCAGTAGGCACTGGATTATCTTCGACAGGAAACATCACTGTCAACGATGAGCATGATGTTGCGACACAATTCATGGGCTTCTGGAAGAACTTCATGGACACTTTCAGCATGCAAGGATTCAAAGTCTACGTTACTGGTGAATCCTATGCTGGCCAGTACATTCCATACATTGCTGGCGGGATGCTGGATGCCAATGACACCACATATTTCAACGTAAAGGGTGTGCAGATCAACGATCCGTCTATTAATCACGACGACACAATGCTCCAGGGTAAGCAGTTTCGGAGCGAACAAGTACCATATACTAACGGACGTAGCACCCGTTGTACCTGCACTTCAATATTACAACAATGTCATCGGCCTCAATGAAACCTACATGGCGGACATTACTGCACGTGCAGCTTCATGTGGTTTTACGGATTTCTTCAACAAATACACTACTACTTTCCCACCACCAGGACCAATCCCACCTGCCCCGAGTTCCAACAAACCAGGATGCGATCTTTACGATGATATATACAACGCCGTCTACTATGTCAACCCTTGCTTTAACATTTACCACTTGACGGACTATTGCCCCTATCTTTGGGACGAGCTCGGATTCCCCTCGCTAGGTGCCGGACCAAACAACTACTTCAACCGCTCCGACGTCCAAGCCGCAATCCACGCTCCCCCAACAAACTACTTCATCTGCGAGTCACCTCCAAACTTGTTCCCCCACGGCGACAAATCCCTTCCTTCAGCCCTAGGCCCACTTCCGAGCGTCATCGAACGGACCAATAACACGATGATCGGGCACGGCCTCCTTGACTTCCTCCTTTTCGCCAACGGCTCTCTTATCACTATCCAAAACATGACCTGGAACGGTCATCAAGGATTCCAAACCGCTCCATCATCTTCCAACAATTTCTTCGTCCCTTACCATGAATCCTTGGGCTATATCTTGAATGTTGCCAATAGTGCAGTGTCTGGCTTGACGCCCGTGACTGATACGGCTGGAGCAGGGTATCAGGGAACGTGGCATACGGAGAGAGGTTTGACGTTTGTTACAGTCAACCTTGCTGGACACGAGATCCCACAGTACACGCCCGGGGCGGCATTTCGCCAGTTAGAGTTCTTGTTAGGGAGAATTGAGCATTTGGCCATTACTGGAGATTATACGACGCAGAAGGGGAATTTTACTGGAGTGAGTGCGCCGTTGAGGAAGTGAGGCAGATAAAAGAAAAGTTTGTGAGCAGGACAATTGCCCGTTCAGACAGTAATGACTTTCATCGAACAGTAGAAAAATCTATTGTAAATAGAGATAGAAACGAGAAATATTAGATAATGTATACATCGAATCAATATCTTAATTGCCGAGGTCAATTTTGAGATAGAGGGAAGTGGATTGAAAGGTGAATGAGGTTTCGTCACTGTATTGCCAATACTGTAAGCAAGAGGCAAACATCTTTCTCCCCGATATGACCGCGAAATAGAGACGGCATAACTAGAGAAAGTCTTCAAGGCCCCTTCATCACTACGACAACTGCTGCTGGAGCACAATTGAAGGAGGGAATTGAAAGCAATACTATAATGATCACGTGATTCGTCCAAAGACTGTGATATGTAATTTCCTATTATATAGAACGGGATTTCATATATACTGCTATGCGTTACTTCTTCTGGGTAGAGGTTTGAGGGTTGCTTAAAGATTTAGAGAAAAAATGTTTTTGTAGAACATTTGCCAATTCAGTTCCCCGTTCGCTAAACAAGTTAGCGGGATGCTGTAATTGGAACTATTGGACTCGGGTCCGTAGCCCTTTCCGATATTTCTCGTATGATCTGAAATAAGCAAAATTTCAGCATTATGATAGGCCGACTGGTGTAGTGGTTATCACGTCTGCTTTACATGCGTCTTCAACACGCTCATATCGCAGCAGGTCGCCGGTTCGATCCCGGCGTTGGTCAGTAATTCATATTAAAACATGTTTTTTTGTCTTTTTTTGCCTTTACCTTTATCTTCTCTCCCCTTTCATCTGCAAATACCTACCTAGGTAGTATTAGATGCTGGTGATGTCTTGATAAAGGTTACGTAAGTTTTGCACTTTGGCCTTCACTTAGCTTTGTCTCCCAAGCCTTTTATCTCCAATAGCATTTGTATTAGACTCTTAATAAAGGTTACTGATGGTGTTAGATTTCCGATGTGCTACAGGCTTTACAAAACTAGTGACCTGTTTTCTTTTTGGGTTCCCTTCTTTTTCCGCGGGTTGCTTAAGCGATCCTCCGTCCGAGTCATGTCCAACGTTCCCGAATGCAATGTAACTTTGGAACCCAATAACCTTAAGTCTCCAGAACAAACACAAGGTAGCGAGCAACATCTCAAAATAATCCCTTGGTTTCACTTCTAAATCTCACAATTCGCAACATTCCTACATTATTGTTAAGGGTTCCTGCTTCAAATCATGCAATACCCCGCGCTAGCGTTCGCTTGCCGCAGTCCCTTGCTATCTAATCACCGACCCGCAACTCCCTCTTCTCGTTTTCTTCATGGTTTGCTCATGCATAGCTGGACACGCGTCTTTGTCGCAGTTCCATATCTAGGAGAAGCTCTCCCACTTTTCATTTGAAGTCTTCTCAACTTCAGGAATAATGGACTTCAACGGCTCCAACCCCTTCCCTGCGGGAGTCATCTCCTTCCTGGACACTGACCTGTACAAACTGACTATGCAATGCGCAGTCTTGAAGTATTTCCCAGATGTGCAAGTCAGTTATGCGTTCAAGAACAGGACTCCAGAGAAGAAGCTATCTAGAGCTGCATTTCAGTGGTTACAGATCCAGATCAATAGTGAGATCTCTCAGCCTCGCAGATGACCACTACTAATTTGCAAAGAGCTTGGAAACATAGCCCTCTCAAATGACGAATTACGCTTCTTGCAGACGACGTGCACATATCTAAACAAGCCCTACCTCGATTTTCTCAAAGAATTCAGACTCAATCCACGCGAACAGGTCATAGCCTCGTTTGCAGCCATCAACGATACAGGAAGTGACGATGACCTAGGAGAAATTGACCTTGTCGTGAAAGGGAAATGGGTGGATACTATTCTCTACGAGATTCCACTGCTTGCTCTGACAAGTGAGGCATACTTTCTGTTCATGGACAAAGATTGGGATTATGATGGGCAGGAAGAGAAGGCTTATGACAAAGGAATGCGACTCTTAGAAGGGGGCTGCATTGTCTCCGAGTTCGGCACAAGACGGAGAAGAGATTACCATACCCAAGCTCTAGTTTTTCGAGGTCTTGTCAAGGCCAAGAAAGAGGGCGAGAAGAGGGGCTTGTCAGGAAAGATTTCTGGAACAAGCAACGTCCACTTGGCTATGAGATTCGGCATTCCTCCTATTGGAACAGTTGCGCACGAGTGGTTCATGGGTGTGGCAGCTATTACCGGCAACTACGAGACTGCAACGAGGACTGCACTCAGCTACTGGATCGGCTGCTTTGGAGAAGGTGTTTTAGGCATAGCTCTCACTGATACATTCGGGACTCCAGTCTTCTTGAAGGCATTCAGCGAACCAATTCAACCGATTACAGATGGTAAGGCGGATGGTGTGTCCACAGGAACAGTTGAGATTAAGAAAAAGCCGAGAACGTTCGCGGAAGTCTTCACTGGTGTGCGACAGGATTCGGGAGACCCAGCCAATTTCGTGAAAATCATGCGAGAATTCTACGACAAGGTCGGCATCACGGAGAAAAAGACCATCGTCTTTTCGGATTCTCTCAACATTGATCTCTGTCTCGAATACAAGAAGATCTCAGAAGAAGCTGGCTTCAGTTGTACTTTCGGTGTTGGGACATACTTCACGAACGACTTCGTACATAAGAGTAACGGCAAGAAGTCTACTCCTCTCAACATCGTCATAAAATTAAGCTCGGCTGCTGGCAACCAAGCTATCAAGATTAGTGATAATATCGGTAAGAATACTGGTGACAAAGACACAGTCGAGAAGGTCAAGATGCAGCTAGGCTATGTGGAGAAGGACTGGAAGTTGGGTGACGAAGCACATAGGTGGGGAACTGATGACGAGGTTTCTCAGAAATGATCTGGTATTCATCAAACTAGGAAATAATGAGAAGATGACATGCATGAATTGGCGTAAGGCAGGAGGGGTGGCATTATTCCCATCGAGGTTACTAGCGAAGATTTAGTCGTGGCATCGAATGAATATCATCGAGCTCCCGACTTCTACTTCAGATAGTGAACATCTAATATCGTAACTAGTATAATAGATGCAAGGGGTTTCTGCGTCTTTATGTTCGATAAATCGCTGGGTAGGAGGGAAGTTCCCGAGGAGCTCGGCACCCCGCAATGAGCTACCCCGCCATTGCTCCTATTTGACATCTCGCCTCCAATAACGTCTAGTCACAGGTCTACTATTTTATAACTCCAAGCATGACTTCAAACGTATCACAGCCACCAATCTCGCACATAAATCTTCATACCTCACAATGGCACCGAACTCCTCTCACGGAGCCATGAACTTTGAGCTCCCTCTCGATCTGGTCACTTACTTGGACTCCCTCGACAAATTCATAGAAACCACCATCACGCCTCTCCAAAACAGCAACGACAACAACCGCTTCTTCGACCACCGCCGAGAGCACTCTCGCACCGACTGGGAAAACGATGGTCTTCCCACCGAAGAATGGGAATCCCTCCTCTCCCAATGCAAAACCCTCGCAGACCAAGCCGGCTTCTATCGTTTCTGTCTCCCAACCGAATACGGAGGCCAAAATGGCGGTAATCTCTGGATGGCGGTTATCAGGATCCATCTCGCGAAGAAAGGATTGGGTCTTTTTAATGATTTGCAGAATGAGCATAGTGTTGTGGGGAATTTTCCGGATGTGTTGATGGTTAGGGAGTTTGGGACGGAGGTGCAGAAAGAGGTGTTTATTAGGGGACGGCTGGAGGGGAGGCTGGGGTTGGCGTTTGGGTTGACGGAGCAGGGGCATGGGAGTGATGCTACGCATATGAGTACTTATGCGGAAAGGGCGAGGAGGGATGGGAAGGAGGGATGGGTTGTTAATGGTGGGAAGATGTGGATTAGTGGGATGCATAGGGCGACGCATTGTATTGTTTTTGCGAGGACGGAGGGTAAGGCGGGTGATGCGTTGGGGATTACGGCGTTTATTGTGCCGAGAGATACGGAGGGGTTTGAGATCGAGAGTTATCAGTGGACGTTTAATATGCCCACTGATCATGCGAGTGTGTATGATGTTTCCCAGTGCAGTGGGATGAAGTGCTGATGACGGTGTAGCTTTGAGCTTCACGGATGTGTGGGTGCCAGACTCAGCCGTGCTTGGAAAAGTTGGGCATGGACTACCTATTGCTCAGACCTTCGTGCATGAGAATAGGTTAAGGCAAGCTGCGAGCTCTCTTGGTGCAGCGATGTATTGCATCGAAGAGAGTATCAAGTATGCGAGACAGAGGAAGCCATTTGGCAAGGAGCTCGCGAGCAACCAAGGCGTCCAGTTTCCGCTTGTGGAGCTTGCTACGCAGGCTGAGATGTTAAAGCTCTTGATTTTGAAGACTGCTTCGGAAATGGACAAGATGACCCAAAAAGAGATTGAGAGGGACTTGGGAGATAAAGTCTCCATGTGCAATGTGAGAATGTTGGAAATCGATGTGGAATGGTCGCTGACTGAACGCAGTACTGGGGAAATCGTTTGTGTACGCAAGCAGCTGATCGAGCAATGCAAGTCCACGGTACGTTCACGAACTACTATCCGTCGCAAAGTCACTGATAGCAAATAGGGGGAATTGGCTATTCGAGACATAAACCGTAAGTTGATAACACATACTTATCTGCCTTATCTAACACTTTCGCAGCTTTGAGCATATATACAGACATCACCGTGAGTTTTCATACTCCCCATAGAATGAGCCCTGCTGAATTTTACAGGACGATATCGAATTACCGAAGGCAGCGAAGAAATACAGATGAGGAAAATTGCTGCATATTTGTTTGGCTATGTGGGGCCAAGGAAAGCCGAACTCTCAAAATTATAGGACACTTAGGATTGCTGCAATTTTCTACTGCACTTATGGTGTACCAGCAGTCACTTGATTCGCTGATATGTCCTTTTCAAAAAAAAATGGAGAAATGGGCATGGATGCCGGCGTCGGTGTCCTCAATGATGGAATCGAAGTTTGCCTCACGTTCAATACTAATGATACTAATTATTGAAAAAAATACGAGCTTGAGGTTCTTGGATATCATTACGGTCTGGGCGAGAAAACTACCTGTGGACTCATTAAGATCTTACATTCTCAGAAGCTCGCGACTTGTTGCGGGGTGGTCACGAATCCACGGCCTCCCCCTTTTCACAAGCGAGCCTGTCAATTGTCATAATTGACCGTGCTAACCTTTGTACAACTCGAAATCGAAACATGTCCCTCAACACCATCCGATCTAAGGGTAAGCCAACCTATCTAGTTCCTTCCACTCTTCGCATCCCCCGAGCCTCCTCCTAATCGGCTCCAACACACAATTCAAACTCCTCGCTACCGCCAACTTCAAATCTTCCTCACCCATCCTCAACAACCTAAAATCTTCCTCAATATCCTCATACCTTTGATAATGCTTCTTCACCACCTCTCCAAAACACCAAATCGCGATCTCAATCGTAAATAATGTTCCTTCCGGCGCATCCAAACTCGCAAATGCATCTACCGCGAACTCGTCATGCTGTTCGTCTGAATTCCAACCCGTATGTCCTTGTGCGCGTTCGAGTCGTAGCTCGCTGAGAGGAATGAGGATCGTGCGTAGGATGCCTAGGACGGCGTTTTCGGTGCTGTATCCGTCGTGGGTTTCTTCAATGGGTATCTCCATGATCTTATCTGTGACCGTCCTTGGGTCATCGAGGAATTCGATCTCCGTGCTTGCGGGATCGGAAGAGGACATTTTGCCGCCGCTCAGACTAGGGACCATCGCATTCATCAGGTATTGTCGTTGTTTGTGTCCTAGTTGCGGTATGATTTTCGAGGCATGTTGAAAGATTGGTCGCTGGCGAGTTGGTAAACGGAGGGGTGCCAGCGATTTTGAGGACTTACTTGATTTTCTCCTTCAAACTGAATTTCGGTGTCGAGATGAATCTCCGCCAAATATTGATGGACACAGGATAGCAGCGGACTCAATGTCTTTGTCTTACCTCCCTCATCTTGATTCGTGAATTGTTGCCTTCTTGCAAGCAAATGAACCTTCTGCTCTACAACCGATGATTCTAACATGGTTGGAGATATTAACCCACTGCTAGAATGACGCTCCGAATATAAGAAATCAACGATAACAGGCTCTATGACACAAAACAAAGTTTGAGGTCAATGATGATATGAAATATGAGGTATATTAAATTTTTTTTTTCTCCTAGCAGTTCATCCTCCAGGTTCGATGCTTTTGATCGTCTTTCGCAAACGAGGACAGGGGCCGACATAATATATGTGTGTGCCTGGGAGAGGGCTGAATCTTGATGAGAGGCAGACGATTCTGATTCGCGCTCCTCGGATGCAGTATCGTGGAGAAAAAAGAATAGTGTGGAGCAAGACGCTGTCACTGCAGGTACTTATCAGAGATCCGTATCTGAGAGCTGGCTTGGAGGAAGGTTCGGTCTTTGGGACGAATCCCATCTTGCATGAGATGCTGAGTCTCAAACTTGTGCTCATGTGAGTACAGTCGGAGGTTCCGTTTGGATATTTAGTGCCTTCACCAAGAGCACGGCCGTGTGAGCTTTGCTATTGAACCCAACTTATGCGACCAACGAGCAGCATCCTTCAAAACTGCTATCCTATCATATTCATAAGCTGAAGAGGAGTTCCTGTCGGTGAGGAGTTGGTCTCACTACGTGGCGGTGGGTCTCAGGGCCATATGCTCGCTCGCCGCCCGCTCCTCGTTAAGCGTTTTTCTTGAGTTGGAAGAGAGAAATTGAGTACTAGAAACCCAAGCAGCCACGACTCAATTGGATATTCTGGGTATATCTGCGCACTGCGGACAGTTCACATCCTTGTGTGGTAATGGATTTCAAGTATCTTCATCACCAACGTGAATGACGGGGCACACTGGCTCAAGATTTGCTTGCTTTTGACAGCCACAGAGTCGATCTCGCGTTGTGGCGGTGAGACCCCTGCAGCCACGAGGCAATACCCGACATTTGGGGAGCAGAAGTGAACAACGAACTTCGGTCAGATGTGTAATCAAGACGGCGGAACAAATTATAAGAAAAGGAACAATAGCGCTGCAAATATTCGTGTCCCAATGTGATGTTGCTTCCAAATTCGTACTCTCTCGGACTGAGTGAGGAGAACGGAACGGTCCTTCCCTAGCGAGCTCTCCCTATCTAGGAATGACCTGTAGCTAGTGTCTCGGGCGTTGGCTCTAAGATTGCCATTTTTGAAAAGACTAGTCTCATCTCAAGTGCCCAGGAAGTTTCCAGATTTCCATTCCATTCCCAACAATCAACACCTTTTGCCCTTGCAGCCCATCATCACCACCATTCTGCCCGGTCAAAACCACCACACCCCCAACGTCAGCTATGGACGTGAACTCATCGCTCAAATTTTGAATGCCGACCACATGTAAGCCCTTTGCTTCTTCATCAGAGAGCTGTACGTGCCACTCCTTGATCTTTTGATCGTTGCTCGAAGACACTATCTTGATGATGTCTGATATTGAGCTGATTTCAGTGGTAACCAATATGCAAAGACCAGTAATAGCAGCTGCGTGCGCTGCTCTTAAGACGTAGCTCGTAGGTACAGGAGATTCGGAACCTTTCGTGAATTGACTAATGAAGTACACTGAGATTCCAAGTGCATTGTCGTCTCCACCTGTCACGACCAGAAAGGAATTATTACGTTTAAGGACATCGAAAGACTTGATAGTACTTTGATGGATCTTGTGTGTTCCAAGGAAAGCAAGTCGTGATAGCAAAGGTTCCGAAACCTCCTCCAAAAGTGCATGATTGACTTTCCATAAAGTGACATTGCCATCAGTAGCCGCTGTCACCATATACGCTTCATCGTCCGAAACTTCTAGATGGCGGATTTGCGTTAGGCATGAGGATGTGTATCGGCCCTTTGCCAACAAGTAGAAACCACTCTTTTTGGAGTATCGATATACTCGTATTGTTGAGTCTGAAAACGCCATACTGATCAACATGCTGCCACTAGAGACATTGGTGGTATCTAAACTCATGATCCGCAGATCCCGATCTTCACTCTGGTCAGGGCAAGTAGCTTCGCAAATAACACCAATACCAAATCCTGGAATGCGCTCAATCGACCACACGAAGAACTCTTCATTTCCACCACTACTGAAGAGATAATTCGAGCCATGCCAATGTAGGTGTTGAATGCCTGCAGAATGCTTCTGTACAATAGCCTGGCAGCGAAGCTGATTCTCCAGAAGGGAACTTTTGTCTTCGTAGCACCATATTCGTATTGTTGTGTCTTCGGCACCTGTTGCTATGAATTCTCCATCTGAAGAAACTGAACATGCTTTGATCTCCCGCCCATGGCCGCCGCGTTTGACTATCATATGGGAAGGATTCTGCTGAGAGTGAATGTACAATCTTGAAGCTTTTGTATAAGCGAAATGCCCCCCTGAAGATTCTCGTAACGGAGAATAAGCGTAACTCCTGTGTGCACCTCCGCACTCCACGTTGACAATCTCGAGCTGTTTGGTCTCATTCCAGACAACAAAATTCTTGCCTTTGAATCCATATAAGAGAAGGTCAGAATTATCGAACCAGGCTGCCTCGATCATGGGGCCGAATGGTAGACTGCCGATGTGAAGGCAGCGAATGATGGTATTCGCGCTTGATTCATGTGAGGATGGCGCAGCGAAAATTGAATACACCCCATCACGTCCCGTTGTGAGGAAGTAATTGGACTCACCAACTTCGCCGGCAGGTCTTAGTAAAGGAATAATGGTCGTGATTGCATCTCCAGCAGAAGAAGCAATACCTTTCCAAGACTCACGAGAAATGGCTCGATCTTGGTGATCAAAGACGATCAATGAACCAGATCGCGATCCGAATATAAGCAGATCAGCTACCCTACCGGCACTCGTAACTACGAACTTCTTTGGAAGTTCGTACTCAACATGTTCCCCGAAATGGGCCGGTTCTGTGGCAGGAAGCCCGATCCTGAATAGTGTTGCTACACCACTTGCTAAAGTGGTGACAAGCAACTCGAAGTGCTTTGTCTTCGGATTGAATATTTTGAACATGTCTGCAACCTTACTTCCAACACTTCCAATTTCGAACAGTTTCATACCACCCCGAAAGACGTAGATTTTGCCATTTGCTCCTGCTAAATATGCAAGACCAAGTTCGGGAATGCCTTGCACCACGGAATATGATTTGAGGTCCAGCAAGGCTGATTCAGGAAGCGTTACTTCCTCCCATCGAGTCACCGCGCCAATACTGCCAATCATAATCCGTCCAAATGTGGTGGTAAATAGCAGCTGATTTTCAGACACGAAAGCATATCTGTTGAATGTGTCTTTAATGACTTTCTTGTACTTTCCTTTCTTGGGTGGCTTGCTTTCCTCTAGCTCCGTCAGAGGCGGTTCTAGATTGACAGGCTGTGGATCTCCTTCGGTAAGCGTAGTTTGGTTTCTTAGCTGACAAAAGGAGACGTATTTTAGTATGTCTTCTTCAAGGTCCCATGAGTTGGCTTGATCGAGTTCTTCCGAAGGACTGGATGTACCATGTGAGATACCAAGCTGACTAGCTCGCTCTAGTGTTGAGAAGGAATCCTGGATGGATATATGTATGTTTCGTAACGAAATCTTGCCATCTGCCCCACCAGTCGCGAGAATGGCTCTGGATGCATTCGCGAAATAGAAAGCCGTCGACCAGATATGTTTCCCACTGTGGAAAGCAAAAGTCTTCATGTGGGTCAATCTTGAGGCTGATATCCGTGAGTGATCCCCTTCACTTATTATAGCAGTTGAGTCGATATCTAAAGTCCACTGCTGCGCCGTGGAGTCCTCTCCAAAAGAAAATAGGTTCACTATAGGGAATTGATTTGAATACGCTTGACCCGCGAGGAACTTGACACGCCAAATTCTCGAAGCATGAGCCATGACTGTAGCCACACATCGTTTCTCCTCTTGATTATAACCATCATCGTTCTGACCAAATCCTGTCTCCCTCATTACCACTTGATTGTCCTCCAAGGCGCTGATTGTAGACTTCGTTGCAAGATCCCACACACGGATTGTGCGATCATCACTGCAGCTTGCAAGTAATCGACTCTGACGCTTGTCCGAAAGGGTCAAAAGGGGTGAAATACTCACACCAAAAATTGACCCTTCGTGGCCCGTAAAAGTAAACAGTACTTGACTACTTCCTGAAATGGAACATGACCAAACGATGATTTCGCCAAACACTGTTCCAGCAGCCACCAAGACTTCACCTGACAACTCGATCACGAGATGTGCTGAGTACAAGATTGATCTCGAAGGCGAAGCCACGGTCTCGAAGGTGACTTGTGAAGATTTCAAGTCAAGTCTTGCTCGAAGAATGGTATTGTGAGCAGTAATAAGTGTACAGCAGTCAGGTTCCAATGGAGAAAGAGCTGCGTCAAGGATCCAGTCAGACGTCTTGAGAGCCGCTTGGGCAAAACTTGGTACATCTTGCGCAAGGAGCTGTTCGAAATCATACTTTTTAAGCAGTGTCAAGAAAGAACCGCCCCAGATCAAAACTTGTATCTCGCCTCCGCTGGTAGCTTTTGTGGTGACGATTCCATGAATAGCTTGGCCATCAAATATTTCGCATTGGCTCAACAGCTTGCCATTTGTTGCTTCGAATATCTTCAGCCAGCAGCCTTCGCCGGCTAGAAGGAGAAGGGGTCCATCGAGCCTTTGGTAGAATGCCAACGCAGTGATAGGATTCAAGATATGTTCATTCTATAAGGTGTTAGTTCTTAGCAAGAATCTCCATAAATACTTTCATATCAAAGCTCTCGAACGAACCCGGAGTGACATTGGATGGATTTGCTCCTAACTGAGGGAGAATATTTTGACCAATCTGCTTATTATGTGCTCTTCCCATGTCCCATTCAGAATCATCCGAAACAAATGCCAGAATATTGCGGATATGAAGGAGGGCTGGGTTGAAGATACCTAGGGCGGGCGGTACTGAATAGTTTTGTACATGATCTAATAGTAGTAGTTGACTTGAATCTTCTGCTGTCAAGCGAAAAAACTTGAGCTGGGGTGACAGCACCACAGCGCGGAACAAAGTGGGGCCGCTCCGGCTCCGCCCCGCCCCGCCCATCTCACGGGTCAGTGCCTCTCGTCCTGTTAAAGCTTCTGTGGAAAGGCTAGGCACTCTTCCGTTGCTGGGCATTGTCGGGTGTTAAGGTATCTCCGTACAAATGGGCAAGGAATCTATGCTATGTTGTTCCAATGAGACTTCTGCCGCCATATGCAGGATCTCACTGTTCCTGTTTGATGACGCACTAAAAGCTCCCGCCTGGTGCGCCGAGGTCGAATTAACACGTGAAGCAGCCCAACACAAACACACAACCGCCAACACCACATCACGATATCATACCAGGCAACAGAATCAACTTTTCGAGGTCATGATGCACCAGCCACAATCTACGGTTTTTTCAGCTAGTTCCATTGTACCCCGGTTCTGTTCTTTGCAGCCAGGTTGTTCATCTATTGGCGGCCAATCCTTCATATAGGCATCCTTCGATCGATCCTAATTCATGAACCCACTTCGAAATTGTTGGGAATCACATGCTTTCTGCATTGTCATCCACAATTCGAGCAAGGCTACAAGATAAGGAGATCCCTCGGCCGACTCTTGCGCCCCGTTTCCTAACTTCGAGGCGACCATCCTAGGCCATCAACACAAACTACCATGATTGGAACTTCGCTACTCGAATTCTACTTTATTCGAGTCTGCATCATAGGCCTCCATTACCTTGCGCCCCTCTGTTTGCTGTATTGCGCTTTCGTGATCGGGCTCTATGGCCTTGGAACTGCCTTCACATCCCCAGTACCTCTGATTATTGAAGGCCTAGCATTAGCAGAGTCTCTATTCTTCCTCCTCGTCTACGTTCCGTACCGCCACTATCTGCAACGGGAAGCAGTTCATCCGCCAGCACCAACTCGAGAAGAACGAAGAGAGCTTTTCCGGCTCTGCGATGAAAATATATCTGATCCCGAGTCATATCTGCAAAAATGGTTCCTGCAGGCTGACCCGAAGGACATAAAACGAGAGAACGTCAAGGAGTTCTTCTTATGGGCTTTCTTCAACCGTGGCGGGCCGCCAGGCGATGATGATGAAGAGCTGGAAGAATATGTAGTAGCTACGGAGAAGTTGCTGGGCCGGCCAATAGAAGAAGGAAGAGGCAAGGCGGTATGCTTGCGCCTAACTCTTGATCGAGTAGAAATGCTTCATCGTAGCTTGAGTTGGTATTTGGTAAGCATCTTCATGTTTTGATTGTTCCACATTAACATGATCATCCTTCCAGTGCGTCGGCTTTGTCGATTTCATCACATATATGAAACTGCTCTTCCATGGATTCCACTTTCATCGCACGAAGTTGTCACGATTCTTCTATTTATTCCCATTTAGGTTCGAAATCTTGTTCACTACATATCGCTCCCCAGCGAAATATACCACATACTGGCATCGGCCTCACACGTCAAAAACAAAGCTACCAGTGGTTTTCATCCATGGTATTGGAATTGGTCTCTATCCATACACAAAATTCCTCAACGAGTTGAATTCCACTGCAGGAATTGAATCTTCCGATGCAAATGATCAAGTTGGAATCATTGCAATCGAAATAATGCCGATCTCCTTTCGAATTTGCCATCATGCACTGGACCGCGCTGAGATGTGTTCCGAGATTGATCAGATCGTATTGCAGCATTTCGGCCCTGACCAGAAGTTTATTCTAGTATCTCATTCGTATGGATCGGTGATTACAACGCATCTTCTCCAGACTCCATCAATTGCGCCGCGCATTGGGCCCATCGTTTTGATCGATCCAGTGTCGATCTTGCTGCATTTACCAGAGGTGGCCTACAACTTCACCCGCAGAAAGCCAAAACAAGCAAACGAGCATCAACTGTATTATTTTGCTAGTATGGATATGGGTGTTAGCCATACGCTCAGTCGACACTTCTTCTGGAACGAAAATGTTTTGTGGAAGAAAGACTTGGTAGACCGGAAAGTGACAGTCAGCCTCGGTGGTCGAGACTTGATTGTCAATACCGAAGCTGTAGGGAAATACCTCGCACAGCAACCCGACAAAGGTCTGAGTAATGGACATGCAAATGGACATGCGAGTGGGAGTGGCCTTTTGATCGATATCGATGACCATGATGAGCTACAAGAGTCGGAACTCACTTTAAGAGAAAGAGATTCCGGTGAACAATCAAACAGCGACGAGGAAGAGTGGAAATCACGTCCTTGGGAAGGGAGTGCCATTGACATCCTTTGGTTCAAGAATCTTGATCACGCTCAGGTTTTTGATAAGGCTGCCACGAGAAGGATGCTCATCTCTGCAATTCGATCGTATTGTGAAGAGACATGATGACCCGAGAAAACAGTTTCTGCAATCTCAACTTTCCAAAACAGACAGAAATACCAGAGCCGATTCTCCAGGATCTTTCCTAGATTCTACGAATCTCACCCTCAAGTTGGAGGATAGTAAAGCCTTCTCGTGCCACAATTTATGAAATGGATCTACTTGGCAGCTGAAAATATGTCCAGATCCTTACAGTTCAGATTCTCCGTATAGATGAGCAACATAAACTTTCACAAGCGAGCGAAATCATCAGACAAAAGGTCGGAATCAAAGCAGCTTAGTCCTCGAGGACAGACTCGACTACGGCTTGGGACCGAACAATTTCATAGACAACCCGCATGGGCTGATCGCGTGCCTTTCCTCCCTACACAGTCAATTTCACATCTGCACTCACTAACACGTGTGATCTCATCTCTCCAAAATCTAGCACTGAAGAATATCACCCAACATCTGTCTATGGCTAGACTTCCGTGTGATGCAACACTCCAACCGACTGGCTTCGAATAATTGTATGAAGCACCGTCCATGGTTTTTTGTTGTTTGCCCTTGGGAATGTGGAGATCCTGTTAATATTGGCTCAAGCTGATAAAGCGCCTGCTTGCAGTTGCGCAATAATTCCCAGGCAGCTCGACGTCGATACTACCCAATCACCTTGCCATGAGGTCTTCACCACGCATTGACTTGGTAGTATTATTGATGGTCGCCGAAGACGAAGCGATCCGCCGAATAGCTGCACGACGGGCACCTGAGGACGGACTACTGTGTGCCAAGTGCCTTGCAGCGATGTGGAAGTATATGCATGATAAGGCTGAAAATTAGAGGGGTTGAGAAGTTACTGGTCAGCCTCATTCCTGCGTTTTGCCGGTGGTACAATACAACTCTATGAAGGCCCAAGAGTGGGATAATATGCGAAGCGAGGAGGGGAAGACGTCATGCAATCCCATGTCTTCTTTGTATTCTGAGCCGATTCGAGGTACGACAAATCAGACCGATTATGTGATCGCCGACCGCTTCGGGTAGTGAAAGGCGCCGGACAATGAATTTTTCAGTCCACGAGTGAAGGGAAGAAGTCAGATAAAGGACGCCTTAAAGACACACCCCAAACCCCTCCATTTAAAACGAACAAGGGACGAATCAGAACACGACGTAGAGCTCATAGTGGGGTCAAGACGACCATTTTGAGTTAGCTTGAAGCACGCCATACGAGGCTGCCGATGGCAAACGGAGAGGTGCGATGGTGAAATAGTCGAAGACTACCTATCTTAAAAGAGATTTCTTCCTCGAGACTTTTGTAATATCGAACGACCCGCCATCACCCCTCATCCATCACCAAGACTACAGACCTTAACAACGACTTCAAGATGTCTGCTGAACCACGAGCCGCTCCGTAAGTTGCGTTTTCGTTCCTGAATTTACCCCGCCATCCTTTCAAGCTCCCCGAGGGATATTATTGAGGTAGCATCAGGCCACTTTAGCTAGGAATCCATGCTTCGCGGTTTGCGTCATTAATGAGGTGTACTGCTGTATCTCAGACAGCAGCTCCGGTTTCAATTCCACCATCAAGGAGAGCTTTTACTGATTTGTCTCTCCTAGCCTCCGTTTGGGTTCTATCGCTCCTAACTTCAAGGCCGAGACCACTCAAGGCCCCATCGACTTCCATGAGTTCATCGGTGACAACTGGGTTGTTCTCTTCTCCCACCCTGAGGATTACACACCCGTCTGCACCACCGAGCTCGGTGCTTTCGCAAAGCTTGAACCTGAGTTCACCAAGCGTGGCGCCAAGTTGATCGGTCTATCTGCCAACACCATTGAGTCGCACGGAGGATGGATCAAGGATATCGATGAGATTTCTGGCAGCCATCTGAGCTTCCCAATCATTGGTGATAAGGAGCGAAAGGTTGCGTACCTCTATGACATGTGAGTAATCCTGAATTCTGCCAAATAGTAATCGGCCGAGCTAATACCAGAAAGGCTTGACTACCAAGATACCACCAATGTCGACTCCAAGGGCATTGCGTTCACCATTCGCTCTGTCTTCATTATCGACCCCAAGAAGACTATTCGCCTCATCCTCTCCTACCCTGCCTCCACTGGCCGCAACACGGCCGAGGTTCTCCGTGTTGTCGACTCTCTGCAGACCGGTGACAAGCACCGTATTACCACACCAATCAACTGGGTTCCAGGCGACGATGTTATTGTGCACCCCAGTGTCAAGAACGAGGAGGCCAAGACTCTGTTCCCTGATTTCCGCATCGTCAAGCCATACCTCCGATTTACCCCTCTACCAAAGGACAAGACCTCCGCAGCTGTCTAAAGGAGTCGTCTGCTATAATGGGTGGGAAGAAAGGCAAGTCGGGAATGATATGATAATGGTTGGGAATTATTGCGACTCTAGCGGCATGAATATGCAGGACTGATGACGGGAGTAACCCTCTTGAGACAAAAAAGGAACCAAATTAAGAAAAGAAAATAAGCCTACTTTCAGCTGGTGCCGAAATCGTGATGTGACGAATTGGATGCTTCTAATGTCTAAACCCTACCTAGGTATTCGAACATCATTTTATGTGGCATAACGAGAGAACAGTTAGTAGCGTACAGTACCTTCTCACTGCCCTCACTCGCCATGACTAAAAAGATATAAATAATTACCTAAGTAGTCTCACCACCTGCAACTCACAGAATTCACAGATCCGGAATGGCGGAGTTTTGAGGGCCGAAGAGTCTCGACCCCTCTCATGCACGCTTCGCCTGGTCCCTGGATTCGCACGGCACGACCCAGCGCCAAACAACGCAATATATCTGAAGCAAAGGGCCGACAAGAATATACCCACTGCCCCGTGCCCTGACGTCCTAATAACCTTATTGACATCCATTATTTAATATCGCACGCCAGAAACTGTGGCAGACCGATATGTATGGGATTGAGGTGCAGACCCGAAACCGACTGGGTCAGCACGTGGAATTGACAGCCTTCGGACGAACATTGGATGCTGATTGACCAGACACGCGCACCATCGCTCAGACAGTCCACACAGTCCGAGCAACAACGACAAGGTAACAAGGTGTCGCAACGCACACGCCGATTCAGCAAGGACCTTCGGCAGGCAAGAAGTGGCAGGCTGGCAGCAGACATCGTGTGCGGCAGAAACGCTACTCGGACGGGGTTGAATGGCTAACAACGTCTCTAATTGAGGTGTGGGAAGGGCTGAATAGAACTCTTACGCGAGAAGATTGACGGATGGGACCTACTTCGCAGGCTCTTCAGCCCTCTTGTCGAACTGCAACCTAGAGCCGAGAACGAATTGATCCCCGTCGAAGCCACACAAGACGGAGATTAGGATTTGGCTGTAAAGACTGAATCAGGAAGCTTAGGACTGGAAGGGTTTTTATCGAGCCGCGAAACTTGGGAACACACATTGGACGAGACTGCTCGCGTAGACATCCAAAATTCAAGTCGAACCGTTTGTTTGCAGGGCTGCAGAGTCTAGTTCGAGATCATCTTTGACATATTCCTGGTGGCTAGGCGAGTTCAAGGTCTCGAGAACGGAGGACACGCCTCAGATTGCCTAGTCTTGACTACCTTGAGCTCAAGCCAGAGCGTGTCTGTGCGGGAGTGGATCTTTCAGGTTGACTTTGCCTCTCCGGCTTTCTACTTCACCCTGGCCGAACAGCAGTCGGCTGCCATAAAACGGGGACAAATTACGGAGTAGACCTTGCTACTCATATCCCTACGGAGCAAAGCCTTGACTCGAGATAGTGCGAGTTAGGTCCTAAGTGTTGTCGGTACATCGGTAAGCTCCTCTTGATTGTTCCCTTTCTTCCTACAATATATGAGGCTCGCTGCTGGCGATGTCTTCAGAAGCTTCTCCTGAAATTCCTTTCACTTCCTCCTAAGCATGACTTATCATGTCAGACAAGCTGACTCTGCGGCCACAAGGCTCGCTCGAGTCGTCGAAATTCTCAGATCACTCCGACTCAGCAGCCGAGGACGAGATCTCTCCCGAGAGGAAGGACTTCTTCACAGGCGTGCGAAGGGGCATCAAGAAATTAGGATCGATATCTGGAGCGCACCATAGGCCTTCGAATATCCAGGTCGGGGGCAAACACTCTGTTACCCCAGATCCAACACCAGGCTCTACTGATTCAGAACGGTCTCGTCGAAAGAAGCATGCTCACAGCGCAAGCGATCTCAGCCGTGAGAAACCTTTACCCAGGACCCCAGCCTCTCCACCTATCGAACAGCTACACCAAACCCCTTTCTCCCCACCTGATACCCCGAAACCTTTCGCCTCCATGTCTCGGCCGGCTGTAAGTAGTAGCCGTACGAGCACCATGGATTCTTCGACTTCGATAACGGCAACCCAAATGTATGCCAGTGGGTACAAACCTGCTTCAAGCACGTATCTAGCAGACATGAGTAGCAGTCAAGGAAGCCTTGCCAGTTCAAGGCAGGAAGCAGATGATGACGCAAGAGATATCATGACGCCGCGTAGCAATGGTCCACCCTCAGCTGGTCCTTCTCCGGCCCAGCCAAGATCCTCAGGAGGAAATATGGTAGGCACGCCAGGAGGGTCGTCGTCTCAACATCTTTCAGGTCTTATGTGCAACGTGCATCGAACCACAGGACGAGAACCACACCCTCTGGTAGGAGCTACAACTACAATCTTAGGGGATAAGCTGTATGTGTTTGGAGGCAGGATATTGTCAAGGACCAGACCAGCTTTGACCTCTGATCTATACGAACTAGATCTCATCAGGCGGCATTGGACGAAGGTTGAGAGTAATGGGGATATACCGCCACCAAGATACTTTCATAGCGTTTGCGCTCTTGGGGATACTAAGCTTGTCTGCTATGGTGGCATGTCTCCGGCGCCAACGCAAGGACAAGTTCAGCCAGTTGCAGCAGCTCAAAATACTCAGGATTCTCAGCCAGAAGTGGTTGTTATGTCAGATATCTATATTTACGATGCGCCAACGAAAACGTGGTCATTCATACCAACCCAGGATGACAAGACACCCCAGGGAAGGTACGCGCACTGTGCGACCATTCTCCCATCGTCTGCTACCTTTTCCTCCACCAATGCAGCTGCTTCCGCTATCCAGCATAATCCACCAGGGACAAACCCGAATCAAGGTACACTTGGCGTGAACATTGATGGGACCGGAGGTGCAGAGATGGTTGTAGTTGGCGGCCAGGACAGCGCGAATCATTATATCGAGCAGATCAGCGTGTTTAACTTGAGGAGTTTGAAGTGGACGAGTACGCAACAACTTGGAAAGAGCTGCGGTGCATATCGTAGCGTGGTTGCACCACTACCTAGCAGCATCTCTACTAGGCTTGGAAGGACCTCGCCGACGAAACCGGATGTTGGTAGCATCAGTCAAGATGCCAAGGAACCCGGATATTCCATGTTAATTTACTCGAACTATAACTTCCTGGATGTCAAGCTTGAGCTTCAGATAAGATCCTCCGACGGAACCCTGTCTGAGAAACCTATGCATGGCACATACTCACCTCCTGGTCTTCGGTTTCCCAATGGAGGGGTAATCGACACGAATTTCGTTGTCAGCGGCACATACCTAACATCATCGAAGCAAGAGTATGCCTTGTGGGCATTAGATCTACGAAATTTGACCTGGAGTCGTATAGATGCAGGGAGTGTGTTCAGCCAAGGCAGCTGGAATCGTGGTGTGCTATGGAATCGCCGCAACACTTTTGTTATTCTTGGAAACCGAAAACGAAGTTTGGTGGAAGACTATAATCATCGACGAATCAATTTCAGCAATGTTTGTATGGTTGAATTGGAGGCTTTTGGCCTCTATGATAATCCGAGGAAAGCAACGCCAATGTCTGGTTTTGTATCAGCCAGCTCCCCATTCTCTGCGCCGTCATTGAGTATTGGGACAAAAGCAGGTTGGACTGCTGGAGGAAGGTCGTTCTCGAAAGCCGCTGAAGAGCTTGGCCAGGCTGCTCTGACTATGCGAGAGATGGCAGACATGGATATTCTGTGCGTTGGTGGAGAGCGAATACCCATCAACTCGAGAGTCGTTGCTCGGAGATGGGGTCCATATTTCATACAGCTCCTCCGTGAAGGTGCTGCGACACAAGATGGCAATGATGCTGCAACCCTCCGACCAGATAATATTTTTAGACACAACCCCAGTCGAAATAGCAGTGTCACCATTACTCCAAGCATTGGCGGTCAGTCGTCGAACTTAAGCACATCTTCGACCTTAAATAACACAACCGCATCCTCCCTCACATCTGGTGTCCCTTCGGTTGACTTGTCCAGGCTTTCGATGCCTCCAGACTCAAACACACTATCACCAACATCACGACCACGCACTCTATACTTACCACACACACATCTCACTCTCCAATCCCTCCTACATTATCTATACACCTCTTCTCTGCCACCATCTACATCACCACTCTGCACTCCACAAATTCTTTGCTCCCTCCTCCAAATCGCCCGGCCCTACAAAATCGACGGCCTGCTCGAAGCAGTTGTTGAACGTCTACACGGAGTCCTCGACTCTCGAAACGCAGTTGCCGTATTTAATGCCTCCGCCATGGCAGCCGGCGGCGGTCGATCCACCAGCACCTCTGCTGAGAACTGGCTCTCTGCCGATTTCCAAGATATCCCAGGAAGTAGTGGCAACAATTCCGGTCCCCCACTATTACAAATTGACTCCATGTCAGATATCAGCTCGAGAGCTCAACAAGGATTGAGAATAAATACCAGTGTGGGTAATTTGGGCACCGGTGCTGGAGGCAGGAAAGGAGAGGATGACGAGAGCATGAGTGCGACTAGTAGTGTAGCGAGCGATATGAGCGAGAGTGAAATGAGTGGAAGTATGAGTGCAGCGAGCGAGGCGAGGAATAGTAGGGAAGGGAGAGAAGTCTGGAAGGGAGATGTCAGTGCTGTTATTGGGTTGCAGAAGAGGGGATTGAAAGGGCTGATGGAAGGGAGGAGGCTGAGGGAGAGAGGCGGGAGTGTGGGTCCGAATTCACAGCAACAGGCTCAGAGGCAGGTTGGATTAGGTATTGGCGGTGCTGGTTGATTAGATTTCATTTTATTGCTCTTTTCGGGTGGTGGTGAAGGACTGCATTGGATGGTGCATTGCTTGGTTTGTTTTGGCTTCGGATTCATTTGGAATGAAATGATGTATGTTTGATGATGCGTTATGAGGATTATGATTCATGTTACGGGAGGAGGTAAAACATTATTATTTGGCTAGGCTCTGCTTTTGCTCTATGGCGAAATGCATACTGAGATGGCGGATTGGTAAATTTATTATTGCACTTGCAGACCTCAATAACAGTTCTCGGTTTATTCCTATCTCCCGATTATCACTTTCTGGTTCTCAGATCGGATCTTGGTATACCATCTCGATCAATCAGTCATTTTGCGTAGCATGGCAGGTAGTAGGTATGCAAAGTCATCCATTTGTTCGCTACCACTAACGAATACAACATGCGGCGGCCTATGCGGCGCAGGTCCCGAAGACCTCTGATAGATAGCGACGAGTATAGTGTAGAAAGCGATGAGACCTAGCTTGGTTCCGTTGCTGTTGTTTTGTACAGTACAAATGATACAGCACCACCGAATAAGAGAGCAAAAGTAAGTATAATATCGCTCGCCTGCCTACTAAGGAACAAGTTGCCGCTCATGCCAAGGAGGCATACCAGAGGCAAGCCTCAGACTCCATCAGAAGTCGCTTAGTGTCCGCTTCGGCCCATATGAGAGGCAGCAGAGAGTCTGTCGCAGGGCTGGATCAGTCTAATTCCAACTCAGACTTAGAATTGAGTTTCCGTTCCAACTCACAAACTTGGATAAACCGGCCAAAGCCTAAGGTTAAGTCAAGTTAGCTCAAAGCTAGGATATAAATCATCGATTCGTGTAGCATTAATCATTAACGCCCTTTCACTTTATGGTATGGAGACTGCCTCCGGATTCGCTTAGCCTTAAAACCCTCGCTACCAGAATAAGGGGCTTCGCTAATCGCTGGTCCATCACTCCCATCAGGTTCAGATCTCAATAGACTAATTAAATTTGTATATTTTATTTTTGCCAGCTCTCTCCCCTTGTCTCTTCCATATAGATGCAAACTCGAGGAAAATGGCGAATACTACTTTTTCCGCTTCGACAGCGAAACACATCATAGACGTCGACGGAGTAGGTTTGAGGCCTCTCATCAGCGTGATAACTATAATGGTGCGCATGTATTCCCACGCTGAAGTTATAAAGTATATACTGATGAGTTTATAGATTGTCTGTGCTACGTTAGTAGCGAGCTTCAATTGCTACTTTCTTCGGAAAAGGAAATCCAGTTCAAAGTCCAAAAATGACATGTTCATAGATATGGAAGCAGGAATCTCAGAGGAAGAAACAACAGACATACATGCGACTGGCTTGGAGCAACCGAACGATGAGATTGAGTTACATACTCTCAGCGTCGATTGACTCAATTCCTATTCCGTATCATGAGGGTCACTCTTTCCTAAACTATCACTTAACTACAAATCATGTCTTCGATCTCTCAAACCTGTAGAAGCATCACCACGCGCATCATTGGGTACCAGCACGCTTACAAGGTATTGATATAACTCGCTACATTCATACGCCTACGATCAGCTCGGAAACCTAAACATTCAAAATGGGCACCGAGAATCCTTCGCACGACCATGCCACTACTATGATCACGGACGCTATCATCGAAGCAAACCGCGTTCTGAACCAGAATTCTTCCATCTTAGTCTCGAGCCTGAACGTGACGGATAACAGTCAAGATATCTGTAACAATTGCACCGAGATCTGCAGGGATGGTACAACGAAATGCGGGCTAGGGCAAAGTTCGTTGGCAAACACTCCTTGGGTTTGTATTCTACGCTTCTATACTGTACGAGGAGTAGGCTAATGAGAGCGCAGTATTGGTTTGTGGTCGTCGCACTCATGATCTGTCTTGTTGTGATGGGTGCTGGACTTGGGATATGGATTTGTGTGGATGAGTGGAAGATCAGACAGATTCGAAAGAAGAGGGCTGAGAAGAGGGCTGCGTTGGAGGGGCTGGCGAGTCGATGAGGGAGGGCCACGGGATAACTTCGTTACGGTATAGTTTGGGGTGATGAGTCTGTTTGCATTGGTTCAATGATGCCATTTTGGGTAGTAAAACGGAACTTTGATATCAGGGAGGCTGATAGACGAAATAGAAATAAGACGACGGACGCTAGCAAGATGGCTCAGTTACCACATGGTATATTGTCTTGGACACGCTATTGGAAAGGGGGGAGCTAAGTCATAGAGTTAGTTTCGGCGGGTGTAGGATTCTGATCCGGACCAGCTAGTTGACATCAATTGTCCTGTAGTCCAAATCACAACCGCTCTGGATATCAAATCAAGTATTTCTCGCTCTATTTACAAAATTTTCCTTGCTCCGTCAAACAACAGTTGAATACTCCAGAATTTCGCTCCAAGATGAACATTACCACGAAAGAAATCATAATGGAAAAAATAATACCACATCTCGGGAACGTCTCATGGCACGGCATAGATATATCTTCCTTAGTAAGTACAGTACCTACCTCGCTCATCTCCCTCACTTCATACAATAAATCGACTCTCTTCTAACATTCACATACAGATGCTCATCATCATCTTCGCTACCATCACAGTGTGTATAGTCATTGTGGGGTCTTTAAGTATGCGTTACAGAATTCGTTCGGAGATTCGAGAGAGGATACGTTCGCAGGGCGTTGTATGATATGAACTGGAATGGCTTTTTAATTTGTGAGAGATTTGGTGTGGATTTTGCTGTGGAGGAGGATTGGAGTAGTGAGTCTAAATAGTTTACGGGAAAAGACGCAGAAAATCTCTAGGTGATGAGGTTCTTGATCTAGAGAACCGAGAATTGAATGAACAATCTATCATATTTCTTACCGAACCTGTAATAAATGTACTTTTTACTCGGTAAGCAGAAATATTGGTAGCTTGAATTTTGATCTGAACGGCCCGCCGAGTTCAGTCCGAATGATAATACGGGCTAGTATTTAGCACATATCACCTATACTTATCATCTTCTCATCCTTTGAATAGAAACTCTGCACCGCACAAAGTTCAAAATTCCGCTGCAAAGTTCTACAACTTCCAAAATAAATTCATACTCGTCAGAAAGAAACACTCACCATAATCATGGCATCATCATACAACGCTTCCAGCACCTCTCCCGACATCCTCTTCTGCAACAACGGAACTCGCACAGATGCCTCTAAAAACTCAGACGACCCACACGATAATCCCGTAGGCTTTTGGGTATGTTCTCTCCCCTCCTCCCCTTTCCCTCTCCAAATCCATCCATTTCATCAAATCATTTACAAACCCCGCTAATTATAGTGCTCTAGCTTATAATTGGTTTCGCAGTCTTGATTCTCGTTATCATCTCGGTGCTTATATGGTCGTTCACTGTAGAAGAGAAGCGCCGGTCCGACTTGGACAGTAGCGACTCGGATAGTGAAAGTGGTGAAGATATCGAAATGCAGGTGTGGAGCCGGGGACAGGATGTGCGACGACCAGTACAGCAACTGCTACCAGTGTATGCGAGGGTTGAGGGAAGATCACAGAGGAGGTTTTCCAGTTGTAGTACGTTGGTTGATGATGTTGCGAACTGAGCATCGATCACGTGGTGGGTTTAGGAAGGAAAGGGGGGTTTTGATCTGGAAGGGCCGGAGGGGAGGTGCTCGGGATAGAAATACGCTTGAAGTTTGAGAAATAATCAAGATAAATAAATCAATGCTTCCTGATTCTTTGTCATTGCTTGTGATAAAAAATTGGATAACGATTTGATCGTCTACTTGAACGAAGAAGCATGGCTCCGATTGCAGTCCGACTTATCAAGCTCCTTGTAGACGCGCAAGCTTCCATGACTCAAGACACAACACTAGGCATCATGTCAAGAGAAATGGAGAGAAATAAACCTGTTCCACCTGAAGAAATCCTCTCCGTATGTACCTGTGATACGGTACTCCTCTGCTCGCTTCTGCGAATATTTCTTAACATCCTCCTGCATTTGAGAATAAGAATCTAGCTGATTGCTGTAGCGGGCAATGGTAATCATCAGCGTCATAAGTTTCGCCATCGCCATAGTTCTCCTATCATGTAGATACGGTCAATTCTGCATCTGCAAAGGCAGGAAAGATGGACATGAGGGATGGTATGCGGAGGTGGCAGCTGCGAAGGCTTACTTGAAAGGGATTGAGAGGGAGGAGATGGAGTATGAGAGCCTGAGCAAAAGTTTGAGGGATGAAGATAAAGGAGGGTTTAGAGACGAGTTTGTGGTGACCGAGTGCAAGTAAAGCGTAATCAGCGCGCAGGCAGAGAATGAAGGAGATGAAAGGAGGATGGTGGGGTACAGAGAAACAAGATTCGAAATATTTGAAATGCCCGCTGTTGAACGCAGGACATAAATTTGCAACCTAGACTCATCTAAAAAAATCGGACTGATACTGCTTGACATGTCTTGGTGTTCTTTTCCTCTTCCCTCAAGGGGTTTTCCACGCGTATAAAATAATCCCTGGCTCAATGAACATCATAAATTTCAATTATAGTACAGCGACAGCCGATATTTAACACTAGGAACGCAAAACAACGACACTAGCAGCATAGATGTCTTTGAACGACGTTCACATTATATATGATGACTTAACTTCACTAGACATCCGTCGCCTGATACAGAATGCGTGTTGAGGGCGAGCAAATTAGATAACTCCACATGCTGACCCCAAGATCTCTATTATCTTTTCAGTAAGCACCAATCAGTGTTGACTTGCACGAAAGATAAATGGAAAGAGTTTAGTGTGCATCAAGCACGTGTGGTACTGAGAGTTGGTCAGCGGCACATAGTCCGTAGTCCAAACCTTGATGGGTAAACTAGAATGTGATAGAGTATAATTATAAGTAAGTTCGCAACCTCAATATCCAGACACAAGAAACGGGAATATGAATGTGAAACAAAATGTTCATAGACTGGCAAGGGTATTATTTTGATGCCGAGGCGATTCGGAGCCACCCATACCATGCGTTACTCCAAAGCAATTACACTTTAAATGTAATTGCATCCTTTGAGGTACAAGAAAGCACATTCCTGGTAGGCCTTTTCTTTTAAAAAGAAGCCCTACTAGTATCTGATGCGGTCCAGGAAGCCTTACTCATATGGATTGTGACGATCATCGGCATTTGGGCGAAGGCGATTTTGTTGACCGGCATAATATGGTTCTGCTATAGGCACTTCATCGCAGCAACCAGAAAGGAGGTTCAGGACAACTTGGAAGCAGGTGACGACACGAGTGATGAGCACAAAAATGAGAATGACGAAATAGAGGAAGACTTTGTGGAAGCGTGGACGCTATCGGACAGCTCAACTCTGATGTGATGGTGGCTGCGATTTTACACGGTATGGCGTCACGACATCCAAACTTTTGGTTAAAACGTAGAACAAAAACCATGACAACCAAACTCTGGGAAACAACTTTCTCTGTGAACCCTTGTTGTTCGAACATTTGATGTATCAACTCCTTCCAATGGATCTCTCGAGAATGACCGATCAACGGTTTGTTGGCCTTTCTGGTACACAACACAACGTCATCACCACTCTCGAAAGGATAATTCGCAATATAGATAACTCAGCAGTGCCAGAGCCCATCGTAAGTCTCCTGATTCCCACTAGAGGGCTCCGACTGTACATACGCGTTGAATGAGAAAGGGCTGACTAGTAGCAGGCCATATTCCTTCTTCTTTCCATCTTGCTCCTTGCAGTATTCCATATTTTCATAATGCTCTATCTTATCATATTCCTGTGCTTTCGACCTCGACATGAACTCAACAAACAAGTTAGAGATCTTCAAACATCAGTGGGACTTCGTGATGGGGGAAAGGAGGTTTGAAGATCGCGTGTTTCTAGGTATTGTACGAAGTTCTGCCTTCAAGGAATGACAAGATACCATAATCGCTCACTTGAGCATCAATCTTAATAGATATACAAATATTGAAGAGGAGGAAAGCGTTGATGTTCGCGGGAGATGATGCCCAGTAATCCCGCTGCCGAGGCTCACGGAAGGAAGCCTAAATTTACAGCGTGCCATTTGCCGGCTCAGCACCACGAGCCAACCAAACGCCAGCGCCTTGTCTTGGCCACGACAATGACATAGCCTCGCCTTCTTGCTCGCCGACCAGCAAACTCAGACTTGTCGCCTCACCCGAAGCAAGACGCACGATGCTTGCTACAAATTGCCATTGTTCCAACAGATGAGAGAAATCATCTCTTGGGCGTCGAATTGCCCTCATTAACAATGCTGCCTCCGCCAACCTTAGACTTTACGATCCCCTCTATCCAGGACAATCTGGTACTACAATGTCGGGTCTACCACCCTACTTGCTTGACTCCCACGTCGATATCACATTTGGAAGAATGGCAGAAGAAGGCGGCCATCGTAGCACATCCTTACGCGCCTTTGGGAGGATGTATGGACGATCCTGTAGTAGCAGTTATCGTCAATCTACTGCTAAAGCAAGGATTCGTGGTTGGGACATTCAACTTTAGGTGCGGCATATATGCTCTCCAATATCAAAATCAAAATTGACATTCTGCAGAGGAGCAGGTACATCCAAAGGACGAACATCGTGGCAAGGGAAAAGTGAACAACAAGATTACATTGCCTTCATTGGATTTATGGTCTACTACCTACACCACCTCTCACCCCCAACACTGCCTCTCGACATGCCCAAATTCATACAATCAGATCCCGAGCTCCGTGACTTGAGTCCTATACCCTCACAAGCCCTGCCACCTCCTCGCATGCGCGACCTTCACCCTTCAGAGGAGAGTCACAGTCCAAACGTTCCATCCATAGCCATAGACCGCGAAGCTACTCCTGAACCCAACTCCAAACCTCTCCTCCTACTAGCAGGCTACTCATATGGCGCCCTTATAACCTCTCTCTTACCACCTATCCTTACATCCCTCCTTACCCCATTCCAAAACCCCTCACAGGGCTCTCCTCACGCCGAAATCCGCTTACGTTCTGACTCCCTGGCATCCTCACAAAATATATACATGAAAACAACGCTCTCCTCCTTACTCTCAACCTACGCTCAACGCCGTGGCCGCAGTCTCTATTCAGATTCTCTCACTTCGCCCAAACTCAGAAAGAGCAGTGGCGGGGTCCGCATGGGTGGAGAAGAGGACCTCAGAAGAGCAAGCCACGAAAGTCATCGCGGCAATGGTCGAAGCTCCTTTGCAATCGAAGCAGAAGAAATAGTTAGGAAGAGCGTTGATCGAGTGAGAAGTATTGGGAAGCATCACCGAGCAGAAAAGGAAAAGGACAAGGAGATAGGGAAAGAAAATCACAAGAGAATCTCGCCCAGGAGGCAGGATACACATGGTTCTGTTTCGAGTCAACGAAGCTTTGGCGGCGAGAGTGTGTTTTCGAATGAGACCGAGAACGAGACCGATGAGTTAGGTCCGGGTCTAAAGGCAGCAAAGGACGAGGTGCCTATGTCAGTACAGGTCTGTAAAGGAATCCCAAACATAGGCTCAGATCTCCAAACCGCCTATCTCCTCGTCTCTCCCCTCCAAGGATTTGTCCACAGCCTAGCAACCATGTTCAGCGCCAAAATCTGCGCCGAGCACGAAACGAAACTGACTGTTGATCCAACACTCGCAGTCTTCGGAGACGACGACGTCTTTGTCAGTAACAAGAAACTCCGAGCTTGGAGCGAGAAGTTATCCGACTCCAGAACCGGCAAGGGAAAGGGCGAAAGCAGGTTTCGATATGCGGAGGTTAATGGCGCGGGCCACTTTTGGCATGATAGAGGTGCGGTGAGGATTTTGCAGGAGGAGATTAAGGCGTTTCTTAGGACTTTATGAGGTGAGGGGAATGGCGTTCAGGGCATCACATCTTTCGCGTCGAGTGGGTGGAGTTTTAAGCTAGTCGGGTTAAAGACATAGAGAAAGACACTAGGAGTATGGATGGAGCATTTTGGAAGGGAGCATAATCATCTACGTGCCATAGCAAGGTGTCGATCGTGAGAAGGTTGTCGGGATCGAGTTAGAGAATGACAGTGATTATGAAATAGACGAATATTGAAAAATCAAACTCATGGAATTAGTGTTGGACTGTGCTGGGAGAAAAAATAGACAAAAAACAAAGGCCATATTGCAGCCGCTAAGAAATGAGGCTTATAGATAGTTTATTTATTTATTTATACACTTAGCCGTACTTGGCCCTAATTTATATTAGAACACAAATGAGGCACGTGAATTCTTGACTTGTTCGTTGAAATCTTTTAGTTAATTCATGATATAAAGTCATTTCTGGAGCTTCCGTCTTTTGATAACTTTTTGTTCTTGTTTTACAATATACTTAGTTTTTTTTTTGAGAGAGAGAGAGATGTTCAGCCTTTATAATGTAATCTTAACACCTCACACTACCACTCTATCCTTATCCTAAAACACCAGCAAGCAAGCAACTGAAATGGCATTGCAGCTGCCAGCTGACGAACTGTCGCACAAGGCATTAACTATATAATAGTGCTATTCCGCGGAAACAATAGATACTATATATAAATCAACCTTCAAGTTTACTACGTGATAAGCAAGCTAGTGTATCAGTGCCAAAAATGCAACCTGGCGTCACGCACTTATTTAGTCTTTTTAGATTGAGCTCAAAACATCAATTATATCACAGTTTTCACTTAATAAAGATCGAGGCAGCAATATTGGTGGTTATCAAAGCAAGCACTGGTATTTTCCTCTAAAAACTTGCTTTGCCAAAGACGCATCGAGCACAAACCCATTCCCATCCCAAGCTTGTACCACTTTTTTGTCAACAATACCCACTTGATATCTGCATCAGATATCGGCAGTGAGTTGAGGACTGAGTTTCTGTACTATGAATAATCAAGGTATCGTGCAATTTCAAGAACCAAATTCATCGGGTGATGTATTTGGGACTCTAGCCTTCCAGACCAAGATTCTCGGGCTCAGCTTTGATGACACGGAGACTGGGGATTTATTAGCTTCTTAAGTTGATTGGATTGGAAATGAGAGACTCACGTGTTAGTGTTACCCATTCCGCCCTTCCAGCCTTGCACAACGACAACAGTCTCACCCTGGGTAAGGACCTTAAGCTTCATGGCCTCAGCGATACCCCATCTAATTCTCCTGTCGACATCCTCTTGCCAGTTGACCTTGCTGAAATCTGGCTTTTGCTCAGGGAAGTAGAAAGGATAGACACCACGATACAAGTGACCGTATCGAGATGCGGAGGCATTTCGGGTTACCATGAAGATAGGGCAGACAGGGCGGTACTTGGAAAGAAGACGAGCACTAACGCCACTAGTGGAAAGAACGATGATAGCACCGGCGTTCATGTCCAGGCTGGCACGGACAGCAGCCATAGCACATGACTCGACAATGCTAACTGGGCGATCAACCAAGTTGCAGAGTTCCTCAAAGTGAGAAACATATGCAATGGTGTTCTCGGCCTTCAAGCAAGTCTCATGCATCTCGGCGACAGCCTCGGATGGGTAGCTACCCTTGGCAGTCTCACCTGACAACATGACACAGTCGGCTCCATCGGTAACAGCGTTTCCAACATCGCTGATCTCGGCACGGGTGGGGCGAGGGTTGTAGATCATAGACTCGAGCATTTGGGTAGCGCAAACTACTGGCTTGCCAGCAATGTTGCACATGGCGATGATCTTCTTTTGTGCAGCAAACACCTCAGCAGCTGGAATTTCGATACCCAAATCACCACGGGCAACCATGACACCATCGGTCTCCTTGAGAATCTCGGCAAAGTTGTTAAGACCTTGTCTGTTCTCAATCTTGGCGATGATCTGGATGTGCTTTCCATCCTCACCAAGAACCTCACGAATAGCTGTGATATCCTCACCACGTCGGATAAACGAGGCAAACACCATGTCAACGTTGTTCTTCACACCAAATCGAAGATCGGCCTTGTCCTTCTCGGAGAGAGCTGGCAAATCGACATCGGTGTTGGGGAGGTTGACACCCTTCTTAGAAGAGATCTTGCCGTTGTTTCTGGCACGGACACGGACGGTCTTGTCGTCGACAATCTTGAGAACATCAAAGGCAAGAACACCATCATCGACATAAATGATACGTCCTGGCTGAATGACCTTGGTGATGTTCTTGTAGTCGACATACCTAACCACAGATAAGTAGTGGTTCGAGGATGAGCCGTTTGACTTACATGTTCTTGGTGTCACAAGAAGCAGCATATTTATCGTCGGTGGTAAAGTTCATTTCGGTACCTGCAGAAATCGGGATATCCTCATCCCCAACAGTGTTGCCAGTTCTGATCTCAGGTCCCTTGGTATCTAAAGCAATGGCGACCTGGCGTCCCTTCTGGACCTTCTCGGCCTCGCGGGCATGGTCAATGACTGACTGATGGTACTCGTATGAGCCATGGGAGAAATTCATGCGGACAACATTGAGACCGGCGGTACGGAGCTTGTTGATAGCTGCGACAGAGTTTGTCTTGGGACCGATCGTGCAAATGATGGAGGTTCGGCGGTAGTTCTTGGTGGGCTTGAATTCTGTGCTACACCGGCGAGTTAGCAAACAGCTCCAAAGACGTTGCACAACGAGCTGCGGAAGGGAAGCTGTGCCAGCAGACTAGCTGAGGACAAAGTCTGTGCGGGAGATGCTGCCGCAACAGAATAAATTATAGAAGCTCGTATGCTTACTTGAGGTTTGAGAGCCAAGCTATTCTCTCGGAACCGGAGGAGAGGTGATCCATTGCGGTAGCCATGATGAAGAAGAAGCGATCAAGATCGTAGCTCGTTTATAAATATGCAATTCGACGAGGCTGAGAATTACGTAGGTACGCTTTGCGAAAAAGATCTGCAAGTTCGATTTTGCGTCAGCTGTTGATGCTCAATTTCTTATCTTGGTGGGGTTATACAGCTTCCCGGACTGCGAGGAAATCCACCCAAACAAAAAAAGTACTGGTAACAGCTGGAAGATTCAATTGAAAAGTCGCAGCAGTTCCCGTATACACAGGGATATATATGGGACTCGGAGAATGATCGAAGAAAAAACTCACCGGAAATGAGGGAATTGTCTGTTTGTTGTCCGCTGAGGGGAGTGCAGACAAAAAGAAAAAGCGATCCCCCACTCACAGCGGGAGCCAAAAGAGTTGAGACTCGTGTTGCGCTTGGCTGGTAGGCGGCGGCCTAAGCCTTTGCTGCCTCATTAGGCAAGCTTTTACCGTGAGGCACCAACATTGGACAGCAGGGGAGGGGTCTGGGTATATACGGCCGACTTTGCGGACCAGCTCTGCAAGTCGGTCTTCCCGGTGACCAGGTTGCCGTAGAGAGCAACAGGTCGAGCTTTGAATCTTATCTTGTCCACGCCAGACACTTCTGAGTAACAAAGGACCAAACCACAGCATCAAACTCTGCGGAAACATACATACCATCAAACCTACCGACATATTCACACACACCGACGAGTAAACCGCAAACATGGTTGTGAGTCTTCACCCACCTGAGTTGCAAGTCAACACGACTGTTTCCTAATCAGCTCAGTTGTTTTTCGGAACGGCCATGAATTTGCTAACACTGGGTCTCTGGGGAAAGCTTGGAAGAGTTGCTCACTATGCATTCGATGCCGTTCTCAGTATGGTCCCACCCTCTCCCCTCCTTGCGTGCTTAGTGGAAACATCTGCTGATTTCTCTTCTTGCGCAGTCTCTACGATTCTCGCGGGTATGAAGCGATCGACCGGGTTAACGTGAGTTCCAAATCTCTTCATCCTCCTCCTCGTTCGGGTGTAATATCCGAGCACCACCTTAGATGGGGATATGGTTATTTGGCTGCCTGGCTGGGAAATTGGCGCTGCTTGTATTCGGAGAGAAAGGGCAGCTGGCTAACTGCTCCCCTTTTTGGGAACCGTAGACCCAGTTTCAAGAAGGATGCTGTTACCGAGAACAAAGACATCCAGGTCTGGATCGATAAATACCTTGGGGTCGGTGAGTGGGTTATGGATCAATCAGTCGCCATAGCGGGATCTAGCAGCTGGTTCGAGCGGAAGCGATGATTGCTCGCTCCTTTCATTCATCCATCCTCCTCCCTCAGATATCAACGACCATGAAACGAAAGACAAGGAAGGTAGCATGAGGCTCATACTGAGCAGGAGTATTCGGCGTTCAACCAGGAGTGTGTTCGTATTTGTGTCTGTATTTCTGGTTCCTTATACCAGCTGAGTTCGGCGAATGGGGCCTGGGAAACGATTGGAGGGATCCTCTCCTCTATCATTCGGAAGCATGATGTTTTTTTTCTGAGGATAGTGAGATTAAGATCAAGGATACACTACCAGAATTCTTTGCAGATTCATTTTGCTAAATCTCTACGTGCTATGGTTGGGCGTTTCTCCACTCACTTTCGTTGCCGGTAGGTCTCCTTCAGACCGAGGTGCGAGTGCGAGCCCGGAGCCGGAAATACCCGGTCAGGTGGGTTGGAGTCTTGGTGGGCACGTGAGTAAGTTCCAGGTTGAGGGCTGTATAAGTGTACAGGTGACTTTTTGCATGGTTGTGGTGATCACATTGGATTCTTGAGATCTGAGGTGCTTTGATTTTTTCTTGATGCGAAACTCCATCTTGGAGAATGGATTTTGTGGGCCTAACAACATACCGGTAGACCATCTCCAGCAAAACAACCTCAACAACCTTTCCTCTCCTCCCCGTTTGTCCCTGTCCCAATACCACCTATACCTATACATTTCATTTTTGCGTATGCCACCTACCCCGATCTTAATCTTAATTATGATTCTTCTCCCTCTTCCTCCCCTGCAACTAGGACTAGGTGCGGGGCTAATCTCAAACTCTATCTCAATCTCTAAAGTAATCATCCCCATTCCCTCCCATTCCAACCCTATATTTGTCATTGCACAACATGTTATATTTTCGGATTGTTTTCTATCCATTCCCAAATACAAAGCCTTTGTTCCAACATATTTGGACCAAGAGGAAAATAGAGTCTCGTCGTACCAGCTTTGTGTCGGGATCGTCTTTATCCATCGAGTCACAGGCCTAGAGACTAGCCACACAGCTGTGACAGCAGGTGGGAAGTGGAATTATTCTCCCACGGTATGGAGACTGATATCGTTAAGTGCATGAGATCCTTGTAAGAGTCAGAGCATAACCATTACTTGCACTTTTAATAATAGCAGAGACACTGCACACGAAGTTTTAATTGCCAGTTTATGCGTGTTAACTTGATGGCTTTCTTCCTTTGCATTCAGCTGAATCAAATAGAGAATATTTGATGCAAAGAAACTAATAGACAATTGTGTGAGCTAGCAATTCATGCAGCTAGACTTCAGCCCAGCCCTTCAATGCTTGGAACGCCTCTTTCTTTCACGGCCCGTCCCACGGACTAACCGAGCGAGGCGCTAATGCTCAGAGGGACGACTCTAGCCCAATTAGTCCATCTATTGTGAACAACATGTCTTGAAGGTACATGATGCATGGTGATGGGAGAAACCAATATGCAGCCGGTATGCAGTCTGTGAGAGCTGAGCTCCGCGAAGTCTGGAATTACCATATTTCATTGGAGTTTCTTATGATGTAGGTAGCCATCCTTGACCCGGACGGGAACGCTAACATCATTCGAGCAGAGCTGCATGAACTGGATCGTCGAATTCAGAGCTGGGACCCGAAACAATGGCAAACTGTCGGCCATGAAAAGCCTATATATATCGGCTACCAACCCGCCCTATGGTCTGTAGTTGAGATCAGTACAGTTACGAAGTCGTTCAATTACCTACTTTCATCAAAACTGCAACTCACTTCCAATTTTCACCACTGATTTCAAGATGGGCACAACCCCACTAACCGCGGCGGATGTACGACAACTCATTGGGATTATCTGCGACAATGATATTAATGTCTTCACGAATGAATACTACGACCTCTATCAAGGTATCCGGGACGGGGTCACCGGCCGTCTGATTATGCCTTCGGAGCTTGGCCTCAGTGACCGTCTCGTGACAGGCATCAATTCCGCAAGCAAGAATCGGCATCTGAACATTGGCGCGGTTCGTATTTTCCGAATCTCGGGGATAGAGTCTCATATCTAACAAACAGAGTGATAGTTTCGAAGTTCGAACGAGTCGGTATATGGACATGATATCACCATCAACTATAAATCTGCAAATGGACAGACAAATACCATCTTCTTACAAGGTGTGTACAGTGTACCCTTGGCACCATATTTTGATAAATGATCACCCCATGACTAACATATGATAGCCAAATGCTCAAGTTATCTGGACAACCCTGCCGGCGGAGTCAAAACTCCTTGTGCCGATTTCAGGACCATGTAAGTCCAACTCCATTCCTTCATCAAGCCCTATCCGCTGATTGCGAGCATTAGGAGTGAGTTTTTTGATCTCCAAGCACGACTTACTTTGTATCCTTCGATGGCTAAACTTCTTCAGGTGGAGGCAATACGCAGCGTCGCCTCTTAAGCGATTGCGTGACCACTTTCCACCCCACCCAGGCTGGAGATACTGTCGCAGGCGGGTACGTTACGTTCTATATATATTTCTACTTCCCACTCCTCCTCCCACTCCCACTCCCCTGCACGGCGCTCATGTATTGTGTGTGTCCATATAGCTATGTAGTATATTCAAAAGGCGCCACCTTTTTCACCAACATCGTAGAGGTGGTTAATTGCGAAGCGAACAATGCAGGATGGTTCACGAATGGGGGAGATATCGATAAGAATAAAGCCATCTCGAATAATCTGTTTGACACGCTTCCGGGACTTGGAGGGCATGATTATAGAGATTCAACACCAGGGACTCATGGTCTTGCTCGGGTGTTTTGAGAAGGGATTTACCTGCCTGTCTGTGAGTGGGGAAAGAGGGAAAGAGAGAGGAATTTTGTTTAGGGGGAGAGGCAATGGCTGGGAAAATATAGTGATGAAGTCTGCGAAAATGAGGCGATTGGAAACGGCTTGTTTATCGTACCACGGTGGATAAAATAGATAATAGTCGAAGCTAAATAATCGAAAATTTAAAATCTCATTTTGATATGAGCGCTCTAGGAACTATGCCCCAGCACTGCATCTTATACTCCAATACACTTATACTATACTTACTTTTTTGAAGTATAGTACTTTAATATAATACACTAAATCACAAATAAACTATACTCCTTAAAAAAATATAATTACTAAAACTAAACCACCCTTCCCTTTCCCTTTTCACCACCCCTTTCCCCATTCATCTCCCCACACCACTCCACTCCAATCCTAACTCTTTCTCTTCTCTAACCATAACCATAACCATAAACAACAAACCACCCGCTTAGCTTATAATATTACAAAATTACCATCATCTGTTACTTTTCTAAATTTCCTCCATTAAAATAAAATAGAAAGAAAAGGAAGAAAGGCGTTATTATTATTAAGGAAATAGGTAAAAGTATGAGTATAAGTATGAGAATAAATATTAATATAAATAAATAAGGAATAAAAAAAATTAAAAGTTTGAGATTTTATATATTATATAATATATAGTATATCTAATATAACCTGCTATTAAAAAAGAAGAGAAAAAGAGAAGTTGGAGTAGTAAAGTGCATGCGTGCATCGCTTACAATTTTTAGTCAATTAGTTAGTTAATCAGTCAATCAGTCAAGCAAGCAAGCAGGCAAACTCGTGATGATGCATGGAAACTTGATTAAAGAAAAAACAACGAGGAGGGTTTTCTATCGTATCGTATCCTATCTTAACCCATCCATCTAGCATTTAATGTATGTATGCCATGTAAGGTATGCGTCTATCTTTACCCCATCTACCCTCGATGTGTATTTGTCCATGTCCCACCCGCCCACGTCCGTCCCGCCCATTCATATACAAGTATCATACAATACAATTCACCTCCCCCAACCACCCACCCATCCATCCATTAATCCATAAAATGCCTTTTCGTTTCTCTTCTGGAATGTTCCATCGCCCAAGCAAGCCAAGAAAGATGTGCCAGAAACCCAGCCATCGAATCCAAATGCTGGTTCCATCTATGCATTTCCTTCCCAACCCATTCCCATATTCCCAAAACCTGATACTCTCGCTTAAGAGAGCTGGAAGAGAGCAGTGAAGAGCTTAGCAAATCAATCAATCAATCAATCAATCAACATCATCATCCCCGCCTCCACTCCCAACCCCCTTCTCCATCTCCTCCTCACTCTCACTCTCCCCACTACTCTCCTCCTCACTATCCTCCGTCCCATCCCCCCCACCAAAAACCCCCCGTCGATACCTCCCCCTCTCCCCCTCCCCCCTCAACTCAAACGGCACGCCCCCCTCAACCCCCTCCTTCACCCTCCCATCCTTATCCACATCCTCTTTCAAATAGAGCGTAAACAGGACGACGAAGAGGACGGTATCTGTTTTTCGGTTTTTGAGGACGTATCTTAGGGTGTGTGAGCGTTTTTGCTCTTCTTTTCTAATCAGAGGTCGAGAAGCGAGATTAGATGTCAGGAATGAATTCAATTCCGGATGATGAATGGGGGTTTGATGAAAAGAACTTCTTTTTTGGGTTTGGAAGGGGCTGAGCTGGAAGGGTGTGGAGAAGGGAAGGGAAGGGAAAGGGTAGAGGGTGGGTGAGATGATATGTAGGGGGAGAAGAGAATAAGAGGAGGAGGGAAATACTAAATAGACGTACCGTAATCCTTGCCCATCCCAATATTTCATGATCGGGAGCGTGAAGCCTGGTAAGCGGAGTGCGAAATCTGTCTCCCCATCAGCCCTTCCCCTCTTTCCTTTTTCCTTTTTCCTCTTCTCTCTCCAATCCACTCATCCCATCTCACTAAAAATCAATCAAAAATGAAAAGAAGAAGAGACAAACCATTAAAATCCAAATACGGATTAAAGAAATCACACCCATACGTCCTACCCTCCTCCCACTCCCACCCCTTCCGATTCTCCTCATTCAGAAAGTGTTTCTTCCTCGCGGCTTCCGACTCCGGTATCCCCTTTTCTTTCCGATGCTCGAGTCCGGATTCATCGCCGCCTTCTTGGAAAACCATTCCTAGATCCTCTTCTTTATTTTCTTCTCCGTTTGTGCTGTTTGATGATGAAGATGTGGAGGTGGGTTTGGATGATGAGCTGGAGCTTTTGGATCCGATATGGAGGGTGTTGACGGAGCTGGCTGCTGGGCCGTATCTATGTTCCCGAAATTAGCACACATGTCCTTCCACAAGCCCTCTCTCCCCCTCCCCCTCCCCCTCCACCTCCCCCGAAACAAAAGAAAAACCCCTAACTCACAAATAAGGTTTCTCCGCATAAACATCCCCATCCAACCCGGGATCCACCACCCACTTAACAATCTTAAACGCGGTCCCAAACCCCGGCGGAAGACGATCCCTAATCGGATGATCAAAATCATTCCCAAAGACCAAATCGTTTCCATTGATGTTGGACTTCGGAGTGAAGGAGAAGCAGATGCTGTACTGGTCTTTGGATTTGTGGTGTGGCGGGAGCAGGAAGTAGGGGGATGTGGTGGGTGAGTTGAGGGGGAGGCCGCGGTAGGACTGGGGGTGTTAGTTTTTGGGTTTGGGGTTAGGAGAGGGGAGGGGAGAAGGAAGGCAACTTTCGAGCGCAGCGAGGCCGGGGGTTTGGGGGCTTGCCCCCATGAAAACACAGCGAGACTGCTCTTTCAGAGTATTCTATTTCATGGGGGCAAGCCCCCAAACCCCCAGCCTCGCTGCGCTCGAAATTGCCCTTCCTTCTGAAAAGGAAAAGGGAGAAGGGGAGAAATACCTGAATCCTCACATTCAAATCAACGGAGATGAGTTCGCTTTCGACGGTGATTTTCGTAGGCGTGTTGACGGGTACGATTTGGTGTTTGGAGATGTCGTAGTCGGTGCCTGCGGTGACTTGGAGGATATAGTTGTGTGCCATTTTGCTTTATTCCTTTTGGTCTCTCTGGATTTTGGGTTGGGTTCTTTGGGTTGGTTTGGTATGAGTTGGTATGGGTTGGCGCGGTACGGTACGATATGAGTTGGGTTGATTTCGATTTCGCCTTCGATTTCGCCGTCGATTTCGATTTAAGTTACTTGAACTTTCGGCTTCGTTTGCTCTCCTCCTCCTCTCTTTCTTTTCTCCTCCTCCTCTCTTTCTCTTCTTTCTCCCTTTCTCTCCCTCTACTGTCACTCTCTCACTTTCCTTTTCCCTATCACTCCCCTTCTACCTTCTACCCTCTACCCTCAATCTTCCTTTCCCTTCCCTTCCTTCCTTCCCTTTCTCCTCTCTCTCCTTTTCCCTCTCTCTTCCCCACAAATTCAACCCAGGTAATCTCTCAAGTGCGCAGTGAATAAAGAGTCAAAAACCCCCCAGGATTCTCTTCTCCCAGAACAAAGAAAGAACGAAAGCAAAGTGGAGGGGAAGAGGCAGAGAGTGCACAAGATTTTGGGTTTTGGGTTTTTAGTCACAGAGCTCGGGGTAGAGACGTCACAACGTCTGGCATCGCATTTTTATTTTGCCGCATTTCGGGGATCTGGAAAAGGGAGGCGGTGACGTAGGTAACCTAGCGAAGTTTATACCCCTGCTCTTCCCGTACCTGCGGCATACGGAGGTGGCATGTGACATCAACTTTATCGCAATGACTCCGTCTTGGGGTTACGATTATGAGACTTCCTGATCATTTTTATGAACGTGAACGTGAAATGTAACCTTATATGAAAAGTGAGCGCGCAAAGCAAGCAGGCCCTTGTGTTTTAATTCTTCATTTAGGTATCATTCTATATACACTCACTACCAAACCCTCCCTTCCAAGTTTCAAGGCTTCAATGCCTCCATGCTTCATTCATTAATACCCCACATGCCATCTCCCAATCAAATTCCCATTCTCACTCCCATTCCCATTCTCATTCCCATACGCAAACTATGCAAGTTTCCCTTCCAATCTCATCTCACTTTCATTCTCACGCTCTCCCGCTATGCAAAAAACCCAAACTCAAATTCAATCAAAGAAACCATCCTCGTCCGGTTTCGGTTTCGGCGGCGGATCCTTCGCCGGATCAAGAAACTCATCGATCTTAACTCGTTCATAAAAACTAATATGCCCGAAACCAACCCAGTACTGAGCCAGTCGATCATGTGAGACGATGATCAGTTGGCTCTCGATATATTTATCTGTTTCGAGACATTAGCTCACGTTCCCCCCTCTCTATCTCTCTGGATTTGGAATTTCGAGGGTGTGGAGACTCACCATTTCTAAACATCCTCGCAGCCACATGACCTCGAGATTTGACGATCCGGGCTCCCTCGAATCGGGACTCGGTAGCAGTTCGTACGAATCCGTTCTTGGAGATATCATCCGCGATGAACGTATATTCCCCTCTCGGCACGTTGGGATCTCCGGTCAATTTAATCGCTTCCAAACTGCCCCTATAAATTCTCTCTTCTTTCTTCCTCGCTTCCCATTCTTCTAACGTCTCGTCGTCGCCTCGAATCACGCTCTTTTCGTCAAATGGCGTATCGTTATCTGGTTGGTTCATGAGGAGAAACTCGCAGCCATGACCGCTATAATCTCCCACCCAGATCCCTCTGAATGGCTTCTCTTCCGTCGGGGTATACAGTTTTGGGTCCAGGGTGGAATAGGTATAGACTTCTTCCCCGATATGCATGCCCGGAGATGCTGAGGTGGTTCCCAATTCCATCCATCTCCTGATCCTAAAAGCTTGATTGCTGACCTGTGATCGCTTATGTGGTTTGTGACCTATACCCGTGAATCCTTCTTGACTTGCATTTCGGACCCGATGACGAGCTGGAATGGTCGACGGCGGCCATAGTTCCATGTATGGTTTCGGATCCACAGGCACCGTGAGTGAGAAGTTCGAGAATACACCAGAGACGTTAGGCTGGTTGGAGCTAGCGTTGATCCTCATAGGTGTCTCGGCACAGAACCGATGCGATGGTTTGGTGGACCACGTAGACAATATCCATGCTTCCAATCTCAACGCATCCAGCTGCAGCACAGGTATATCTTTGTGCAGGCGACATTTCGGGTTGAAGGAATGGATGAGAACCTCATCATCGACTTCCCATGGGACAAAAGTGGGAGCTTCGCGTTCGGCGATGAGTTGATATCCCTCAATACAGCCGCGACGAGGATCATACCGGGTAAGTATGATTTTCCCAGTTAGGAAGTAATCACAGAACCAGACCTTGTACTTGGTGAGAAACCAGTGCGGATCATGCGTGATATAGAGTTCTCGGTAGGTTCTGCATGGATAGGGTGAGGTCAGACGGACACCAGGAACGTTCTCTTGAACGTGTCGTTGCCAAACCAAGTCGGACTTGGCGTGAGAACTAAGAAGACGGCAAGTTGAAGAGGTGGCGACGAGGTCGATGGGACCGAGGAATGACAGAATATTGTCAATCAACTCGGATGGCAAAGACAGAAGATAGTTTGATTTGGTTGTCTCTGTGACGGCGAGAGCTGGAGACCAAGTTGTTAGTTGACTTTTGAATTAACTCGAGATGATTGCAAGTGAAACGAGTATTGACAATACATCAACAAACCACAGAACTAACAACGAATTAGATGAGTCACCCTAACATACCTGGCAGAGAATATCTCGATGGAAGTTCATTTTGAAACGGAGTTCCTTCTCTCGACGCATTTAAAAAATTCCTCTGCTCCAATTCTTCTCTTTCGGGCATCTGTACCGGCACGGATTCGACGAGGTTGATATTTTCTTCAATCCCGGGATCGACTCGACCATGCAAATACTCGTAATCATTATCCATTGGATACTGGTCGTCAGCGGAAGACGACGCCATGTTGTCCATTTCTAGAAGTCGGGGTCTTGAGAAGACAACGTTCCCAAGTCGGCCGAAGTGGTCGGAGACGAGTAGATATCGTTGACGGCGAGATAAATTCGTAGCTCTCGGATTGACGATCCCACTTCATACCCACGCCAAACCCAGATCCAGATCCAGATCCAAGCTTGCCTTGCTTGAGCTCTAGTGCTCTCTGGTCGTGCTCCACCAGCTACCCGTCCTGTCTAAGGCTGCATGTACGCACGGCTTCACTCGCTGGCGGGCGAATTGGTGGTCCTAGTCCTGACGCTGCACCGTCCGTCCGCTCGACTGGAAATGGGATCCGGTGTGCGGTCTGAGGTGGTCGAGGTCGAGGTCACGCCCTCCACTTGGCTCGCTGGTCCCAACAGGTGCTGTCCGACAGTGTCCTAGTGTCCAGTCGCAACGCCACCACCCAGCCAGCGTTCCGCGCGGGAGCTTCTTATACCGCTGACTCGAGGTCGACTTGCGAGGCTCCCAGTGGTGTATTCTGGACCCGGTGGATTGAATGAATTGAATGGAATGGATTGAATGGACTGAACTTCCTATTCCGGCCGTGGATCTCTGGGGCTGCGAGTACGGCAGTTACGGGTCGGTTACAGGACAGCGTCTAGTGTGTCGATGAGAGTGCTGGGTGCTGGGTGCTGGGTGCTGGGTGCTGGGTGATGTTGGGCGAAGCGTGGAGGTTCTCCCGTTGCAGCGATGCAGCGATGGGCAGTCTGGACCGGGGAATAACCACTTGCCCGTACCTCGGCCGATGCCGATGGGCGATGAAGTCGCTCGAAAAGCTCCTCCTCACTATCTCACTCTGCGTGGCCGGCAATCGAGGACCAGTTAATCATGCTCGCTCTCGCTCATTGGCAGCGAGCCTGCGCGACGGACGGCTGGCAAATGGAGTCGGCAGCGGGGCAGTCGTAAAATAATATGAACGAGTAAAGTGGTTTAGTTTAGCAAGAAAGGGATAGATGGATAGAGATGGATAGAGATGGATCGCGAGGAGAGGTACTTTATGGAGATCGTTATAGGCAGGTGGCAGGTGGCAGGGGGATCGGGGTCGCGCAGGTTGAGTGCACCAGCGTCGACCAGTGCAGCCAGTGTAGCCAGTGTGGTCCCCTCTCTCTTCGTTCTTCTTACTTCTTTGGCCCTTGGACGCCAAGATAACCAGGTTCGGGCGGTTTGGGCGTTGCGAGTTAATGTGTGTAGAGGTGAGGTGTGAGGTGTGAAGTGTGAGTGAGGTGTGGTGATGTCCCGCATGCACTCACTGTACAGTAGCAGCAGTAGCAGCATAACAGTAGACTGGGAAGCACAGACGAAAAAAAGCATTTTCCAACGTCCGGAGTACGGATTGCAGATTACGGTTACGGAGTAATCACGATGGATGGGATAGGATGGGATAGGATGGGATGAGGATGGAATGGGATATTGGGTGGACCACGGCAGGGATGTCATGACAGCAGCTGACAGCAAAAAAGCACGAAAAGCCTCGAATCTGTATCTTCCTCTCCTTCGATACGGTGCCAGGTACGAGGGCGCCCATTGAAGCTCGAGCGCCCCCACCCGGCGAGCATCATTTTGCATGTTGGATCACGTCTTCACGTCTCTCTCTTGCTCTGGTGCCTCCACGCTCAGCATCCGACATCGCCATGCTATCGCCATCGCCACCGCTTGAACTGTTGCTTGCTTGTTTGCTTGCTATCCCCTTCCGGGCGTTGTCCCCGATGTCCTCTCCTCTCTCTCCTCTCTCTCCTCTCCACTGTATCGCTTGCCCGGGACTCGGAAATCTGCAGGTGAGAGCGTCAGGACGGCAGCAAAGCAGCATGGCAGCATGGCAGCAGGGCACGGGACTCATCCAGGTCAGTGGCCGTCGCCCATCGCGGAGAACCGCGTGGCTGCAGACAGGGAAGCCCATCCTTCGAGTCGTGCGGCGGGAAGAGCGAGGACCAACGTTCAGGTCCAGGTCAAGACAGGACGTGGAACTTCAAGATGCAGATGCGGATTATCTGGCGCCCCTCTTTCTCCGTGTTTATATTAACTGAGTCCCGCAGATGTGGTTGTTGGATCGGGGATGAACGTGTGACCGTGCTTCCCGTCGACGCCTCGTGCAAGCATTGGAGTTGTTGGTGGTGGTGGTAGTGGTGGTGGTAGTGGTGGTGTTTGGTTGGTGTTGGATTGGGTGAGGGTGTTGTCGTGAGGCGTGACGTAGTCGAGCGGGAGTAAACGGTGCGAGACGAAAAGAAGCTGGCTGAGTGAGGGGTGAATAATATCAAAGTAAGATGGAATGACATCCCATTCCATTCCAACCAACTCAACTCAACTACCGACCATCACTCCATCCCACCTATTCCCCTCAGATTAAATCTCAACCAGATCCGCATTTCAGCAATCCCAATATCTTTTCATTTGCGCGAGAGATAAGACTTGACCTCATTCACTCCCTCATCTACAACATCAATATCAACATCAATATCAACATCTAAATCAATATCAACATCTAAATCAATATCTAAATCCAAATCATACTGTACATCGAATGACCTCCCTCCCCATCATCAAAGACCTCGTCCCCATAATAATGCCCTCACCAATCCACATCACCCACGCCTCCAACCTCGACGAGGAAACCGGAGGCACGACCGAAGGCATGATCAGGAAAGGTGCCATCGTCAATAAATCCTCCAAGATTTGCGCTTCTGGTAAGGCCACCACTCACCACCCATCCACCCATCCACCCAAATCACCCCTCTTTTTATACAAATACACAAGCATATATTTTCCTGCTTCATATCATCATCCACTTTCGACCTGGAGTTAGTTCTCTCTCGGCACTCATCCCTTTTATGTACGGGGATCATCATACATACATACATACATGCATACATTGAGAAGTATCGAACAAGCATGAGTGAGTAGTAAATAAAGGATCTGAGCTCAAGCCGGAGTAATAATTCAAGAGAGAGAAAGGCTCGGTGATAGATCGGTACTTGAGCTGTAGCAAGAATCTCACTCACCATCGTCGTCATCCCTTCTTTAATTACCTATCAATCAATAGTGCCGATCAATGATATCTCATACTAGTAGTTAAGAGATCTACAGTATACATTGCATATCCCACTTTACTAAAGCTTCTATTTCTAAATCTAAAGCTGAAGCTGAAGCTAAAATTTTATACTGTATTTATATTCATATTTATATCCCGCTCCCTGCTCGGGTTTTAAAATCGTAGTGGTGGTGGTAGTGGTAGTGTGGTTCTCGCTTAACCCCCTTTCCCTTCCCATCCATCCATCCCATCTATCCTTATCCATCCTTATTCACCCCACCATCCAAAATAAAATAAATTCTAATATCTATTCTATATCAACCTACATTTACTCACCGTCATAAATTCCATTTAAGCACGAATTATTTTCTCTCTCCGTTATGGCGTTGTAATAATATCTTTGTTTTCGTTTTTTTTTTTTTTGGTTTGTTTTTCATTAAGTTGGTTGGTTGGTTAGTTGGTTGAGTGGATGATGGATGAGTACGGCGCTGATGCTGATGATTTATCTTACTTAGGATGGGAGTTGAGGGTTTTGGTTGTTTATTTGTTTAATTGCATGTATGGTTTTTTCGCTGCGTTTTTTTTTGGATGTTTTTATTGCTATCAGAAATCCTTCCACTTTTTGCATATCAGCCAGCTTCGATTTCGTCGCATTTTATAAAAAAGCCTTCCACTCTTTGTTTGCCATTCAGCTTTAATTTATTTCCTCGCATTCTAATCAATCTTTGCTTCACACAAAACATACATTCCGCCCTCCACCTTTTCTCTCCCATCAACTTCCCCTATCCCTCTATTCCTTTCGCATCAAAGCACAACAAACATAACTCCCTTCCCATACCACAATCCAATAATCCTCAACCCTCTTCTCCTCACCATTCCATTCCTTTCCTCAAAACACATCTCCTAACCAAATACCAAGCTAACCACTCACCCACCCAGTAATGATAGCCAAACCACACAGCGCATCCGCTATCCGTACGTCCCTCTCTCTTACTCACCTCTTCCTACCTGCCCTTTTTTTCAAACCTTTCAAGAACTAATCTATCACAGACCATCATGGAGAACAAGATACCGTAGTAAGCGCCCCAACCCTCTCCTACCCTCTCCGCTCCGAGTGACGCTCCGCTAGCCCTCCGGGGGCCGCTGCCGCGGAGGCCGTCCTTCTCCCATTTCAATTCCAAAACTAACCACCCCCTCCTCCTCTCAGGTATACGCCCTCTCCGGCCACGGCACTCTCGTTTCCCACTCTGGCACAAAACGGTACCTCCCCTCCTTTCCCTCCCCTTCCCTTCCTTCCCCCCTTTCCCCTTTCTCTCCCCAAAACCCCAACCCAAACCCAACTTCGAGCGCAGCTCGCTCGGGGGTTTGGGGGCTTGCCCCCATAAACCCCCCCCCCCAAAAAAAAACAAAAAAGGAGTTAACAATGTAAAGGGAGCTCCTCTCGCCAGGCGACTTCGCGCTGATCCCAGCGTGGACGGAGCATCAGGAAGTTAACGAGGGGGAGGAGGAGGTGAGGTGGGTTGTTTGTCGGGGGAGTGGGGGGACGGCGGTGGTTGTTAATTTGGAGGGGTGGGGTGGGGGGGTTGTTGGTTAGGTAGGGGTAGGGTTAAGAGCTAAGAAAGATAGAAGATTTGAAAGGGGAGGGAGGAATGGAATGGAGGAAAGAGAACGGACGCTCATTAAAAAGTACAAAAACACATATTCTGGCGAAAAAGAATATCCGTCAGAATAGAAAAAGGATATGATTTAGCTTCATTTCCGCTACGGAGCTTGCGGTTCTTTCTTTCTTTCTTTCTTGCCCATCCATCAACGCCATCCCATGATCTGATGCCGAACGAGAAAATTTCGCAAGTCGCATATGCAAAGGATCCCTTCTACCTAATCTCACAAACGACTCCTTTTTTTCTTCTGTCTTTTGCCGAGACTTCCACCTTCCTCTCTTTTGTGAATTCTAATACAAAGCAGAAATGAACCCTTCGCACCCACCCCTCTAGTCAACATAACGTGGTCCATCATCCTGCCAATTCGCAGCAGGTGTTTCCGGCATACCATAAGCGCCTGGTGTGGGTGCAGCATAGTATTGTTGAGCTCCGGGGGTAGGAGCATCCATAGCTTGTGGAGTGGGTGCTCCCCATCCACCTCCCCATCCAGGAGCTGGAGTTGGAGCTGCAGCGGGAGTCGGTGCGTTGTATGGTGCTGGTGTAGGGGCGGAGTAAGCTCCTGGTGTTGGAGCGTTCATGGCAGCTGGTGTAGGTGCAGACATGTGAGCTCCAGGCGTAGGTGCATCGTAGGTGTTCGAGCCCCAGTTGTTTGCAGGAGGTGGAGCGGACCAGGCGTTATCATTCGAAGCAGCTTGTGGTTGATAGGCTGGCGTCTTGGCACCAGAGCCCCAAGCATCTCCACTACCGGTATATCCAGGCGTCTTGGAACCTGCGTTGAATGCATCTTGTTGAAGACCATAAGCAGGAGTCTTGGCTCCAGAAGACCAGGCAGGGGTTCGATTTCCAGCTCCATAAGCTGTGCGACTACCATCGTAAGGATTGGCAGTACGTGAACCATCTGCCCATCCAGGGGTTCTTCCACCGTCTCCAGATGACTTCCAGGCCGGTGTTCGTCCACCATTTGCTCCAGACGCAGGTGCTGTTTTCGGTTAGCGCTAAGAGTATATCAGGAAACAGAATGACTTACTTCTTGAGGTACCCCACGCCGGGGTTCTCTCCGTTCCACCAGCAGGCATCGGTGTACGACCACCATCCCATCCACCCGGAGTTGAATTCCCCATCCCACCACGACTACCACCACGAGGGGTGTATCCACCTCTTGCACCGCCACCTCTTGACAGTGGATCAATACTCTGTCCAGTAAGACGATCTTTGAAACCTAGAGCATCTTTCGGCACATTTACTGTCTTGCTCTTCGTATGTAACTCAACACGAGCGCTGGTGTCGGTGGTTTCCTTGACGATACCTAGCAAGCCCTTGTAAGGACCTTTTCGGATAGTCACAGTCTGACCAATTGAGCGATCTCTACCAAAGGTTTTTGGTGGAGCCATATCACCATTTGCTCCCCCAGCGTTGCGTTTCATAGCTGGATTCATCGAGTTGAGATCAGGACCAGAAGACGTAACCAGTCGTCCACCTTTGGCAGACACAGTTGCCACATTTGTCGTTCGTGTAACAAAGACACCTGCGTTCTCGCTTTGAGCAGAATTTCGCAAGAACAGGTATGCTCTATGAATATGAATGATCTTGCCCGATCTGCTCTCACCACCATGCTCCTTAACAACATCGTCCAGTCTAATCTCGGACCCATTCTTGTCGGTTGCAACGGCGTGTTTACGCTTCTCGAGCTTGTTTGAGATTTGTGATGGCAACACTGTTCGAGTCTGGCTGTTTTGGTCCAGCACAACCAGAGATTCTCGATCGACCTTAACAACACAACCAACTGTCGAAGGATCTAATTGAACAAGATCCCACAACTCATATTGGCCTAAAGATCCACTGCCACCCGAATCGCTGGCCTCCCGTAGATCTTTGCTGAAGACTGTGACTTCGGTGTTCCCTTGATCAGTCAAGAGGGTAACTCGATCCTCAGAGATTTTGACAACCATGCCGACTTCATCACGGAATCTGCTGCCGCCTATGACCTTGACGTGATCACCCTCTCTGAAGCGTTTTCGAAGACCTTTGACTGGAACTTCGATGGTTTGTCCACGAAGGTCGCCTTCCGATACTGCCATGGTTACAATGTCACCTTGAACGGACACAGCTTTACCAACAACACCCTTTTGTTCGCCCTCATAGACCTCAATGATATCTCCAGGGAGGTAAGATGCATTTGCCGTACTGGCCTTGAGACTGGCTGCCAGAGCATTCAGATCAAGATTCTCTGTACCATCTTCGGCACCAGAAGCAAATCTTGTGACTTCCTCCAATGTTGGGTTCACATCCTTTGTGACCAAGACCTGAATCTTGACTTCTTTCTCGCAGTAGCCGTTCACATACTCGTCACCCATATAATTCCACGTTTTTGTGTCCGGCCGTCCCTGCAAATATTTAGCGTGTCGCTTCTTGGCTTCCACTTCACTAAACAATCGTTGAGGAGGCCTTGGGCCTGCAGTCGGTCGTTTTCTCTTTGCGCCAAATGCATCTGCCGGTGCATTCGCATCATCGTGAAGACCATAATCGAGTCGCGGGACGTATCTGACCCTGACCTCAAGACCTGTGTCAGTAACATCAATGACCTGAGCAAGATCGCCTGCGTATTTTGGAGGTCGTCTCAAACGGACGTAAGCTCCAGGTTCCATCGACGGTGTCTTTGTAACTCTCAGAAGATCCGGCATCTCCTTAATCTCGACCAATAAGCACTTCGTTCGCGGATAGACATTCATCATACCATCTAGAGCTGCCATAACATCTGCTTGTCGTTGTGCTTCGACATAGATGAATCCTTTCATCGTTGATTGTGTTCCTCCTCGTTCGAAGGCACAAGTGATCGCAAGTTCTTCCTTGGTGCCCATCCGTTCTTCGATGCGCTTCATAATGGAGAAAACGACCTCCCTCTCCTTTCCTTCCTTACACCTGACAGCCCAGATGCTTGGATCATCGACACTAGGCAACAGAAGTCGCTTTGGTACCACCGCAGAGTCTCCAATAGCTCTCCCAGTTCTGTTCTTGGTGCCGTATCTTTGTCGCCAGAGCTCTGCTTGCTTCTCAGCATCAAGACTTTGTTCCATCTCACGTCTCCTATCTAACTCCCTATGCCGCCTATCATCTCTCTCTCCACCCTCTGGTAGATGTTCCACGTCATCAGGATGCGTATCAGCAATGAAATTATTCTTGATCTCATCGAGCTCGTCCTCGTCATCATCATTCTCGTCTTCATCTTCATCAACTTCGGCTTCGACATCGAGGAACTGATTTCGGCGTTCGCGTCTGCGCTTTCTGCGATGACCCTGAATTCATGTCAGCCTACGGTCCATTTTGCAAGCAGCAAAAATTTCGTTCATGTGTAGATATCGAGTAGAAATGTACTCACCGTGATCTCCTCCTCTTCATCATCTTCATCTTCCTCGTCATCATCGTCGTTTGCGCCAGGCGCGGTATCTTCGCCCTCACCCTCCGCATCTTCATCATCTCCCTCGCCATCTTCATTCGCGGGTCTACTCTTAGAAACGGTTACTTCGTCGTCGGAGTCCTCATCCGCTCGTCTTTTGGAAGCCTCATTTCGAATTTGCGCTCCAGCATCGTCATCGTGATCCGACCCACCGGCATCCTCATTATCTGAGACATCAGCGGGTTGCGGATTGAAGTTATCGTCTTCATCTTCGCTATCATCGAAGTGAGCACTGAGTAAATTTGATGTTGACATGGTGTTGACTTTTGATGGACGAGGAATGAAAAGGATTGTGGATAATGGGAGGTATTTGTATTCGCGAAAATCTCCAGGCAGCCACTATCCAGTCGTGAAAAGATCCCTGGAGATGAATTTGAATGGACAGTAACTCGAGGGTGTAGTTGTGGAGTGTTGGAGGGCAACTTTTGGTTCTTCGACGGAGCTCAAATTCCTAGCGCGAACCTGTATCACGTGACGCAGCTTAGCCTCGAACTAGCGCACCCCCTCTTTCTGACCAGTAGATATCCAAAGTTTGCTAAGTCGGTCATGTAATTGAAATCATGAAAGCAATTCTCATAAATAAGTTTATTCGAGTATGTCTTCACACTTGATCTTGAAAGGAGTTCTGAATGTTAATTTTGACCCAGAATTATGATGAAATCGAGATATCCGAGGTTCGTCAGCCTTGTCCTCGAGAGGGTGAAGTGCTTGTCAAGATTGCTGCCGTAGGAGTAAATTTTGTGGATCTCTTATATGTGAGCCACTACTACTCAATTAAAGACCTTTAATCTTGAATTGCTCGTCCTTACTGTATAATTTGTGGTTACGCCAACTTCATTCCCCATTGACTCAATATTCATCCACCTCACAACCCCGGCTGAGCCTAGGTATGCAATATTCTCCCGAGTTTCCAAATAGAACAACTCACCTCCTCCACTAGGCAAGAGGCAAACATCAAAACAATCACTCTCTCGTCACCCCTCCATTCATCCTCGGCCTCGAATTCTCCGGGACCGTTATTTCCTCTCCTTCCATCTCCCCCTTTCAGCCAGGAGACCACGTATTTGGCAGCGCCCAGGGCTCGTACGCCACCCACATCTCCGTCCCCGAATCGTCCCTCCGCCATAACCCTCCAAGCTGGGATTTCGTCACAGCAGCTGGTCTAGCAGCCATAGCTCCGGTCAGCTATGGAGCCCTCATCCTCAGAGCTGGATTGAAGGAAGGGGAAACGGTACTGATTCATGCGGCAGCCGGAGCGTTGGGACTGATGGCTGTTCAAATCGCGAAAGCGTCAGGGTGTAGGGTCATTGGCACTGCTGGTTCGGAGGAGAAGTTGGACGTTGCGAGAAGGTTCGGTGTAGACCAGGGAGTGAATTATGTTGATGACGACGAATGGTGGAGGCGGATCCTTGAGTACACGGATGGGGAGGGGGGGGGATGTTGTTTATGATCCCGTAGGACTTGTTGTAAGTGTCTCCACAGTCTCTACTCAAAACTTTAAGTCCAGGACATTAGAAGCGATATCAATGTCCAAAATGACAGTAAACGTCGAGCGAATGTGAACGTCTGACAGAAAACGGAATTCCGAGACTGATTCTCCCAGGATAAAAGCATGAAATGCCTGAAGCAAAAAGGCCGAATACTGATAACAGGATTTGCTGGTACGGAAGGGAATATTGAGAGAATTGCAATGAACAAAATCTTACTACGACAAGCTCAAATCATAGGCTACGTGAGTCTTGTCCATCTCTGAACCGAAACTTGCTAAGTTGAGGAGCGGTTCGGCATGACAGATAGAATAGACCCAGCAGAGACAGCCAAGATTTGGCAGGGATTGAAGAAAATGTGGGAGAAACGTCTGCTTAAACCAATAGTATACGATAAGGAATACAGAGAATTAGAGAGTGCAGTAACAGCTATGAAAGACCTTGCTTCAAGGAAAGTATGGGGAAAGGCTGTGTTACGCATGGATGGCGAAGAACGGCCGAGATTGTAGACAGGTTATTGAGGATAGTGCGATAGCATTTCAGTTCCATTCATCACCGCTGAATTGCATCCTCTCCCTTGCCATCGCGAATTAATGAAAAATTCTCGTTAAACATCGTCGACCATGCTTTTGCCTTCTATTTTACATCGAGCCGATGGGAATTTGCCCCCAAATGCTCGAAGATCGATGCCTCCACAATTTACCCGAACGCCTGGCTGCATAATGCTAATCGCTCAATACGATCTATTATCGCTTCAAGAACTATCATCAAAGCTTGACTGCCCATACCTGCGCGAAAGTCATATGTTAGCACGCTCTAGATAGTGTGACAACGGGAAAGCCCTTCAGGAGAATTAGACGTACCCCACGGCCTCCACTGACTCCAAGCCAATCTCCACCATCATTGTTTAGAGCTGAATGCGGTGCCCAACTCAAATTACCTACTTCGTAGTCGCATTGCCAACTAGCTGAAGGTCCACGAGTGTTATCTGGTACTGGTGCACCATTCATTGCCTGTCCAGAGTTCAAGGCAGTACTTTGATTGAGCAAATCCCAAACAAGCACCAGCGAGTCGTCTGCGCCTGATGCTAAAGTTCCACGCCGGGATGGTGACCACTCTATGCAGTTGACATTTGCTGCGTGGCCTCGAAGTTCAAGCAACGCCTGTCCTGGTTGCCTCACGTCAAGGATCCGTATGACGTTAGAGTCTTGAGAGAAAGTTGCTAGAAGATGAGTATCATGTGGCGATGCTGCCAGTCGTAACAATGGAGGTGCGTAAGACATGGTTTGTTGTGCCAATGTGGGGCTGATCCTCCCTCCTGGACTGGCATCTAGGGAATCTGAGAATTGTGATACTGATCATGTAGGGTTCGACATACCTTTATCATCCTTAGCGGTAGGCTCATAGATAATAGTGCTATGTTCTAAACTTCGCAGATCGAACATTCGCACACTACCATCTGCACCGCAACTGACGAATACATCCACGCTGTTAGCACAAAACCGCACATCAAAAACTTCCTTATCGTGCGCAATCAGTTGAGTCTTTGCAGTCAGCGTTGGGATGTCCCAGATTGTACATGTCGTATCAATACTCGAGGTTATAATAAGACTGGGGGAGACTGTGTTCCAATCAAGAGAGGTCAGAGGAGCGGTATGCTCTGGAGTCTTTGAGTTCGAAAGTAAAGCTAGCGGTGTGAGCTTGCTTGCAGGTACATCTCGACCATGATTCGCGGACCGAGTTATTGAGTTGCCAGGCGATGCAGTTGGTGTTTCTGAAGGCAAGGACCAAAGCCTGAGGTGGTCCCCAGATGTGGCAAGGAGATCGGTCGATTGTTTCTGTGAAGATGGAGGCTCCCAAAGCAGTCGCGTCACAGGATATGAATGTGTAGCTTCAGCGATTTTGACAAAATCAAGGCCGTACTTGGGGGCTCCTGGAGTATACGATTCGGGCGGCGTAGGGGTGATTTGTGAGTCGAGAATTTGAATCTTGGATAGATGTGTAAGCAGTTTTCCAAAGACTGAGCGCAAATGTAATAGTGAAATGGAGGGGTAAGAGAGGGGCAACCCACGAAATTATGCCCGTCTTCAAGATAACTTCCTACTGCCACTTTTCCCGCCTCGTGGTTCTGAGCAGGCCATTTGCACCAGTCGAACGCATAGAGCGCCCATGGCGCAAGGTAATTGCTGTTTGTAGGCACGGCATTCGCGCCATCGTAGGAATAGGGGTTCGCACCAGGCAAACCGTCAGATAAACCCGAATCTGCACGAGGTCGAATATCGGCGAGACCAAGGGGAGTGTTGGAAACAGTCCTCTGGTTGTTTTGTGGGGTGTATTTCTGATTCGTAGGCGACGCAAAATGGCCTTGATCACCGCTGGGAGTAGCAGGAGTGAAGGGAGCATATCCTTGATCAAACCCCGCAGCTGGGCTTGATCGCGTATAACTATGAGATAGCCCTAGAGCTGAAGACCTCGACGGACTGGCGTATTGCTCTTGAGACATTCCTTGCGAGACAGTTGGTATCGTTGGAGCTGTGTTGGCAGATAATGGACCTGGCCGCCCTGGTTGTAGAGAACCCGGGAGCTGCCCCGCATTCTGATATTGCGAACCCTCAGGAGTGGCCTGCTCGAGGCTAATGCGAGGGCCACCAGGTGTGTAGTCTCGCGGCGACAAAGCGCCGCGTTGAGAGGTCATATTCGTTGTATTTGAGCTTAGATGAAGTTCATCTGGATGTCGGCGCCTAGGGGTCTCGTATAGCTGGGACTGGTTCATTAGCCCGCTCGCAGATGGCGCGGTCGCTATGGAATTAGGGTGTTGCGAAGCAAAGGAAGATGATGCTCCTGGCTGCCTTCCAGCGCTATTGTTGGAGTTCGATGTTCCTGCGCTGTATAGATCGGTGCTGGCTGAAGAAAGCGCGTTCAAGTTACCAGTGGGCGCTCCAAAGGAGCCTAAGTTTTGAGCAGCTTGTAGAAGACCAGATGCTGTGCCGAGAGGAAGATGCGCATTTTCTGATTGCGAGGAAGAGTGGGAGTGGTGGTGGAAGTTGAACGGCGGCATTGCATTCACCAGCTATTGACCTCAAAATGGCTTGGTCGACTGGTGTTGGTTACTCGATACGGGAGACCACAGCGTCGGGTATCGGTTCCAGTATCAATCTTGAAAATAATCTCACAAACAGCACGGATCTCAGGGTGAACATCAGAAAATATCTACTCTGAATAGGAACACAATAACTCAGCAGCTTATATGAATCAGCGACGAGAATTAACTTTTCATTTGTAGAGAGTACCTGAATGGGATACACACCTATGGAAGAAATACTCTTTCTCTCAGGCTCGAGATGGCGTGGTAGCCGAACTGCCCTCATAAGTAAGCTTCTATAACGCATTATGCGGGTCAAGTATGTTGCTATACATTAGATACGCCCATCTAGGTTTTAATGTTTTTCCGTCGTTTTCTAACATTGGATACTTCGTGCTTGAACCTCTTGTTGTTTCTATCCCGTTGACCGGTCCTAATGGGTTACCGTAGAATAGAAACAGCAAGGGTTCGCACGAGGTTGTGATACTGCTCTCGAACGTCATATTTTGACCACGCTGAACAAAATCTAAGTCCAATAATCAAGCTGCCGGCGCCTCAATTTGTGCACGGGAAGGCTGCACGACATTGATTCGGACCGTAGATCTCTAAATCTCAAAGTCTGTTCCTGAGTAAGTGAACATTTGATTCGAGGATGCATATCATGTCAGTAACTCATGGTGTAGGCGCCTTGCCATTTCTGCAATCAAAGCTTCACCCATCAAACCACGAGAAAGTTTATCCAGCTGCTTTCACTCCGCTAGGAAAAGAAGATGTCGCAAAGATCACATTGCCTTCTTCTCCTTCCTCCACCACCCTCACCTGTCACCCTGGCATCCCTGTCAGCGGCATACCGGTCAACAATCATTGCTACCTTCTCAAGCCTCAAAGATCTCTCAACTACCACAGAACTTCTTGTTGTTCTACCGTGTCCTGCTCTGCATGCGCACCTCCAAGCTCCTAGATCAGAAATCTACGCGGAAACCCAGAAGCTTCTTGGTGGGGTCTACAGTCTGATCTGCATTACGTCTGCAAAGCTCGGCGTGGATGTTGAAACAAGTACGCCTGGGTCTGTCGATGCACGCATCCTGCTTGTGGATTATGGATTTTCCCAGCATCACCCTACGGATAGTGAGGTTGGATTCGATCCTTCCGTGTCAGGGCCGATCATTGACCTTCCTACCCTTTCTTTCACTCGCCGTCAATGGAATATTATTTTCTCTGTTGACGGGGAGGAGGGACAGGCACTCCTTGCCAGGTACACAGACCTGGCAAATAAAAACAGCCCGCCACTTTCTGGCCGTGTAGAGATCGTTGCTGGGGGCATCAGCTTGATACAGAGACAGCCCATACTGAATCCATCGGAACACGCTGTTTGGTCAGTTCCTCACCAGGTCGTCGCCGTCGGTGGTACATTTGATCACCTTCACGCAGGGCATAAGTTATTACTCACTGCCACCGCTTTACTACTTCAGCCCCAAAGCTTCGTATCCCAAACAGAACGGAGACTGATTGTTGGAATTACCGGCGACGCCCTACTCCAAAACAAGAAATATGCGGAGTATCTCAACAGCTGGGAACAGCGACAAGACGATGTTGTTGATTTCCTACTGTCCATACTTTCATTCACTCGTTCAAGTCGCGAAGAGGCAATAGACATCAAATCGTTTAACAAACCTGTTGTTAATGGTCGTGCCATCCATACCAAGCTAGAAGCATGCTCAATCACAATCGAGTGTGTGGAGATTCAGGATCCCTTTGGACCTACGATTACAGATGAAAGCATCACAGCACTTGTGGTTTCTGGCGAAACCAGGTCAGGTGGCCAAGCAGTCAATGACAAGAGGTTAGACAAGGGTTGGAAAGCTCTTGAAGTTTTCGAGGTTGACGTCTTGGACGCACATGATGTCGAAGAGGGTGCAAGCAAGGTTGAGGACTTTTCTTCGAAAATCAGTAGCACCGAGATCCGTCGACGACTGGCTGAGACGGCCCGCAATCCGTCACGGTAGGGTTTTGTTGGTGGGAAACACTTGGTATCGAGATGCCATTAGCAACTGAGGTCCCCAGTGCCATACCTGGTTGAACAATGTTATGTGTCGAGGTCACCTTTCATCTCCTTGTTGGCAAAGGTCGGAAATTAGAGAACTGTTGGTGCTTTGGCCTTGCAAGTCGTCTCCTGCATCCTCATCACAGCCTTATGCGGGCTTGATGATATTTTCACCAACATGTGGAATTTTTCGGCCGAGGGACAAGACGGCCCCCTCGGGCACAGGGGAAATGCCGCAATTCTTGCTAACACTAGGTCTCATCCCCCCACCGTGTTCCTAGACTACACTGTGACGGGCACAGCATTGTTACGAAAAGAGACTCTTGCGTCAGTTTGACGGCAGCATATGCATATCATCCATGGCGGTCTGCCGTAGCTTGCGGCACGGCTGCAGTGAGTCTCTTGATCCATGCAGCCAAAGTCCGATTGAGAGCGATATATTATATGATAGACTAGGTAAATGCACGCTGACGGAGCTCCAAGCGGGCCGTCCCCGAAGTCTTTTGAGGTGGGATGACTCCAGGATGAGAGGTAGGCGCGTCGTCTGCCAATCATGCCCGTGAATTCGCAACGGCATGCGACCACTTTTCGCTATCATGTGCGCATGTGCGTCTAACAGCACCAGCATCTGCTTCCTGGCCACGGCGGCCACGGCCACGATAATGTACTTCGGCCTCGATGCACCTCACCAGCGGGTAGCCAGCAAATCCGACGGGATTCGCTAGAGTCCACGGCCAGCCCCCGGGGAGTATCGTGACGGAAGGATCCCGCGTATGCAACCCCATGCTATGGCATCGAATCGAAGGGCCTTGTTACCACCACTCCTGCAACAATCGCAGTGGAATTCGATCATGTGATTGAAATGCTCCCAAACGGAAGGTTACGCTAGGGTTTCCTGGTATTAATACGTCCAATCATGCTTTGTGACCCCGACCTTTTCTGCACAAGAGACGAAAACCAGCGAATGACCAGAGAAAATGAGTGATCTTCTCCATTCCCGTAGCACCAGCCCTGCTGCGATTGCCGGATGCATAACCACGTCAGTACTGGCTCCATTCTGCTCGACCGGGATATAATGTGTGTTGGCATCTCCTCGACCTGTACTCAACTACTTGGGCACTAGAGTGTACGAGGTCTTTTCTGTTCTCGAGCTCGACACTCCCGGGATGAAGTCGAGGTTACGAATCCCTCATCTCAGATCATCTAAGCCTAGACGTCGTCGACTTTCCCACAAGTCCGATAAGACTTAATTTATCTTCAACCGTAAAGAGAATTTCTACGGCATGGCCGTCAACCTGTCACCGGAGGGCCATGATCAGTCCATTTTTCCTATCTTAAGACTCAGTGATGAGATGCTGGAGGCCATTCTGGACCATTTGAGTCCCCAATCCGGCGAACTGCTGAAACCAGACCACCGGGCGAGTCTGTCCGTTGAGAGCTTCGCCACAATTCCCCCTCAATTTGTCTATGACTCTAGCCAAATTGATCACTTTGTATGGAAGCTTCAACCTCAGATTTGGGGTTTAGGCTCGCTAACAAAGTTTGTAGAGCCGGACCTGCAAGAGATTCCTAGAAATGGGACGAAAACGTCTGTTTCTGCGCATATCCGTCCGCTTCTCCTCGGCGGGCTTCGAAAAGCTACAGAATATTGCGGATCGTCCTGGTCTTGCCGAGTACGTGAAAAAATTCAGCTACATGATTCCACGCTTCTATAGTCAAGGTATGATGGTCAAATATCCCTCGATCTAACATAACCAACAATATACGGTAGATCGAACCCGTTTCGAGAGGATGCTGCAAGACTTCAATGAACCTCTTCAATCGACGTTTATGCAGCAAATCGAGAGAGGAAGGAACCAACAACATCAAGAGCCTCGTCGTACGATAGATAATCACTATCAGATCAATCGGACCATGCGGAAAGCCGAGGACCAGAAGAATATCATCAGGAATTCCATCGATAGAGACAGTCTCCTGTATGGCTTGTCGAAATTCAAGAATCTCCAACAAGTGCGATTGATGAGAGTAGAAGATGAGGTTGATACTGGCTGGGCTCGTTTTCTCAACAAGTATTCGGGCTATAACTATACTGAGGAGTACAAAGCTGAGGACTGGCCGAGATCATGCGAGCATGCTGCCAGGACACTGAGCTGGGCGCTGCTTAGATCCGACAACAAGTACCTCTCGCGATTCTCGAGTCGATTCATGGACCCCAGCGTAACCAACCTGTTTCTTTGTTCCGTCTCGTTGACAATGCTGTGTTTGGGCTTAGAACCCTTTTCCATATTTCTCAACTGTCATCCTTCACAAAAACCTCGGTGCTAATTTATTGAAGTCTCCTCTGGTTATCACACCATACCTACGGACAACTGCAGCAACATTAGCACCGCGCTTGAGATTTCTAGAACTGGAGTTCGTCGATGATAGAAGCCACCGTGATGATAGAGTGTCGGAGTTATCGGAGCTTTTCGACATCATCTTCAGGGCAGCGACGAATCTACAATGTCTTCACGTTGGGTTCCGACATCGCATCTCGGCGCCGCTTTCCCTGATCTTTCATGATGTGTGCTTCGGTAAATTGAGGCACCTGGGACTCCACATGTGGGACGTGGACAGTGATGAACTTGTTGAATTGCTGAAGAGACACCAGAGTACTCTTCAGTCCATTCGTCTAAGGCACATATCATTGAAGCAAACGCTAGACGAAAAGAATTGGGAAAAGGTTCTTCGATTCATTAGGTACGCAATGCCGAAACTCAAATGGATAAGTTTGAGAGGCATCGGGTATGATTCAAGCATTAACGCCACAACACATGCAATGGGTGGTCTACATTTTGCTGGACCAGCATTTCATGCACACCCTTTAACTATGGACAGTGACAGCGATAGCAATTGGTCTTCTGAAGGAACGGGGGATAATGCCGACGATGGGGATGAGGAGCAGCACCAGGAGGGCAGTGATGTGGGATCTGCCAATGATCAGCACGATACGGACGAGCACGAAGGATCGGTAGCAGAAGCTGATGACCCTGACGATAACGACAGTGACCTCGAGGAGGAAAACCATGATCTGTCATTTGGAGAAAGCTTTACCGCTGACGATTCGTTAATCGCAAATTACCTTATTCAACCCGAGCCACAACAAGATGCCTTTAATGCGACACAACAATGCGAATGTGGGAATGGATACGGCTGGGATGACTTACATGATAATGGAATATCTGTGGATAGACCGCAATGGAAGAGATGGGAAATCTGGACGGTCAAACCATGTTTAAGACACGATAAAAACACATTCGGATGAAGTATCCCGATCGAATTTTGTGTCTATAGACTACGAAGGACTCCAACGCAAGCAGCACCCTATGTCTAGCTTCTGAAAAGGCTCAGCTATGAATGATCTGCCCGCCGTCGACAATCTGCAGAACGTTAGCGGGGACCTCTTCGAATTGAGCAACTAAAGAGCGGAAAGGGCTAGGATGAAACAAAAACATCGAAGTCATACAATGTCGGCCCCTACAAGAGCATGTCAGCGTTGATTCTCGTCAGAGATAGGATGATCCAAGAGATTGAGAGGAAGAGGACATACCATTGATATACGTTCCCGCATTACTAGACAGTAAAATCACCGCTCCCGTCAACTCACTTGGGACTCCCAGCCTTCCCGATGGATTTCTCTCCTTCCAACACTGCCTACACCTCTCAAGACCCTCTCCTTCGTTCAGAATCGTATCCATGTACCCAGGAGAGATCGAATTGACCCTAATCCCATACCTAGCCCATTCCGTCGCCAAGCAATTTTTCAACGTCAACACCGCTGCTTTACTCACATTGTAAGCAGATTGTGGTTGCGGATAGTTGACCATGTGACCCGATATCGAAGCAACGAAGGTAATACTCCCTTTCGTACCCTGCTTCACCATCTGCTTCGCAACAGCTTGGGCACACAAAAATGTCCCTGTGGTATTGATATCAATCGTCTTCCTAAATTGCGCACTGGTCATCTCTAACGCGTGGTAACATCCCACGACACCGGCGAAACACAACAGGATATCCACGGAGCCGAGGAGCAAAGCAGTACTTTCTACGGCGAGGGAAACCGCAGCATCGTCGGTGATATCCACCTCCGTGCTCATGATTTTTGCATCTGGAAATTCGGCGGAGAGAGCATCAATTTTGGGCTTTGCTTGAGATGGATTGACGTCAAAGATCATGAGTCCGCTGAGGCCGTGTTCTAGGAGAGCTTTGGCGGCTTCGAATCCAAGAGTGCCGGCTCCTCCTGTCACGATGGCATTTCCGTTAACTGCAAATCGAAGTTGGGCTCGTTGAGCGGGAGTGAGGTGTGCTGGTGTGGGTTCTGGAGGAGCGGTCATGGACTTGGCATCTCCGGTGCTGAAGACCATTTCTGGGAGGACTCGAGATGTTAGGTTGTCTCGGTCCGAGGTCCCTGTGGACACGACTGGTTTTGCCATGATTGTTGAATTGAGAGGCTGAAATGAATTTAGATTTGAAATTTCAGAGGGAATTTGGTCAAGAAAGGTTGAGAATCTGGGAAATATCTCTGATATAATAACTGGGACCTTGGTATCTCCTAGTCACGTTCCGTCACCGGAAATTCGGAAAGGACCAAGTTTCAACGGATGCTGATGAATGACAAGCTGCAGAGCAAATAATGAAATGTGTAGATATGTGAGATTATAAGTTGGGGAGTATTGGACTTTATATAGGTTTAGAGAATGAGAACTCTCTCGGCGTACAGCCGTTTGGTGTCCGTCGATGCAAGACCCGCAAGTTGTGCGACCCAAAAGCTCGGGAAACTTGCTGATTTTCATGGTATAGAATGGGGTAGAGACAAGTAGGCCGAGAAAGAGGGAATACCTACCCAGTTAATGAAGGTCTAATATAACAAAGGATAGGAAAGGATTCGAGCTTTGGTTTTGAAGCACCAACCTGTGCTGGAATTAGTGGGACATAACGAGTAAGATATTTTATTGCGATCGCCTGGCGACCTCATTATAATCCGACGAGTTGCCAAATTGACTCTCATAGAATGCACATTTATGTATATGTTTTGACAGGCGTTATCCTCTTGTAAAAGTCCTTGAAATAGTTAGAACTTTGAGTTTAGAGTGTTACACGACTTCTGACACCCCCTGGTGATATTTTGGTTGGTGCCACAACCAAACAATGACGTCCAGGTGAGCTTGAGCTTCCCAGCGAAACTTTTGGACATTTTGCTATACCTCACCACATTCCACCATCTCGAACCAGGACTTCCACACCACCTTACAGTCTATGCAGGGTCTGTTGATGTGCACCTGATGTCTCGTTCCTGTCACAAGAGCTCTCATCGCCAAGTGACCCTTCCCTCCCAGCATGTGAACATAGCTACCTAATCCGGCAACTACCGTCTCTTAAAAGATTCACAGCTCGCATTCCCCAGCTCGTCATTCACGATACATTACACTATGCCTCACGGTAGATGAGATAGCAGTTTCAAGGAATCAGCTCGTCTTTCTACAGCTTCTGCCAAATCCAACAGCTCCAAAGTCATCAAACAACCATGTCCCGCTCGTCATTTTTCCGCCCTTCCTCACACGACCAAAATCCCCTCCTCGCCCAATACACCGACAACGAGCCATCCTCATCCATTAATCCCAAATCAATCTCGATATCCATGCGCGACCTGTCTCCCCGTTCGTCCGATCCTCTTTTCCAATCCACCTACCACGATGAAAGCTCACGAGCAGCATCTCCCAGTCCACCGCCTTCCTTCTACCGTGCACAAAACGACGATACAGAACATATCAGTGCAAATGTGAGTCTGAGTAGGAACAATAGTTCGAATCCTAGTCTAAGTCCATCGCCATCGAGGACGAAGCCTAGGAGGATACAGTTTTCTGCTCCACCACCGCCGATTGCGAGTACGGTTCTGCTTCCACCAAGGAGTTCTTCGAGCTCAAGCAAAGGAAGGGATGGAAGAGGAGGAGAGAATACACATGTCACTGCACTAGGGAGCCCAGGTCCTAGGAGGACGAGAGTAGGCGCACCGATTGATCCGTTACTTGGGCTAGAGAGGAAGGAGAGGGCTATACAGGAGGAGTTGCAGGAGCTATTAGATGCGCAAAGTGCGGGCTTAATTATGGGGTTTGGCGGTGGTGGTGCTGAGACACACGATGGAGGAAGTGATGCTGGTTCAAGCACGCCTACGACGAGAAGTTTCGCGCGGAGTGGAAATACATGGAGGGAGAAAGGAGGTGGCATTGTGCCAGTTCGCCAACCGAAACGAAAGGTTGTGGGTTTGAGGGGAGCAAGGAGGGGTCTGTTGAGGGATATGCGAGCGTTGGTGCAAGTTAAAAATGAAGAGATTGAATTACTAGCTGAGGAAATCGAGAAGAGGCAGGTTGTGCTTGCAACGACGGATGGATATGAGAAGAGGATCGAGGAGAATAGGAGCCAGTTGAGTGGGTATAGTGGTGCAGGAGGAGATGACTCTGGAGAGGGTGAAGGAGGTGGTGAAGAGGCGATGGAGATTGCGGAGCTGAGGACCGAGGAGCGAGCAGTGGAGAATGAGATTAGGGAGATGGAAGATAGATTGGTGCAGATGAAGGCTAGACATCGATGGCTTGGAGAGAGGATACAAGAAGGCATTAACAGGAGAGATGCGAGATTGAGCAGTTATCGTGGTGCTCTGCGAGAAGTCGAAGCCGAAGCGAAAGACTTTCTCAAAAGGCCGCCAATAAGTGTTTCTATCGTCATGGGCAGCGAAGAGGGATTTCACGCATTACCTGCCAGCAGGAGAACATTGGGTATGGCTAAGGAGTGGTGGAGTAAGGAGGTGACACTATTAGCAGCCCGCGAAGCCGAAGTCGAGAAAGAGAAGTCAGCACTCGAAGAAGGTGCTCAAATGTGGGAACAAAGCATTAAGGTTGTTATGGAGTTCGAGGACGATCTGCGGTCACAGATGGCGTCCAGCGATGCGAAAGATGCCGATATGCTACAAAAACAAATCGAGAAGATGCGAAAAGTTATACAGTCGCTTGCGGACACTCTCCGAATAGCCGAAGATCGAGGATGGAATCTACTGATATGTGCAGTTGGTGCTGAGCTAGAAGCTTTCAAGGAAGGAGAAGGCATCCTGCAAGGCGCTTTGGACACCTTGAAAGCTGAGAGTGGAGACACCCATGAGCAAGATGATGGTCCTAGCAGTAGCCTGACAAATGGCCTCGATGAATTGACGGGACAGCCTTTGAGACTTGAAAGTCTGGAGAGAGAAGAGAGTGAGGATGATGGACCAAATCTGGCAGAACTAATGGTTGATAGGGCAGGTGATGACACAAGTTGATTATAGCGCTGTTTAGGATACCAGAACGATAGTTCCAGTACTGAATCCATCGGATGCACCAATGCGATGAATTTGCATATTGTCCTGTTATGTTTGTTCTAGCTGTGTCTCTGACTCTGAGTTGGACATTTTGAAGCTCAAAAATATTGGACATAGGTAGGTAACAGCACTCTCCTGCTCACAACGAAAGGTTTCGTACCCGAACATCATTCATGACTTGATTGTCGGGACTTTTCCTACGAAGTGTCCTTCAACCTCCGCCTCCGCCTCCACCCCTGCTTTCGTCAGACTTCGCTCATCAGTACTTCCGCGACCGCCAAGAGGAGGCTGACAATTTCGTCCCATTCTCTCTTTTCCCCTGTCAGCCTTGCGTCGGGAACCATCTCGGCAAATTGAATCATAATTCGGGTATAAAGCTTCTCCACCTGGAAATAAGAATTGCCTTTCCAACGGCATCAAATCCGCACCTCGCAGGCTTGCAGCCCAATGGCAAGGCCCGTCTCGACAACGATCGCCCGCCATCCTCCTCGCGGTTTACGGTGACAAATTAAAAACCCTTTCAACGCTTAAGTCGGATGAAAAGCTCGATTATTATTCGTTACCCTAAGCTATGTGCGGGACCTAGTACTTCCCCATTATCAGATATTTCCGGCTTGCAAGTGCGAATGTCATGGACGCCCTTGTAGTCCTTTTTATCTTAACTTTTGAGTCATTCCTGTCCTTCTCTTCATGTTTTGAAGCGCTGTTCGTTTTTCTCTCCTTTTCTATTGTTTATACATTGAGCAAGCTGCCATGGCAGCTCCTGAGATCGATCTCCCCTCCGAAGACGATCTTGGCCGTCTTTCCGAGAAAGATGTCGCCTTCGGCGGTGAAGACCGGAAGCAGTACAATGACTCGACCTCAGATTCCATAAACCAAAACCGAGAGGAAAATGTCTTGGACGAGGACTCACCAATCATCTACCACTATCTCACATTTGAAACCCCTCTTCCCTTTCCATCGACCACTATATCAGCAAAATCTACAGCAGAGCCTCCACCTCCGCAACCGGATCTTCACAAATACACGTCGCCGTTCGACTGGCCTGAGTCCAGGAAGAGGTTCATGATCTATCTCTCATGTATAGCAACAGCTATCACGGCTTACACGGCTGGATCCTATTCCCCAGCAGCGGCACAGATGTCTGCGGAATGGCACGTTAGCGAGACGGCTATTGTGGTAGGTATCACAATGTTCTGTTCGGGATTTGCTATCGCTCCTATGGTCCTGGCTCCATTCTCCGAAATCAATGGGCGTTATCCCGTTTTCGTGGGCGCCGGAATCCTCTACCTGATTTGCCAGATTTGTTGTGCGGTGACACATTCTTATCCTGGCATGTTAGTTGCGAGGTTCTTTGTCGGGTGTGGGAGTTCGGTGTTCTCGACTATGGTGGGTGGGGTGGTGAGTGATTTGTATCATGCCCATGGGAGGAACACGCCTATGGCGTTATTCTCGGGAGCAGCCCTCTTTGGGACGGGACTAGGTCCGCTGGTCTCTGGCTTTATTGCTCAGAATACGAATTGGAGATGGGTGTTCTGGGTCCAGGTCATCACTTGTGGCTGTTTGATTGCTGCCGTCACCCTCTTCTTCCGCGAGACTCGAGGCAGTATCCTCTTGAGCAGGAAAGCCCATCTGCTCAACCAATGGATGGAAGAACGCGAAGCAGCAGGCTACATTGGCTTTGACATACCAGTTTCCTCAGAAGAGAAACCACGAACTGAAAGTCAACGCATAAGATGGAAAGTCAAATCAGACGAAGAGCGCGAAAGCATCAGCAAAATGATCGGCATCTCAGTCTACCGACCCTTCCACCTCCTCCTCACCGAGCCCGTCGTATTCTTCTTCTCTTTATGGGTTGCCTTCGCCTGGGCAGTCCTCTACCTCACATTCGGCTCTATCCCCCTCGTCTTCAGCACCTCCCACAACTTCAGCCTCCAACAGACAAACTCTGTTTTCGCCGCTATGTGCGTCGGAGCAACTATCTCCACCATCCTTTCGATATATCAAGATCGTGTCCTATCTCACTACCTCTCTACGTCTGCTGCCAAGTATCCCCATAAATCAAATCGTCTGCATCGAGCGCTGGACCTCACCTCCCCGGAAGGTCGTCTCTATTTCGCATGCATAGAATCCGCTCTTCTTCCACTCGGACTCTTCTGGTTCGGATGGACGCAATTTTCATCTATACCCTGGATTGTTCCCGCACTCTCCATCGGCTGCGCCACGATGGGAATCTACTCCATCTACCTCGCTACATTCAATTACTTAGCAGACACGTATCATCGCTATGCTAGCAGTGCGTTGGCGGCGCAGAGTTTCTGTCGGAATATGCTGGGAGGGATTTTCCCGTTGGTGACGGTGCAGATGTTTAAGGGGCTGACGTTCCAGGGTGCGGCGAGTTTGCTGGGTGGGTTGGCGGCGCTGTTGACGGCGGTGCCGTGGGTGCTGGTCTTTTATGGGCCGAGGATTAGGGCGAGGAGTAAGTTTGCGGGGGAGATTATGTGAGTTGGATGCATTGCCATCTTACAGAAGTTCAAGACTCAAGAGTAGACTTTATTCCATGGATAAAAAGAAGGAAAGAAAGATATTGATCCTAGTTATCGACGGTCAGGAATAGCGATTATCTGGGTAAGTGTTGAATGCCAGGCGGTAGAAATACCCTTATAAAAACAATTCTATCAATAAAATCCATTCAATAAAAGGCTTAATTCCCTTTCGTCGCTGCCTTCTTCGCCCGTCTCTACATCACCTCAAGTCGCTGGCCATCGTGGTTTTCCTTCGGGGTCCACGGTAATATCGATCACAAATGCTGGCTCTCCCGAACGAACAGTTTTCTTCAATGCAAAAGATAAACTTGTGCCGTCGCCTAGTTGCCGTGAGATTCTGTCTGAGCTATCACTTCGCCAAAGATTTGATCTCCATTTCGAGAAAATCAGGTTCATGTCGTCACCCATCAACGTGCCTTCAGCAACAACCCATGCTTCGAACCTGAGCATAGTATCCAGGATACTATCCTGGGAAGCATCAACGAAGAGGAAGAGTTTTCCATACTTAGTGCCGTGAGAGAATTCCAATGCAGCAGTATGACTATACGAGTGCAGCCTCAAGCAGGGCTCGTCGCTATCTTCCATCTCCCAAAACCTCTGGTCATCGTCCAACTTTCCGTTACGTTGAAAGCCAAGGTTATACAGTGCTCTGGCATTCACTAGAAGAATTTTTGGAGTTTGCTCTGATATTCTGATAGAGAGAGGCTCGACTTGGCGGAAGAAAATTGTTTCTCTTGTGAACCCTTTATGATCCCCCACTGGTAGATTTTTAAACACTAGGTTTCTTTGACGATAGCATAACCGCACATGATCCCCAGCCTCGAATGTCGACCTTATTGCTAGACAAGCTACCATCCAGCTGCTCATGGCTGTACCTTGTTTGGTACGCACAAGCTCTGCACAGTTTAATGGAGCATTAGTGGTTTCCTCGACTCTAGCACTGCCTTTCTCGACTGTCTCTATAAGTAGCTCCAAACGTAGACCTCTGTTGGTCATGGTATGCGGAGGGCGGTCTGGGTCAAAGTACATTTCTGCAAAATTCCCGCACTTGTTAAACCAGGTCGGGGAGTTAGCCAAAAGACCACTGAAGACATAGTCATCATCTTCTGGGGGTGTCTCCCATGCAAAAATGGATTCATCACTATTCTTACTCAGGATCTCTTGTTGTAGCCTGAGAAATGCTTTGTCTCCTTCTCCGTACAAGGTCGGCATGTTGACACCAAAAAGTCCCATTAAGCAGTAAGCAATATCTTCCTCCCTTGTCGTGTGTCTATTCGCCGCCCAGGACATTTTCTGGGCTATACAGGCCTTGTGATAGTCGAACAACCACCTGATGCCAGTAATTTCTTTGACGACGGGTTCCAAGCTTGACTTCGTGCCAATCTCAACCCAATCACGATCGTAAAACTCGACATGGTGAGGGGCAAGAAGCTCTTGAAGTGTCCATCCTCTTGTGAACCATTGACTCCTGCGGAACTCTGAATCAGGAGTTGAGGGATCATCAACCGCTGACGTGACATCGGACAAGTACGCATAGCATACTTGCGCGCTCTGATACCACTTGAACATGGAGTTTATAGCCTCTGAGAGCTCAGCGCTGCTGCTTTTATCTATGCAACACGAGTCGATCCACTTCGATTTGTTAGCAAATGCATGAATATCACATTCAAGAAATACCTACGACAAATTGAAATCCATCTTTGGCTGCCTGAGCACAGCAACCTCGAACCTTGCTCGCACCTGCTTTTTCTGACCATGTACCATCGCGCAAGTCTTGGTACAAGACTTCAGAGTCTTCCCACTGAATAATTGACGAGTCAGCAGTTACACGCGAGCAAAGGAACAAATGAGCCCAATTTATTAGAGTAGCGGCAGTTCGTGACCGTAGAAGAAGTATGACTGAGAAGAAATTGTAATTTCACAAGCGTTTTTTCAATAAGGAAAGATCAGGTTCAAATACAGAAGGAGCACATTTCCGTAAAAGTCACATGCCCGTATACCACGTGACTTACAGCTACAAAGGCCTCGAAAGAAAGTAAGTTGCCTTAAGCATACCCTATGTGACAAAATCGCATATAGCGGGATCTGTTTCCCAACAAACTCCGAGAGTTTAAATGTTGAGGTATCAATCAATCTCATCTTGAGCTTGCAGGTGACGCTGAGCCCTTTCAGAGTCTCAGCCTTATTTTCGGGGGAGATAATCTAGCCTTCTATGGTTCAGATTTTCGGTAATCAGACAACACTGCGAGTTGATTATACTGGTCGAGCTGTTTGGCATGCCGCTTTGAAATCACAACTGTGAGGATTGTAGGTTGGAGAATGCAAGGCGTACAAATGCAGTGTGAGATGGCTATGGTAAACTACGGGATGGATCAACAATTCTCCAGGCGAGTTGTTACCCCTGCCCCTGCTCCACAGAGATGTGAGAGAGAGCACGTGGAACTAAAAACAAAGTTACTCTCGATCACAAAATCACAAATTTTTCACTTGATAGGTTGATCAAAGATACTTTGGCGGTTAGGCGTGACTCGTCGCTTCTCCATAGATTATTAACCGCGCTAAGAATAATTTCAATACCAGAGAGATTAGAAAGTCGTAGGAAAGGAGTTTCCAAATTCGAAACTTTTATGTGTAAATGTGTGAACTTGATCAAGAGCCATTAATACATCAATGTGGAGAAGCCGGTTATAAGGATAAATATTGCAACGCCATTGACATGACTATCTTGCAAACAATCAAAAACGACACAAATAGGAAGCCTTGCTTACGGCTAGCGATGGATGAAAATGACAATCATCGAATGCCGAGAGCTCCCTCTAGTGAAGTCAGGCTATGGCGTTGATATGATTCGCAGACCGGGTATCAGGAGGTATGTGAGAGTCCCCGTATCGCATGATTCACAAAGTACCCATTCCAAAGTATGTCTTTCTATCATTTCTACCATCCTGTACGTCCAGCATCTGCTACCTCGTAACATTTCGAGTCGTCAATACTGAATATTCGACAAAATGCAGATTTACAAAGCTTACAAAGCAGGAAAAGCTCTTGCTCAGATCAAGAAGGCAATCGGGAGCATAAATCACAGCTGGGAATGCTGCAACAGCTTGTCACAATACCCTCAACAGTATGCTGGGCCAGCCTTACATGGACAAAATAATGGTAACCAATACTACCCGAATCAAAATGGGAATGAGCAAGGACAGCAGTCATACGGTCAACAACAGCAACCTTATGGTCAGCAGCCGGGATATAGCCAACAACAGCGAGCCTATGGCCAGCGCAGGACGGGAAGGAAGTATCAACAACAGCAATATGGCCTGAAGGTGAGCTTTCCAATGCTTATTGGTGGTGGATAGCACTAACTTGGCCCCATGCAGTGCGGGCATATCAACCCATCGTCCACCGAACAATGCGAGAGATGTCCACACGTAAGGTGTAAAACTTGCAAGAGGAAGATAGAACTTCCTGATCCTAGAGATATTTTCGAGAAATGAGGCCTTGACTGAAATGGCATGTCTTTTCGATAGCAATATCTAAGTAGCAACGATTTGAAAGAGAGCAAGCGGCATCGTGCTGTCATGAAGGATACACAAAATACAAACATAATACTAGAGATGCACCCAGAAGTCGGCCAATTGATGTCTTACTTTGTTGAATCTTATGTGCCGAAGTTCTTCATCGTGCGTAAGAGGCATGTTTTTCGGTCTTCCTAGTGTTAAATCCATAAAACACAAACGCACTCGTTACTCGACCGTTACCCAACTTTGCGTACACAGAATCTATGAGTAGAAGAAAGACAGCTACTAGCGTACTTCTTAAAAATACATTCGCAGCATCTATCGACTGAGCTGGATTGAGAAGGTAAAGATTGTCTGGGCTTGCTTGAAGATGAAATGGATAATAATAATACATAATTAACAATGAAACACAAAAGAGTAAGGAAAGGGGTGAGTGGGCTTGGGAGGCGCTAGGAAAAGACAATGCATGGTGTCCACGTGACCAGGCGCGTTTGCATCAAACTGCCCCGCGTTGCTCCCATCAGATCCAGATTCCTTCAGCTCCGTGAAGCTCTTTCATGCTGCACTGGCAACATTATAACTCGGCTGATTAAAATTATGTATCAATGGCAGCAATCTGGCGTCTTCCTTCAGCCCTCCGTCATGTTCTTGTGGTCAATCACCCTTCTACCTTCCCTTTGCTTCAATGCAGCTTCTCAACGTCTGCGGTACGCCCCTCTACAGGTCGAACCTACCTTGACGCCCTTGCTCTACTAGAAAAGCTACAATCTAATCGCGAAGTCGTATCTGCAATATCGAATACCTCACGCGACATGAACCTCGACGCGATCCCTGAAATGCTGACTTGGACGAGCAAAGCAGGCTACAACGTTCAAGACTTCGCGAAACGGGGGCTTAGATGTATACACGTTGCGGGAACAAAAGGGAAGGGCAGTGTATGTGCCATGGCAGAGAACATACTCTTGCAATATCGGAAGCGGGGCAGTGACGATACTGGCTTAGGCAAGATTGGAGTGTATACATCACCACACCTGATTCATGTACGCGAACGAATACGAATTGATGGATCGCCGATATCAGAGCCTCTATTCTCCAAATACTTCTTCGAACTTTGGGACAGATTCTCGGATGCTGCCGTATCAGACTCGAATACCGACGCTCTGTCTCCCGATACGAAACCTGCATACTTCCGCTATCTGACACTTTTAGCTTTCCATTCCTTTATAAGAGAAGGCGTCGAGACTGCAATCATGGAATGCGGAATTGGCGGGGAATATGACAGCACGAATATTCTCCCAACTGAAGCAATTACCACAGCAGCTATTACAACCCTTGGAATTGACCATGTAGGAATGCTAGGAGAATCTATTGAGGATATAGCATGGCATAAAGCAGGAATCATGAAAGCCGGCGTACCTGCTTATACATCCAAACAGATTCCCAAAGCGCAGGCCGTCCTAGATTCAAGAGCTGATGAAAAGGGTGTCAAGCTGTCTGTAATTGACAGACTTCAAACTCTAGATGAGAGCATCAAATTGGGTCTCGACGGAGACTTTCAGAAAGACAATGCCAGCCTGGCCGTTGTACTTGTAGCGTCCCATCTGCGGATCATGGGTATAACAGATGGTGTTCCTGAGCCAGAAGCTTTGGCTTCCTCCCAGAGCCCTCTTCCAGAACGGTTCATCTTCGGTCTCGAAACAGTCACTTGGCCAGGAAGGTGTCAATATATCAAGGACAGCAACACAGAATGGTTCATCGATGGTGCTCATACGAAAGACAGTCTCGAGGTCGCAGCTACCTGGTTCACTGACAAAGTTTACGAGGCAAGGAGCTCGTCCGAGCCACCAACAGCTACAATGCTTATTTTCAATCAGCAAGATAGAGATGCCCTACCTTTATTAAGCGGGTTGATCACCTCTCTGTGCCAGAAGAAGCTTTCACGGGGATCCCCGAAGAAGAAAGCATCATCCATGAAAGCTTTTATTAACCAGAGTTCCCCATGGGTAGTTTCCAAAGTATTCACGTACGCTGCATTCTGTACCAATCAGCCTTTTAAGCCTGCAGTGGAGGGTAGCATCGATACCACAGTGCAAAACGCTCTAGCGCAGAAATATAGCAGGCTAGATGGCAATCAGTTGCAAATGGTGTTTGAAAGTGTCGAAGAGGCTGTTGACTTGGCACATAGGGTATCTAAGGGGAAGGAGAGGGTCATGGTGCTCGTCACTGGCAGTTTGTATCTGGTCGGTAGTTTACTGAAAGTTTTGGAGAAGAAAGGGGTCGATACGACAGGAAAGAGTGGCGTATAGATAGGGCTTTTGACTTGATTTGTTTTCTAGTTGTGATACCCAATGATTATCGATATAGTTGAAGGAAACACCCGATGTCCCGCACCCCGATATCTCGTCTTCTGAGTATATAGCCAATCTTTTGCATGATGAATCCGAATTTAACGTAGACCTCCAAAGCCCAATCCTCGTGCTTAGACACGTGATAACCCCCTTCCCATTCTTCCAATCAATCATTGGAATGCGAAAGCTTTTTGTTGCACGTCTTATTTTACTGTCGTTTTAGCATAAGTTCCATTCCGTGAATGTCTTATTAACCCCCTTTTTTTGGTGTTGAGCCGTGGCCGCTTTTCTCTCGATAGAGGTAACGTCGCTGAGATAGAGTCTTAATAGACGCTACGCATTATAGAACTGACAAATAATATGGCTTGACTGGATAATATGTGCACTACCTAGGTACATTATGCTGTCTATCATGCAGCCTGAGAAGGATGTCTTGTTTTGAACTTGCGTTTTCAGTGAGGAAGTTAAGATTTGTTTCCACATCTTAACACTCCGTTCACCGACCAATGTTCTGATATTCAAAATTCTTTGCCTGCGCCAAACCATGTCTCGGTCAATCAGAGCTCATTCTACAATCAAGGTATTTATCTATCTTACAATGCATCAACGCCTTCCAACATACTTAATGCTCTACCCACTAGATGTATGCTCCCGGTGATGAAAACTCGAACTTTTCCCCCTTCCCCGTTTTCGCTCAACTTGCCATGCGGCCCTAATTTCCTCGCGTACTCGAACGCATCTTCGAGGCTGGGAAGGACACTGATTGTAGTTTTTGGAGATGCGTCGAGTTCTCGCCATCTATCGGCGAACTTTTGCTGCACTGTAAGGCCTGCTACTGCTTCGAGATCGGTTTGGAGGTTGACATGATCTAAATTAAATCAGGATATGATAGCACGGCAATTAAGGAGAGAAGGTTCACCTTTTCGTGTGCTTGAAGCAGGTGGAACGGAGGGACAAAATATGACGTGGTCGAACTTTGTCTGCCCTCGAGTCGCAGCGAAGAGCCCTTCGAGGAGTTCCATTGATTCACGGTGTCCCTGTTGGTTAAAAATCAGGACGCGCGGCTCAGGCCTGCGATACTATTAGCTGGAGCTATTGACATCCAAGAGAGGCAACTCACTTGTCTTTTACCTCATCACAGAACCATTTCGAAGCAATAATAATGCTGTCCGCTGTATGTGCTCCGTCCAGATACCAGATAACATTACCATCATCTCTGACCTCGCATCTTCCTCTCGACACGACTTGCTCGAGACCTCTCACAAATTCCTCTGGCAGGTGGTCTTCCGGGAAATCCACATTTTCTCTACTGTTGATCTTGCGGAGTACATCCTTTGACAAGGCAATAGCAAGACTAGCATTTTGCCTCTGAAAAGGCGCTTCTGGTCGGATCCTGACACTTTTCAGGAACGGATCTTCCTTCACTATGAAGAGGCCGTCAACCTGTGCCTTAAGCGCTCTCTCAGAAACTACAGCCATGGCTTCCCGAGGCTGCTCAACAGTGTAAGCAGGCACGTTCTTCTTGAATATTCCTGCCTTATGCCAGGCAATTTGATCAATTGTGTTGCCCAAATGAAAAGTATGATCAATTCCGAGGGCCGAGATTCCAGTCACAGCAGGCCGCTCGACGATGTTCGTGGCATCGTACTCACCACCCATTCCTACCTCATAGATTGCGCAATCAACGTCTTCTGACAGAAATGCATGGAAGCTCATGAGAGTGAGGAAGCGGAAATAGACCGGCTTCGGCTGGTCCCACACTCCTGGTTGGCAGAGTCTATCCCAAACTTGGAAGAAGTATTTCGTGAAAAGCGTTTCTGATATCGGGGCTGAGTTGATGCGGATCCGTTCTCGGACGGAGATGAGATGCGGAGAAGTATAAAGACCAACTTTCCGTGGCTTGAAACCTGGTTTGCTTGGAGGAGACAGATCACGTGTGTGTGATGTGCGGACTTGGTTCAATATCGAGTCGACATAGCCGCAGACAGTGCCTTTACCTTTAGTTCCAGCGACATGGACGATGTTCAATTTGTTAAGATCTTTACCCTGTGAATTGTTTTGAGATCGAGTGTAATTGGGAGTGGGAGGAGTGATGTACCTCGTAGCCCATTCGCGAAAAGCAATCTCTGGTATGCACTAGGTCGCTTTCTCCACGCTTGATACCAGCATCCCATTGTCTCTTCAACTCTGCATACGGCGTCTGAAGCGTATTTAGGAGACTGATTGCGTCCTGTGTAGGATTAGTGACTTGGTCAGAGACAGGTACGGCTAGCAAACATCATAAGTTCTGTGTGTGGTTTCAGAATAGCATCTCCAGATTGATGGCGCATATCGTTGATTATAAGAGGCATAAGGAGTATCTCTTGCTACCCTTGAGAGGGTGCGCCTCGTTATAAGCTGCATAGTAGCGCCCTGCTATGTGACTTGAGGAGAGTTAATTTGAGATAGAGGTGTGCTTAGTCAGCGTCATCCGAGATGAGGCACTTCGGAAAACATTTTCTCGACTTCTCAAACCGGTGAATCCGAGTTTCGATACCGACACGCAATGTTCGCTCCTTCAAACGTGATAAATATTGAGCCGCCTTAGTGGATGACTCCCGTGAAGGCCCTGGACACCCTAGTAGTAGCCTACAGAAGGTCCAGAAGAGCCGGGAAACTTGCCGTAAGTGGGGGGAAGGGATCAAGAGGCGCTGAAGCTAAATTCTTTTAAAACGGCAAGACAAAATGATTTCCTTTTTGGCTCTCCATGCTCATCAAGATGGCCTCTGAGAAGTTTCAAGAGAGCGAACCATCTATTGTGATCGCTGACACGAATGCAAATGCTCCCACAGCATTGTTCGCGCCTGTGAAATCGGCAGCCGAAGAATTGCCTCCACTGTCGGCTCGGGTTTCAAGGGGGAGTGTTTTGCACGAGCCGACGATACGCCAAGTAGCACCGCTGGTACTTATCTTGACAGGAGCCTCATTTTTGAATGTAAGCTACCCTACCTAAGAGGCTGCTAGTCTTATTCAAATATGTAGACAACCTCGGTTCAAGCAGTCGTTATTATCCTGCCAAGCATTACCCGCGATCTCAATATTCCAGAAACCCGGCAACAATGGGTCGTCTCAGCTTATGCTCTGACTTCAGCAGCTTTCCTTCTACTTTGTGGGAAACTTTCGGATGTCTATGGAAAGAGACTGCTGTTCATCCTGGGATGCTTCTGGCTTACAGCTACTACATTGGGTGCAGCATTTTCTCCCAATGAGATCTGCATGTATACTATGAGAGCTTTACAAGGATTAGTATGTATCAAATGTAAATTCTCAACTACTTGGCCATAGGACTCATTCAAGTAGGGCGCAGCTGTCACCATTCCAACAGCCATTGGAATCATTGGCTACACGATACCCCCAGGCCGCGTCAAAAACTATAGTTTTGCTTTCTACTCAGGCGGAGCTCCAATGGGCCAGGTGCTAGGCAATTTGTTGGTACGTTGTTGAAATCCTAATTTGGCCAGAAGGCTAACATCTTTAGGGCGGTTTCATTTCTCAATATGCAAATTGGAAAGTAGTGTTCTTCGTCATGGCTGGAGCAGCATTCGTTGTCGGTGCTGTTGCCGTATTCGTTGTGCCAAAGGAACCACCTGAATCGGGGGATCATCCCCGTGCATCAGGTATTGATTGGCCTGGCGTCTTTTTATTCACATCTGGGTGTCTTCTGTTGTTGATCGCACTCTCCGAAGGCGTGGCTAGAAGCTGGAAGACCCCGTTTGTCATCGCCATCCTTATTGTCTCAGTCCTCTTCATAGCTCTGTTTATATATTGGCAGCATTACCTTGAGATGGCGTCTTTAGAGCCGTTGATGCGTGTTTCTACGTTTAAGACAGGTCGTTTCTCAGCAGCGATGGTCATCGTTTTCTTCTTCTCTGCTGGCTTCACGAATTTCTTGGTATATTCTACCTACTAGTAAGGGTCAAAAGCTTGTTTATTTGACATTATAGTTAACGGTTTCGTAGCTATCAGGATTATCAACTCTTATCACCAATCCAGACAACGTTGAGATATATTCCGCTTGGCATTTTTGGTAGTAGGTCGGACAATATCCTCAGATTCGATGAATGTACTGTACTAAACATACATAGTACTCTCGACTTTATGCTCGGGATATCTCATGGCTCGCGTACGCGGGAATTATATTCTCATTTTCGGACTTGGATCTGCACTGATTGCAAATGTCCTCTTCGCTGTTCCCATCCCAACATCGACTACGTACTGGGCGTACGGATTTCCAGCTATGTGTCTTGCGGCTTTCGGAGCTGATACAACATACCCTTGTTTAGGATTATTCACAACTCAATCGCTTCCCCGAAAGGACCAAGGTGTGGCTGGAGCAATGTTCCAGACAATCGCTGGTCTGGGTCGAGCTATGTTCTTGCCAATTACGGCCACGATTCAATCTAGTGTTCAGGACAGACTCTCCAACAGCGTGAGCGATAATAATGACGCATATCTTGAGGGATTGCGTGCTGTTGAATGGTTTTGTGTGGCTTGCATGGCCACCTCGCTGCTGATTACGGTGTTTGGACTGCGAAATATTGGAAAAATTGGACTACTAAAAAAGCTCGGAAATGTGCAATCTGCTACAAAAGAGAAAGATGAAGAGGCGTCATAGATATTTGATATCTTAAGCACTTGGAGAAAGCTCCGAAGTCCTCCGACCTTGTGTCATGCAATCACGTGACAAGACTTCTCACTCAGGTTTGTACTCCCAATGGAAGTTGTTCTCATCGGAGAGCTCGTCACTACAAGCTGTCGCAAGCCTCCCCGCTTTTGCGTCAGTGCGTCAATTCTCTGTTGTTGTTTTTATTGTGGATATTCCCATTTCGGGTACCTAGGTTACGAAACAGAAAGCACATGGGGTGGCGTGCAATCACAAGCCCGACTTAACTTGCCCCGAGCTTCGAGAACAGTTCAATGAGATCTTTCCCCGCTTTGTGGGACTGTCTCATCTCATATCGGCTCGGATCTAGTATTCATGATGAATTGTCATACGATGTCCGATAACACGTGGTGGATGCAGCTTGCTTACCTTAGTGAATCTCATGATGGCATGCGCGCTCAAATAATCACCACATCTTGCAAAACCTTCACCTTATAAGACCATGGACCCTCTACCATTACTGCAGTTCGTCAAAAACATTGATTTGGCAGACAATCCTACATATCCACATCGCAAAATGCCACACGCCTATAATACCGCTGGCCACACAACCAGGAAGCCAGAAGAAACCAATGCATACTTAGTCGGAGGTGGAATCGCATCTCTGGCGGCGGCAGTACATCTCATCCAAGATGCTCACGTACCGGCGTCCCAAATTCACATCCTGGAATCGGGTCCTGTTCCGGGCGGTTCTATGGACGGCGCCGGAAATGCAGAGAAAGGCTATGTTCTTCGAGGAGGAAGGATGCTCAACTTCAGTTATCTCTGCACCTACGATTTGCTTTCCAAAGTTCCTTCTTTGACAGACCCAGACAAGACGGTCAAGCAAGAAATTGATGAATTCAATGCTGTCCCGGGCAACAAGACCAATGCTCATGCTCGACTGGTGGCGAAAGGGGAGAAGGGTCCTGAGATCTTGAATGTCAAGCATATGGGACTGAAGACCAAAGAACGGGAGGACTTGTTGATGGTTACAGCGGAGAGTGAGCAATCGTTGGGGACGAAGAGAATCGATGAGTGCTTTTCGAAAGAGTTCTTCGAGACGAAATTTTGGTACATGTGGGATACCATGTAAGTGAATACTATTACCTGGCCAATTGAGAAGAGCAAACTGACATGAAGCAGGTTTGCTTTTGAACCTTGGCACAGTGCGGTAGAGTTCAGGCGTTATCTTCATAGATTCATTCATGAATTCCCTCGCATCAACACACTTGCTGGTGTTGATCGTACACCTTACAATCAATACGACTCTATCATTCTCCCAATCGAGACTTATCTCAAGGCTCGAGGAGTTGAATTCCATTATGGTAGGCATATTTCACACTCAGCAAGGCCATAACTAACAGATTCCCAGACACCAAGGTCAATTCTGTCTCATTCGCCCCAGTCTCCACTATCACTGTCTCAGAAATCCATTACGTATCCAAAGGTGGCGCAACAGGCATCATTCATGTCCACCCCCACGATATCACCTTGATCACACTAGGCTCAATGACCGCCTGTTCCTCCCTTGGTACCAACACCAACCCACCAGCTCCGAATCCTGACCTCGAGCTACACGCAAAAGACGGCTCCTGGGGTCTCTGGGCCTCGCTCGCAAACCCCATCATCAACCCACACTTCTCCCATTTCGGAAACCCCTCAAACTTCTACAGTCGCGTCCCAGAGTCCGCATGGCAGTCTTTCACTGTCACACTCAAGAACCCAGAATTCTTTAAACGGATCGAGGAATGGTCTGGAAATAAAGCCGGTACGGGGGCTTTGACCACATTCAAAGATAGTAATTGGCTCATGAGCATCGTCGTCCCGCACCAACCGCATTTCTTGAACCAACCTGAGGATACACAGGTTTTCTGGGGTTATGGCCTTTTCCCTTTCAGGAACGGAAATTTTATTGAGAAGCCAATGTCTGATTGTTCTGGAGAAGAAATATTGAAAGAGTTGCTTGGGCATCTCAATTTCCCCGAACATCCGACGCTGGAGAACGCAACCACGATTCCATGCATCTTGCCATATATCACAGCTCAGTTCTTGACGAGGAAATATGAGGATAGACCGAAAGTGATTCCGCATGGAAGTACGAATCTGGGGCTCGTGGGACAATTTGTAGAGATCGATAAAGATACGGTGTTCACGGTTGAGTACAGTGTGAGGGGTGCACAGATGGCGGTTAAGGAGTTGATGGGTTTGAAGGAGATGAAGATTAAGGATATTTATAAGGGGGGGCATAATGTCAAGGTGTTGGTGGATGCGTTAAGGAAGTTGTTAACATGAACTGAGGCCTGAGCGGTCGAGATTCAAAAATGGGAAGGAATGGAGGGTATGGATGGCGACTAGGGTTTTGCTGCTAGACAAAGTTGTTATTCTTGGATTTAAACACATAGTATTTTGAATTCTCACCGACCCGTTAACCCAATCTCAACTGTGAATGTCATGTCCTTACGGCCTGTCGCAAGTTCCACATACAGGCCTTCCGAGGGCTGATAATCAGAGACTTGACAGCTAAGAAACATACTTGAGTAGGTTGAGAGCTGTTTAGACAGGATCATGAGTTGTGAAGAGACGTCTTTGAAACCAAGGAAGTATATCGGAAGCTGTTTTTTACGCTTAGAACAAAGGATTACTTCTACCAACTGAGGTTGATGAAAGTTGGCGAGAGAAGTCATGGATTCGCCCGCTAACCCCCTGAATGGCTTAGCGAGACCCACTAACCGAATTTGATCATCTCACGGGCACTCCCGTCCTCCTTCCTTTTCAAACATCCACACCCTTCACCTACAAACCTCTTATCTTCAACCCCAGTGCGGTACTGGAAGATCTGCACAATTGATCCTTCAACCAAGCCTCATGACCGATGCGGCACTTCTGGAGCTACGCCTATATGCAAGGTACCATAGTCAAAAATGACCCCTTTCACGGGCATGTCATTCCCCAGATCTTCTTCAAATGTGAGTAACGTTACAACAAAGTTCTGACAGCACTGCTTGAAAACCTATTCGATACCTACTTTCCGGACTAGAGCCGTGCAGTCTTTCATCCTTGTGCCATCATCGTCTGGATTGGAATGTCGCACATGTGATGGCCACCCGGCACGGACCTCATTCCGATGCGCCCTTGCAAATATCCCTTCATTGGACACGCGACGTTACCACGCGACGCGCTCATTTCAATGTCATGCGTTAGTGCTTGCAGACGGTCGATTGATTTTCCAGAACGGCATGTACTTTTTGTATTTCTCAAGGAGTTCACAAAGTGTCTTATCTCCGAATGCTTGAGCGCGGGATGTCTCGATAAGCTTCGGATCAGGAGTTACGGATCTAGTGTCAAACTTTCTTTGCCGCTGTGATCTGGGAGAGAAATGAGATGTACTGCCAAGCGATCCTACTGGGTGCGAATGGTCAAGGGACGGACATTGAAGTCACTGTCAGTGGAAATATCACCCATCAAGAAGTGTCGTCGCTCCCTGGTAGAAGGGAGATACATCAAGCTACTAGTTCGTCCCATATCTTCACATGGTATAGTATGTCTTGCATTCAACATTCCGGGTTCCTCATCCGCACTCTAGGGGGTGGCAGAGGAGGGTCGGCATGGTCGAGCCAGATCAACCCATCTCAAGAATGAGCACTATTGTTACAAGAACCTGACTTCGATGCTACCACTGGCTGGTCTGTTAAATTCTGGTTCACGTTGCAAGATCAGGTCACATTTGAGGAGAGACTAGTCCAGCTGCCTTGCACAATGGGTTGGCTGGACCAAGTATTCTGGACCATATAAAGTCTGCTATTCCATATTCTTGTGGCACTTGACAACGCAATCAGCAGCAACGACATTCCCTTATCGGTTGAGTTGACCGATCTCACACTATCCTTAATTGTATATTCATTACAGCGTGATTCACTCCTTTACATCATGCATTCGTCTTCTGTGCTTGGCTTCCTTGGAAGCTTGCTCATATCTTTCCCCACTGTCTATGCAGGCTTTAGTTCATCTTCTTCGACTAACGTTGCTGTATACTGGGGTGAGTATCTTGACGAACTCTTAACCTAGGGGTAGTTCTGATGCCTTCCAGGTCAGAATTCTTATGGCCAAGGGACTGGATCCCTCGCCCAACAGCGTTTATCCTACTACTGTGCGAGTAAGTAACCTTAGAATATCCGTGAGATGTGTTTGCTGACCCGAACTAGATACGCAATTCAACGTGAGTGATTACTGATCTTCAGCTGAAATTCTCCTCTTATGTTTTATATTCAGATCATTCCTATGGCATTCCTTGTTACTTTAGGAGATCCTTCATTGAACTTTGCAAATGCTGGCAACAATTGCACCACAATCTCGGGATCAAATCTATTCTACTGCCCTCAGCTTGAGTAAGTTTCCTTGACACCGCCTCGGAAACATTTCTAACCAAGCGCCCAGAGAGGATATCGTCACTTGCCAGACTACCTACGGCAAGACCATCCTCCTTTCTGTTGGAGGAGCGACTTACAGTGAGGGCGGCTTCTCTACTTCTGCTGCAGCCGTCACCGCTGCCACGAATATCTGGTCCATTTTCGGCCCAGCCACGGGTGCAAATGTTCCACGTCCTTTTGGCAATGCCGTTATTGACGGCTTTGACTTCGACTTTGAAAGTACCGTCTCCAACATGGCTGCCTTCGCAAACCAACTTCGCAGCCTGATGACTGCATCCACACCTACCACAGGGAAACAATACCTTCTCACTGCTGCTCCCCAATGCCCATATCCGGATGCCGCTGATGGACCAATGCTAGGAGGAGAAGTGTATTTCGACGCGATTTGGGTCCAGTTCTACAATAATTATTGTGGATTGGGGTCTTTCACTCAAGGATCAAGCACGCAAAATAACTTCAATTTCGATACCTGGGATACTTGGGCAAAGACGGTATCTCTCAATCCTAATGTGAAGGTCTTCCTTGGTGTTCCTGGAAATACTGGAGCAGCCGGTTCGGGATACGAATCCGGTAGTACTCTGGCGAACATCATATCATACTGCAAGGGGTTCACAAGCTTCGGCGGTGTCATGATTTGGGATATGAGTCAGGTGTTTGCTAATTCTGGATTCCTTTCTGGCGTGGCTAGTGACCTGGGACAACCGGCGACTACGACCGTCAGCGTGAGCGTGAGCACTAGTTCTGCTACGACAACGCCTACGACGATGAGTACAGTCACGGTGAAAGCCACGACAACCACGAGTGCTGTGGCTACCAGCACAGGGACTTTAGTCAATCAGTGGAACCAATGTGGTGGGCAGGGCTGGACTGGTGGAACAGTCTGCGTTAGTCCTTACGTCTGCACGTATTATAGCGTCTGGTACTCGCAATGCGAGTAACGCGATACTCTACAACGCCCACAAGAAAGGGTGTAAAGAGAGGAGGATGAATTCTTTTTCTGAGATCGGAGACGATCAAGCATTGGACTATTTGCTTTTGCGTCCTAACTGCTTTATTTTCGATTGTACATATTTCGTGAGGAGGAAGTGCGTTCTCTCATACTGTACATTATTTTTGCATTTGTATTTAGGTTTTTCTAAGTTCTGAATCTCAACGCATTTTTAATGCGCGATCAAGCACTGGCCATTCACATTGAAGTGTTCCGAAAGGAGCGATGGCACGATTCACGGTACGCAGCGGGAGCTAGACCTCGGCTTCGTTGTCGTCTCTCGTCATGACTGATATCCATCTCGACTACACCCGCTCACAAAAAAAATTACCTCAGGACTCTGCTCGCTCCGCAAAGTCTGTTCTCCCATCCAACAAAATTTAAGTTGATCGTTTATCAGACCTCATGCACCCAACCACCGACATAAAGCTTCTCAAATTCTTTCTTGGCGTAACTGGAGCTGCAGTCGTGTTCCATACTGGCATTGCTGTGCACTCGTGCGATCCTCTCTTCCACCCAATTTATTGTTTCTTGCTAATAAATTTAGCTTAAGGGAGCAGACCACACTGGAAAGGGAGTTAGATAGGAAGAGAGCGGTTCTCAAGACTCTACAAGACGAAGAAGAACAAGGCAACCGAAAGTTTACTCCGACGTCAAGCCATCATAGTGCTCAATCACCTAGCTCAGCAGATTGAGACAAAATGGCTCCTATTGGTTTGCGATACAGTGTCGCAATCTCCTCTCTATCGGGAATTGCGACTTTATTTTTATATCTATAATTCACGTTTGTACGACGGAACCTTGCCCTTTCTAAGCATGTTTTAACTGTATGACGGAAGCTGAGTATCAAAACTAGGCTGAAAAACGGCGACAAGATGAGAAAAGACCTTGTGGCCATTGACGAAGAGATTCAGCGACGGCAACGAGGACTTGAGGATAACTACGCGAGTCGAGGTTTGAGAGGAGGTCGGAAGTCAGAGTAATAATGAGCAGTGCATAATGGGAAAATTGGCAGATGTCTCGCAGCCCGAGGCAGGTGCACATTGTTGGGTATGGTGCCTTTTCTCGAGTCTGCCTTACTCAGGTTGCAGGGAGGACAGGATCAGAACATCATCTAATTTTGATCTGGAGGCTACAGGCTTGAGTCTAAAAGTCCGTGCTTTTCAGGGTACTTTTCAGGCTGTGGAATACCGAAGCCACTTCCTTCATTCAGGAACATGCTCTAAGTAACCACGAAGTATTATTACTTATACTTCATTACTACAATTACAAAGAAACTAAGGTATCTAAAGCATACTTCTCGACTACTAATTTAGGAAATTGTATAAAATCTGAAAGTTCGTAGTCTCTCACAGGCCTCTTTGGCGTGTAAATGTCCCTGAAAACATGGACATATTGCTTCCTATTGCATACTATCCTCGGTGCCCACTTCAGCCCTTAATCACTTCAAACACTATTCCCCACTCTTTGCACTTCGAGACTAGCGTTCTCGGCCTACAGTCGACCTGCCCTTGCTCGCCCTCCTCACTCAACTACACATATACTATAGTCCAGACGACTAACTAGAACACTGCTCGCTATGCCCTCCCACTGCTAACACTTCTTCTCACTCTCCCGGCCTCAGACTAACTGCATGGAGTAACTTAGCCTCTTTACTCCATGTCACCCTTAGGGTCATCAGTCCATTACGTCCCACCGTCGCTGGACCCAGAACGGGTGGGATCGTAGCATTAGAGTCTCATCTGAGGGAAATTGGACTACCTCCTTCATCTATTCCTACCCTTCGTCTCTCGCTTCCCACTTCTCAAATTCCGGCACTATTGATCACAGGCTCGATAGTTATGCTACTCTCGAATATCTCAATGTTTCCTTCATGAGTGGACCGATATGAGAGCTACAACAGCATACACGAGTTGACAGACGTGCGATAGCCCATGCTTCAAAGTGTTGTGTGAAGATGGAGAGGGAATGTAGAGCAAAAGAGTGTGCGAGAGTCAAGACACATATCCTTCTCAAAGTTTCCATTGTATAGTATAAAGATGATATCTCGAATCTCAACAAGGGTTTCTGAGACGGGTTGAATGACTTCATTCCTGCATTAGTGATAAAGAATTTGTGATGCTGGGTATCGATATCTAAACTATATGTGACTGTATCTTCCAATTAGGAAGCTGTTATCGGGAACACATACATTGCGGGTGATAGAATCTACATCCTCCAAAACCTCAACGTTTCCACAGTCTTCCTCCTCTCCTCAACCTCCACCACAATGCCACCCCACCAGCAATAATCGGCATTCCCATAATCCCGAGCAAACTCATAACCAACAGCCTACCTTGCCTTTCACTCCTCTTGACTACCTCGCTATACCTCTCGTTTCCAAAACTCACTCGACTATACTTCGTCGTCCACCCCAGTCCCGGCAGCCAAACGCTGAGTTTCTCTTCTAGCCATTTTCTAGCTTTGTAGATTGGATCCACTACACTAGAGCGCATCTCAATGTAGTTCTGTAATGCAAGATCATTGATAGTATGAGCGTCTTCTTTGCGTAAAGACGAGTACTCTGCTAGTGCCTTGGCTCTCGCTTCAGTATCGTTCGGTTGAGAAGAGGTAGGAGGAATGTATTCGTCGAGAATAGAGAATAGGACGCGAACATCTTCCAGTCCAGCATTCATGCCTTGGCCGTAGAATGGCACCATAGCATGAGCAGCATCGCCGACAATGACAGCCGAATCAGTGAAATGGTAGGGTGAGCATTTAATACTGATTAGTGGGAGGTGAGGGTTGGTTGTGAACGAGGAGATTAGCTCGGTTGGTGGAATGATGGACGTTACGCCGGGGAAATTGGTGTCGAAGAAGGTTGGGAGAGATGAGGGATCGGATTTAAGAGTGCTGAAACGTGAGGAAGGAAGGAAGAGGGTACATGTAAAGGAACCGTCCTGAATTTTGTATCAGCAATGGAATTACATGGCTTTGGATGGAGGGGCAGGGCTACCAAGCTGGGAATAGCGATGAACATGAACTCTTTGCCAGGCCAGATATGGAGATGATGAGGAGAGATTGCGAATTTTGACTTCTCGTCCTCCCCTGATCTTACAGCTCTTGGCATGATCTGGAATTCGCACCACAGAGTGTCGACGTACTCCTGCTGGTAGTCCATCCGGGTGTACTTCATCAAGTGGTATCGGGTTGACGAATGTGCCCCATCCGCACCGATCAGGAAGTCGAAGTTGATTTCGATCTCTTTTTGACGCCCATGGGCCGAGGTCTTCTTGTCCGAGATCTCGAACCATGCCTTGTGCTTACGAAAATCGGCGCCCGTGAGTTTGTGATTGAAGAAGAACTTAACGTTTGGGAGAGATTCTAGCTCATCCAGCAAGACTTTGTTAAGCCCTCCTCGATCCGCGGCAAATAGAGTCTGAGGTTTATATGAGTAGGATGCTCCATATTTATGGATTGAGACGTACTCGACCGTGAATATCATAGTCTTGGCTTTGCTCGTACAGCTTTCCAGACGAGTCTCTGCCATGAATCATGCGACCTCGCATAGAAATTGTCTCACCGATAACTTTCTCCAGTAGCTTAGAGCGTCCAGATTGCTTCATGGCATTGATACCTCGCTCTGATAAAGCTAAATTTATGGACTTGGTAAAGTTTAAGGGAGTGGTGCTTGGGTCACGCAGATCTGAAGCACATGATCAGCATCTAGATATTCAAGTAGTTTTTCGATAACTTTAAGCGCATATGGTAAGAAGATTAATGGCCTCAATGAGTGTGAGAATGAGGAAATGAAGACAATCTTTGAAGGCTAATATGGAGGTATTGTCCTCTTCAACTCTCGGACAAGCGGCAATAGCCGGAAGCAGCGCTGAAATAGAGGTTTGCAAAATTGGAATAATCCCATGAGAACATTTGGGAAAAGAAAGAACAAAGCTGGAGTAGAACAACTATGTACAGATTGGCAGTAGTGAGAGGATAATGCTTATATCGAAAGCAAACGGAACGATGGCAAAGACGTACCACTTCGCAATTCGTAGACCTCCACATCATGACCTCTCTGAGCTGCGTACAAAGCAGCAAGTGCTCCGACTGGACCAGCGCCAACAACGACAGTCTTCTGCCCCATTTCTACGCTCTCAAGGTGGATGATAAAGACTGAACATTCTCTAAGAAACTTCGGCAAGAGAGCATCGATGACAGTTACAAATCCATGTCGGGATTTCAAGGCGCGGCCGCACCGGAAGCAAATTCTAGACTCACCCCATGTATATTGATAAATACGTATCTTTTTCCTTTCCGCCCACGCCCTTTCAGGGACAGCTTTACCACGCGGCTGACAAAATTCAACACTGAAGTCTTTGCCCCGCCGTACTCCACGAGGCTCGAGATCACGGTCGTTAATCTCTGCCCATATTAACTAAATATTTCGGATATCTTTGAGATCTCCAACATTCAGTCGCAATCATGAACTCCGAATCACCAGCAAAGCGGAAATGTATGGGCGCAGATTGCGAAAACGACGCGGGTACTCTTCAATGCCCTACTTGCCTCAAACTGGGAATGAAAGACAGTTACTTCTGCTCGCAAGACTGCTTCAAGAGGAATTGGGTACGTTTTAAGATCTGCCTTCTTCCATACAAGCTCTATGCACCTTCAGCTTGCTCAGCGCGGCTGTTTGAACATCTTGAGCTAACATTTCACAGTCTACACATAAAGCCCTACACAAAACTCAGGGTAATTTTCTCAGTAATCTCTTACCTCCAAAAGTTGTCTCTGAACCCGATCCAGACACCGGCCTATACAATCCCTTTCCAACCTTCTCTTATACTGGCTCCCTACGACCAGTATACCCTCTCTCCGAACGACGAGAATTACCTAAATCGATAAAACTCCCCGACTACGCGAAAGATGGGATCCCCCATAGCGAAAGAACATTCGGTGGGAGAAACAAGATCGACATACTGGACAAGAAGGGCCAAGAAGGCATGAGAAAAGTGTGCAGACTAGGAAGAGAAGTACTAGATATTGCTGCGGCAGCTGTCAAACCAGGAGTCACTACAGACTATATCGATGAGATTGTTCACAAAGCTTGCATAGAACGTGATGTAGGTTTATCTTGCTTCTATTCTAGCATGTGCTAACGTTCACAGTCATACCCTTCACCGTTAAATTACTGCCACTTTCCAAAATCTGTTTGCACATCTCCGAACGAGGTCATTTGTCACGGCATTCCGGACAAGCGCGTATTGCTGGACGGCGATATCTTGAACATCGATGTCACACTATATCATGGCGGATATCACGGCGACTTGAATGAAACATATTATGTTGGTGATAAGGCAAAGGCAGATCCTGATTCCGTACGGGTGGTGGAAGCTGCGCGCGAGTGTTTGGACGAGGCTATCAAGCTTGTGAAGCCGGGCGCTCTCTTCCGAGAATATGGCAATGTTATAGAAAAGCATGCCAAGTCGAAAGGCTGCAGTGTCATCAAGACGTATTGTGGACACGGGATCAATAGCTTGTTCCATTGCTCGCCGAACATCCCGCATTACGGCAAGAACAAGGCTGTAGGTGCTGCGAAGGAGGGAATGTGCTTTACTATCGAGCCCATGATAGCATTAGGGACGCATAGAGACAAAACTTGGCCTGATGACTGGACTAGTGTTACGCAAGATGGCAAGAGGACAGCACAGTTCGGTAGGTTGCGTAAAGCTGTGGGGATGACATGTACTAACGCCTTATAGAGCATACTCTACTGGTGACCGCCGATGGGGTCGAGGTATTGACGGCGAGATTTCCTGATTCACCAGGAGGACCGATTCCAATGCCTGTTGTGGAGACGAATGGCGAGAAGAAGCCAGAGGAGAATGGGCATTGATGATAGTGGGGTGGTAATCAGGCTGTGATGGATACTGAAATGTATAATTAACGATCAGACAAACAGACGAAAGGAAATACCATCGTTGAGCTGACACTGTGTCTTTTACCTTTCTGCATGTTGTCCTCGAAATGTTCGTTCAAAACCCCTTCCTTGACTAAAGCAAAAAGGTCATAAAGACAAGTGAAAAAGCGACCAAATGAAAAGACGCCAAGTTCGGCAATTGGGTTCATTGTCTATGGCATGTTGCAAGAATACTTCATAGAACATTATTCGATGATAAGTGAAGGATGTTCCTCCACACCTCCGGAGTTCGGACGAATCGGATATAGCGACCCCTGACATGTGACAAAACCTACGCTGAGGAGGCCAACCAATAGAGGCCAAGCTTCCCACAAGCTTCTTGATTCCAGCAAAACTCCACCACGCGAGCCTCATTTCATCATTCCGCTTCTGACTTCGTCCGACCTCGAAGATCAACAGCTTCACCATAGCTTCGAAATTCTTCGTGCCACCTCCCCACTAGCCCTCTCCTCTAGACCAACTTCTGGTTTCTGCAACTCCTATTATTCTTCCACCAACATCGTCGCGCACTCTTCTCCGCTTCTTAACTCCACCAGCGAAAACCCCTTCCTGGCAACCGAGCTCCTTGGAAGGCCACGACTCGAGAATAAGCTGCACTGCGAAAGCGCAGTGAAGGAGAAACCGCAAAGATCATTATTGTCGGAAGCGCGAACACGCGCAATCTCATACGCTAGCTATGATGTCTGGAGAAGCATGGCTGTACCTTTTGGCGGTACTGATCAATGCCGTCAACCTGTTCTTACAAGTCTTCTTCACGATCATGTACAGTGATTTGGAATGGTTCGTCTCCTTGATTCCCTTGCTCTTGCTCTGCGAGACACTGCAGAAATTCTGCCAAGTCAATACCTCGGTCAACGATAAGAGTGGTTTACATGGCGTGAATAAGTTAAGGGAAAAGCATAAAAGCTAATACTTGTTGATTTGCAGCGACTATATCAATCCTATCGACCTCTGTAACCGCCTCAACACATACATCATCCCCGAAGCCGCTGTCCATGGCTTCCTGACCTTCCTATTCCTTATCAACGGGTACTGGCTCGCACTAGTGCTCAATCTCCCGCTCCTTGCGTTCAATGTTAAGAAGTATGTCTTTCTATACAGGCTTAGAAGCGCATTTCTGGATATTCTAGGACATGCTGAAGGCCACGTCATCGCTGCCTGTTGGAGCCTAACTGACGAGGACCTAGGATTGTGGACAATGCACATTTACTTGACGCCACCGAAATTTTCAGGAAACTCAATGTCCATAAGAAGGTAGGAGGAATTGTTCCCCATACCCGAAGAGCTATCGAGCTAGATCAGTCAAGAGTGGGGGCTAAACGTTGCAGGAATCATTTATCAAGCTTGGCTTCCACCTGATTATGTTCTTCTTCTACCTGTACTCCATGATTGGTAGGCATATCCCTGCTCATTTGCCACTAAATTGCTGGTTCCTTGTAAAGCCATGAACAGCAGCATTTCATTCTTAGATGATAGAATTATTATTAACTTCTTATAGTGGCTCTCATCCGCGACGAATCGCATTGATTTGTCTCCGATATCGACGACAAGTATACGCTGGAAGCATAATATGGGAGGATAGCGATCTTTGGCATGGCGGCGCTCGAAGAGACGGCTGGAACGACACGTTGGGGTAGCGGGCAGAGTCAGATGTATAGCAGGTGAGCAGGCAGGATAATACGTATTTGTGGGAATTTTGAAACGACTAGACATGAGGTCCGGCGGCTAGGAGTCCTGTGCTTCGTTTGTGGTGCTGAGCAACATGGCATATTCCATACAGGGGCTTCGTTATGAGGTCAGGCGTGGATAGATACCTAAGCATGCTAGCAGTAGCATGCTTACAATAATGATTTAGCTTTGAAAAGTTTACGTACTGGGATCTACAACATTTTTGCCATGCAATGACTTGCATACCTACCTACCTACCAAGCTTGGGTACCTAGGCAGCTAGGTAGGTAGCTGGCGGCCGCTTTGATATCACGTGAATTATGCGGCCGCTAGCGCAAAACGATCAGTCCGAAATTCAAGAATCCCCAGGCGCGTTGAATTACCTTCTGCATCTAAGCTCTTGTTGACTTCCTATTCACAGTTACTACAAAAATACTACCGTCAAAGTCGCCCGCGCACACTACCTAATATGGCAGACTTCGGCGCATACCCGCCTAACATGGCGCCCCAAAATGCCCTCATTGTCCGACAAGCAGCAGGGCCAGACCACGCTGTCGTGCCATACACAGCGGAAGACCTTTCTCGACCGGCGCAAGGCCCTGCGAATCCTTTCAAAGACGAAGTCAATTCATTAAAGAGAAAGAACGTCCTTACGGGCTATGCTGAAGAAACGTACTTGAGTGAACATACTTTCCGGACACACCATAGAGCTGTGGAGCGAGGCCCAGACAGAGGATACCGTGGCGGCGCAGCCGACAAAGAGGAATCGGCTAGGATACGGGCGAAGAGGCAAAAAAAAGGCGACGCTACTGTTGCGGAAGGGGATAATGCTTATGTGGGCCCATGGGCAAAGTATAAAACTGCTGAGTACGAGGATAGAGAGGACGATGGAGCGGACTTAGCGAGCGATGAGGAATATGAAGAAGTGGAAGAGGAAGAAGATGTTATTGAGAGTGGTGCTGTTGTACCAGCGATGCCGCAAGCACTTGCCAAGCGAAAAGAAGCTGAGGAGTTGGGTGCTGAAACAAGTGTCTTTGAGGGGAGTGAGCAGTACGATTACCAGGGACGGACGTACATGCATGTTCCTCAGGATTTGGATGTTGATCTGAGGAAAGAGCCGGGAAGTGCGAAGAATTATGTGCCGAAGAAGATGGTGCATGTTTGGAAGAGCCATACGAAGCCGATTATTGGGTTGCGGTTCTTTCCTGGTTCAGGACATTTGCTACTGTCTGGCAGTGCAGATACAACAGTCAAAATCTGGGATGTCTATCACCAGAAAGAATTATTACGGACTTACTCTGGACACAACAAGGCGTTGTCGGATATCACATTCAACCCCTCGGGCACACAGTTCCTATCAGCATCGTACGACCGCATGATGAAGCTCTGGGATACTGAAACTGGCCAATGTATAAATCGCTTCACGACTGGCAAAACACCTCATGTTGTACGGTTTAACCCAGATCCGGAGCATTCGAATGAATTCCTGGCCGGAATGTCCGACAAGAAGATCATCCAATTCGATATTCGGACTGGAGAAATCGTTCAAGAATACGACCACCATCTGGCAGCCATTAACACTATCACATTTGTCGACGAGAACCGTCGTTTCATGACCACGTCGGACGACAAGTCGTTACGAGCATGGGACTACAATATTCCAGTGCCCATTAAGTACATCGCGGAACCACATATGTATCCTATGACTCGAGCTTCTGCCCACCCGTCAGGGAAATACGTCGCATACCAATCTTCGGATAATAACATCTTTGTCTACGGCGCAAACGATAAATTCCGGCAAAACAGAAAGAAGGTCTTCAAGGGACATAACAATGCTGGATATGCGATCGATGTGGCGTGCAGTCCGGATGGACAGTTCGTAGCGAGCGGAGATAGTGGTGGATATGTGTGCTTCTGGGATTGGAAGACCTGCAAAATGTGGCATAAGATGCAAGCCAGCGATGGTGCAGTCACATGTGTGGAATGGCATCCGCAAGAGACAAGCAAGGTTGTTACGGCTGGCTTGGATGGCGCGATAAAATATTGGGATTGAAAGGGGCATTATTGGCGTTCTGGCTTGGGAAAGAGATCCCAGGACTGGTGTATGGCGCTCTTTATGAACAGCTGTCATGCAGTCAAATATGCAATGTACTGTACACCACCATGTGTGCCGAAATCCATTGGAACACATCGCGGCATCGCACTGTTTGCCACCCAAAGTCTCAACATCTTGCACGTGATACTAAATATTTGTAGGTTCTTGAAAGCTTTTTAAGGAATTACTCGAATGTTTTAATTCCCAAGTACTGTACGTCACACTGATTTAAGTCTCGGATATCGATGCTAAAGTCCTATTCGACAATTTTCATAGCTGAAAGTCCTACTTACGCACAGCCACAATCAGCAAACTCCTCACCTCAGCCGCTCGCAACTTTCGCATATCTCCAAATTTTCCGCTTCGTATCCTTTCCCAAACGAATATTAATCCTCTCCGACATCTCGAATTTCCATTCAACATTCTCATCATGGACAATGAAGAGAATGCCCATCCAAACCTCGGAGATTGAAGTCGAATGGTGGGGGTGGACACTCCCTGAAACGAGAAAAATCTTAGTGTCGTTTGATCATTTGGCTGCACAACTTGCACCAGAAAATGTGGTTAGAGTGCCGGGGAGTGGTGTAAAGGTACCTGGGGAGATTTGGGGAAGAGTAAAGACACTGCAGACGATCGTTCGTGCAGCGATCTTCTCTCCGAGGGAGAAGTATGAGAGAGAAGTTATAAAGGTTCATTTGGATAGGATGAAGGGTTCATTGGAGGCGTTTCTCGCAAGTGAAGATGTTAGGATGCTATTGCGTGAGGCTGGAGCTAGTGGCGAAAACCGTCAGAGTGGGAGAGCGGATGTGTCAGTCATAGGAATGAGGAGGAGGAGGGATGTGTTGACAGGGGAGAGGAGGCAGAAGGTTTTAGACTTGATAAGAGATCTGGAGGGGGATGTTGAGGTCGACCTAAAAGCGATTGAGGATGTAGTCTGGGTCAGGAAAGTGTAAGGCTTCTTTTACGTCTCAAACATACAATGGAAATCTCTGTTAAACGACTTGCTGATAGACTCATAGGATCAAGCTAGGCTCGATACCCAGCCAAGTTAAGGGTACTTCAAGACTTGACCTAGTTAGGGAATGGGTCATTGAGCTGTGCGAAGAGTTGTATGGGTATGCGTTGTTGGGGTGGAGGTGGATTTTCATCCTTGCTGTTCTTGCAGTAGTGATACTGTTCGGGTTGCAAGTATGAGCCTAATACTTGACATTGAAGTTTCAATGATCTCTATGACGATGAGAGTACCAGGTGCAAAGATATGAGCTATTTGATCTGAGTTAATAGATTCACGGTATTAAGTCCCTCACTTCTCAGGTATGTTTGTAGCCAAGCACACTTCCAGAATAAAAAGCATACCCCAACTCGCCCAAGATGAAAGATAATCGAAGCCCAGTCTTAGCTAGTACAATGCCTCCGAAGAAACCAGCAACCGCGAATGTAGTGTACAGAGAAATATTCGCTTCATTTGCTGGTCCAGGATCGATCAGTCCAGCTCCACCAATGCCATTTAGAGCATTCCACATCCCAGGTCCAAGGAATGAGAGAAGCGCAACTAGATGAAGCTGGGTGTGTGAATATCTTTGGATGTTCTTGAGGCGTTGTATAATAGTGGATGCAGTCGGAGACACAGCATTCGAAGTGCCTACCAAAGTGCTAGTTGGAATAGTTCGAAGTTGGGTTTGAGTATTTTCTCCAGTACCACCTTCAGGAGCTCCAAGGAACTGCTCATGCCCCAGACCTTGGAGTTCTTGTTCTTCCATAAGTTGAGTCATATCGAAGCTATCTTTTTTTGGTGGTTCTTCGGGTGTTTAGGTAGAGTTTTGAGAGATTCCTTTCTGGAATTTTCAGAAAGGAACATCACGATGAAGTATTATTTTGACAAGAACTTTTCCCCAAGAACAGTTTCTTATGGGTTTTGTTTTGTCTCCAGGCTATACCACATCTGCTAGACAGGCGTCACTCACGCACGAACTTCTGGAATCTCGAAATTCCGTTCGGGAATCGTAAACCCACTTTTTCACTTTGATTGGATGTAATGGCCGATACCCCCATCTTGTAACCTTACTCCGGTGGCTTACACCGCTTGTCTTAGATCTCATCGACGAACTGTTTAAAACCCAATTAACAACACAAGCGGCTCTTCTCCATTCAGTCACTCTAGGTTTAGATCCAGACTCACACTCTGTCAATCCTAAGCGCCAGATCGGTGGTACATGTCTTCATAGTGGCTGAGTACACTGTGCAAAGTATTTGGATTTCTTCGTTACACTTACTCGTTTGTAGTGCCTGATGTTCACGGGTTCTCACATTCGATAGCAAACGCCGTCATTTCCTGTGCAAACCCGTGCCAACACGTGGCTGTGACCTCCGAACCCAAACAATTGATCTCCTAAAGTCACGTTAATCTCATTCTTCTACCATATCCCGAGGTTCTGGGTTTCACGATTGTGGTATTCATCGTCTTTCCTAGAGGTGACTACAATTCCGCTTCGATGTTCTGTCAACTTTTTTGGATCGTATTAACTTCTGAACGGCTACCACTTGATCCGAAAAAATATGTTGTTCTAATTGATATGCTCTCGAGCAGCTTGTCGCATCGTTCTTTCCGACACCGTCACGGAATGGTACAAGATCGACCCGAAGCGAGAACATCGCGAAGAGGGAATTCGTTCAAGACCACTCGATGACTATACTCAATCAACGGTGCTCGTGCATTGAGATGATGAATGCTCCAGAGTCGATTAAACGCTGAGTTCCATCACTGAAGTGGAATCCGAAGAAGGCTTTTGAGCATTCTAACCAAGTATATATTAAAACATGTAAACCGCGAGAATTTTACCAGCAATTCAACTCAGACTATAGACCAGCTGTGGTAGATTCGCTCCAGCAGAGAGAAGAATAACGGTCTTCGTGGAACCAAGATTGGCTGAAGCGTTCGAATGAGGGGTTTGCATACGCTGTGCCCTGAGCCCTGCATCTCGGACGAAAAGTGGTGTGGCGATCGCTGTTACAACACAAGTAATTGAAAGGTGGACTACTAATCACTCTGTGTTCGAGATTAGTATCGAATCAAACGGAGGTATTCAGCATGACAGCGGACAGCAGGCGAGTAGTTGCCCGGACTTGTTGACTTTGGGATATTTTTACCGAACATTGATCAATAACCTGTCCGTATGCTCGAATCTTTCCACGCGTCCCATGTTATAGATGCAAGCAAAATTTTAATTCTTACCGCTTTGTACTCTTATGGTGACGGGAGTGGTAACCTGGATACCTAATATCTAGGTAGTTTTGCGCAGGTCACATGACGACACAGTTCCAATCCAGACATCAGGTTTCAAGAGTATTATGCGAGCCGGTAAACAGACATCTAGAGTGACTCAGACCGAGTTCATTAGGAATACATTGCCAGCATTGTTCTGTACAAAAGCGTCTGGCACAGCTTCTCAGCCGTCCATCTTGAGCTCGACTATAATATCTACAGTCCCTGCCGTCATCCTTAACCCTTTTTCTCAAGGCCCCTGTTTTCTCATTCTCCATGAGGATGCAAATCAATGGACACCGTTTCCCTCCTAGAGTGTGCTAGCAGCTGCTGAACGAGGCGAGAGAGCAGAGCAACGGGCGATTCGATCGACAAGTGACACACGACTGTGCACTGGGCAATTTGGGCGCTCGGAATTTCTTTTGTGGTTCCGTCCCAGATTGAATTCAGGAAAGTTTGAAAACGCTGACTCTAGGTCGCATGTACCTGGGTACTGATGTCCCCGCCGAGTCATTGACAGAATTTTGACCCCACAGATTTTCAGGGGCTCGGTAAGCTCTCGGCAAATGTCCGGGTCCCCCTTTTTCTCATCTTCTTTTCTCTGCCCTTTACAGGCTAATCGTTCACACAATCATGAAGGACTGGCCAATCTGGTCCAAGCGATACATGTTTCGCTGTCGAATATGCATTGTTGAAACAAACGCCACGCGTGAATAGCATGATCGAGACGCTTACTTCGCGTCTGGGCTGTGCCGCAGAGTATTCATGCGACGTTTCGGATAAGGACTTCAACCTCTTCGACAACTATCATTGATTTCGTAGTACGAGAGGCGCGGCAATTTGTCGATCCGACTCTAGGATCTCCTCGAAATTCTGTTTAGACAGTTTATCAGACGTGATATGTCTACTGGACCAGGCGTCGGTAGTATCAGCTCTGCGACAATGCCTTTACCAACTGATAACGGGAGGGAATTCTATTGATCATGATCAGAGTTGATTGTCTTCGTAACACCCCACGGGAGATGCACGTTTCTTCACTCGCCACTTTTGCTATCTGCTTGCGCGCTTCCATGCTTTTGTTATCTCTGTCCTGGGTGCTAGAGATTGTGGCGTTCTGTCAGACTCTAATTCGAAATGACTTTATGAAAGATGTTCCACTTCCTTTTGCTGTGATGTTGTGACGTTGTGATGTGCAAGTCGAGCAGATACGAACGCTGAAATCATGGCTGGAACACGATCAGGCCGCCGGACGGCGACAATGTCAACCACGGATTCGGCAATGACTTCATCTTTCGAGAAGATGAAGTCGGAAACGTCGGTGGAGAGTCTCGTCAGGTATGAGACTCGGGATGCTGAGAAGAATGGGGAGCCAGAGGTAGTCGCCAACATGGAGACAATTGCTCTTGCAGCACTTCATGTTGACGATGATCCTACCTTAAATCCGTGGACGTTCAGAATGTTCTTCCTCGGTATATGAGTCTTGTCGAATAAGTTAATGGGATGGTTGCTAATTATGATATAGGATTTGGTCTTTCCGGCTTCGGGTCCGCCCTCGCAACCATCTTCTTATTCAAGCCTCAGTCGGTGTCGGTGTCTGTCATTTTCCTGACCGTGATTAGCTATGTTGCTGGAAATGCAATGTCGTTAGTCATGCCTGCTAAGGGACGAGTCGGTCGATGGTTTAATCCTCATAGCTTCAACTCGAAGGAACATTTGGCTATTGTTATCATGTCAAGTTCAGCATCCGGGGCAGCATACGCTACCGAGGTCCTTGCAACCCAGAAGCTGTATTACAATATCATTCCGAACGCGGCTGTTGCAATTCTGCTGTTGCTTTCATCGCAACTCCTTGGATACGGCATGGCTGGCGTGCTCCGCAAGAGCTTAGTATACCCGACCAAGATGATATGGCCAAGCATTCTCCCTCTTAGTTCCCTTATCGAGACACTGCATCGAGACAAGACTGAGATGCGTAAGAAGTTTAACTTCTTCTGGATCATTTTCACCGTTGTTGCTGTCTGGGAATTGTTTCCCCAATATGTCATGCCTGCATTGACTGGTATCAGCTTTTTCTGTCTTGCGAACAGAAATAGCTTGGTTTTCACCAATATCTTTGGAGGATCTAGCGGAAACGAAGGACTTGGACTTATGGCTTTGAGTTTCGACTGGCAGTATATCACGACATCGTCCCTCTTCCTTCCTTTGATCACACTGACCAATAGCTTCATCGGATTTGTGATCTGTACAGCCTTGTACATTGGCTTGTATTACGGAAACGTATGGCAAGCTTTGAACTTCCCATTTCTGTCTCAATCGCTATTTTCTCCGAGCTCAAACTCGACGCTCTTTGCTGTCTACAACCAATCCGCCATTCTGGATGTTAACAATGAATTGAACGTCGCTGCTTTGGAAACACAAGGCATTCCATTTTTCGCTACTTCCAATGCAGCTTATCTTCTCACAACCAATCTCGGTATCACCGCAACTGTCATGCACATTATGCTTTGGAATCGGGATGCAGTTAAACAAGCATTTGCCGGATTGAATCTCTCCAAACTCAAGAACTTTCGACCCAACCTCAAGTTCTGGCAGAAGTCTCCTGCACATCAAGGAGTCGAAAAGCTGGAGGAAGATACATCGGATCTCGACCCTCATTACAAATTGATGCTTGCATACAACGAAGTCCCTGCATCATGGTATATTGGAATCCTTGCTGTTTCCATGATTGTCGCATTATTCTGCATCTATAACCTCAACTCGACACTTCCATGGTGGGGCTTCCTGATTGCTTCTCTGCTCTCGTTCCTCAGTACTCTCTTCTTTGGAGCTTTGGCTGGTTTGATTGGATTCAACGTACCTATCACTAGCGTTATCCAGTTGATCGGAGGCTATCTGCACCCAGGAAAGCCTGTCGCCAACATGTACTTCGTGCTTTTTGGTGCCAATGCTGAATCTCAGGCCTTGTTCTTGGTCGAGAACTTGAAGCTGGGACAATATGGCAAGCTTAGCCCAAAATGCACTTTCACGGTGCAAATTATAGGTACTATTTTTGGAGCCATCGTTAACTATGTTTTGATGAACACAATCACCACCAGCCAGCGAGATGTCTTGCTCTCCTTGGAAGGTACCAACATCTGGTCTGGACAAGTCATACAATCCTTCAATTCAAATGTGGATCTACCCCCGTCCGCTCCTTATGGAACTAAAAATTAATCATGAATAGGCTATTGCTTTTGGAGCTCTCTCGAAGTACATGTTCAGCATCGGCCGAACGTACCAATGGATCGTGCTCGCCCTTCCAATCGGATTTGCGATTCCCCTCCCATTCTACTTCGCCCATCGCTATTTCCCGAAAGCAGGCTTTGACTACTTCATTACACCAGTCATTTGCTGGTATCTTGGCTATTTGTCTGTCGGTATCAACTCTTCCGTCATGAATTATTTCATCATTGGCTTCTTCGTCCAGTTCTTCGTCCGCAAGAGGTACCCGGAATGGTTCTTGAAGTACAATTATCTCTTGGCAGCAGCAATCAGTGGTGGTACGGAGCTGTTGGTGTTTGTCACCACATTTGCAGTGCAAGGTGCCAGTGGCGTTGCAATTCCATTTCCCCCGTAAGTTGCTTCCCCTTGTATTGCTATCGACCGTTTGCTTTGTGCCGGATGAATATTACTGTCCTTCGATATATCTTGCTGTCTTCTAAACCGACTAGACAAAGTATGCTAACCTTGATTCAAGGTACTGGGGAAACAACTTCCAAAAAGGAAACTTCGATTTCTGCGCTACAAACCCTGCTTTGGGTTAAAAAATCGAGACCAACCGGTACTTTCAGGGGCAGGAGGGTTTGGAGACCGTACTGTACATTATTCCATATAGATAGAATTGCCAATTATCTCTATCGAGTACTGTGTTTCCATCGTCCAGCAGGCGGTGGACCAAAATTGCCGAGGGTTCATCGTTCATATGGCCTCATCATTGAATCGCCATGACGTAAAGTGAATAGCAATAAAATGACTCATAGTTTCGAATGGCGCTAAGAATTGGTTCACACCCAATCATCTACGGCTTAGGTATTGTTTATTGCTAGCTCTGGGTTTGGGGTGAACAGACTTTGGGAAGTTGCCAACATCAACTTGTCAATCTTTCAAGACGCTTGGCAAGGAAGATACCAATTTCTCTTTGCGCGTGCTCATCTTCGACCTCGCAATCTTCACGCACATCAATGCGAAAGGCTTTCTTATTCTACGAGCCTCAACCATCTCCACAACATGGATTCGAATCTTACGAGAGCTTCGAAGCGCAAGATGGCCACTTGTAATTCCAAGCCTCGCAAGAAGGTTGCTCCCACAAAGAAGAAGACTACCAAGCCCGGTAAGTAAATAGCAAAGCCTAATGAGATACGCCCATCACTAACACATTCCCACAGCTCGCCGTCCATCCCCATTGGCTTTGCAATTTAAGAAATTTCGTTTCCCAATGGACGTATGGCGACACATCTTCGACAACAGCGACATCATCACAGCAACGGTCTTGAGCGTAACTTGCAAGGATTTCCGCGCAATCTATCTTCGACAAGTCCTTAAGGTCGGCATTGAACTTCCAAAGGGCGAAGAACCTAATCGAGCTATTCCCCTTAACTACACAATACTGTTCCCGGATAAGCAATTTATCACTCTCAGATCTTGTCTGGACGGGTGGAAAGGCCCAAACCTCCAGTGGAACCCATATGCTGAGAGATGGAGCTCCATGGAGCAGATGAAATTCTGGTGCGGGGAGAATGGGGGGATCACCCAGGCGTGCGAGGAAATGATGGAAGAACTCGAGTGTGACAAGGAAATGAGGCATGAAAAGCGTCACGAGGCAAAGATGGAGAGACAAAGTCAGAGAGACATGAATAACGAAGAGAGAGCCCAGCGGAGGAAGGATAACTTTTGGTATAAAGAAGGGAAGTTTCAGTACGATAATGAAGATTCGGATGCTGAAGAATACTCGGACAGCAGCGAAGAAAGCGTCTCGGAGGATGAATCGGTTGATAGTGGAGAAGACTCTGATAGCGAGGAGGAGGAAGATGATGAACTTATGACGAGTGATGAGTCTGATACAGAGAGTAATTGAACTGGTGGGACTAGTAAACTTCATGTTTCTTGGGTAACACTCGCACGGCCTCTTGATCTTCTTTGGGAGACTTTTTGAGGGATGGAATAGTTATGAAAGTCCTTCAAGCAATAAGATACTCCTCATTAACACCGAAATCTTGAATCCTCGGAGTGTCTCGAACTTGTGCTTTGTGGATGCAATATTGAAAGCCTGAAGCTTGGGAACTTCGCCACGATACTTGGATACCTAAAGTTGGCGCGAGTTTGAAAGTTTTTGGGCCTCCCTTGAGCTACGGTAGTCGTATTGCTGCTCTTAGAAATTCGTTTATCGTACATAATAGCTTGGATTCAATATCAATTTTATTTCTTCATACTTAGCTAAGTCTAATAGTCCTTAAATCAAAGCCTTCATCAAAAGCGATCAGCTCAATACTTGGAATTTTGACGAGACCAATACGCCGAAAGCTCCCGTCAACTCTGTTAGTTGGTTCTATCATCAAAGCCCAAATTGCAAATGTATGAGGTAGATACGTGTCCCAAGCTTCGAATTCGCTTATACAAATAATAACAGCCTTCTCTGAGAGGATTACTGGCACAACCGGGCTTGGGTCAAAATCGTCGTCGGGGTAGAATACAACCTCTTCACCAAGTTTTGAATCCGGAGAATCCTTTAATATAGGAAACGCCGTTCCGTGCTGGTCGCCATTAGCCCGGCCTGTCACCGGCATCTGTGGGAAAAACGGACAGTGCGGGTAGAAACTCTTCCCTGCCACGAAATCTTGAGCCCCTATACACCAGCCTCGAAGAGTCAGGATAGTGGCAGCACCGCCAGCTAAGTATTCATCCGCAGCTGTAGGCTCGGAAAAGCCAACGAGTTCAGCCGCGAACTTCTTTCTATGTCGCTTTAACGAGTCTATATCATAAACGTTGCCTGACCACTGATTACCTACCACACCAACCCAACTCCAAGAAGGGCCAAGGCCATAGTAGGATTTTGGGACGGTGCCTTTCCATAAAAGGCCCCTTTTGAAGTCTTCCTCCCATATCCCTGCTTTATAATGATATCCCGTCCGATTTGCAAATTCTTTTGCTAATGCTGCGATGGCCGGAAAGCGATCCTTTGTGTAGGTGATTTGACGTGTTGTGTAATCAATGATTTGGAAGTACCACCATTGAAGAGTATGAAACTCTGAATTCCGTGAATTCGGACGCGAGTCGAAATCTATGCAAGGATGAAGGCTTTTTTGGGCGATCGTATGTATTGATTTGTTCTGCTCCTTCATAAGACTAGGCTGGATCTCGGTCCAAGTCAAAGTTTGGCACTGCCAGTCCAGTCCAGTATATTGGTAGTGCAACATCCGAACTGATAGCGTTTTTTCTTGCAAGACCCATGCACGAGACTGCAGAGGCATCACTTTGAAATGGTGCTTCCCTTGGGGAATACTGATGAAGATTATACCGCTCAACCCTCGTTTTTGACTGCCACAAGGTAAGGCAGTATGCTTAAATGTATGCCGTTGCCTCTTGACACCATTAAATATCCCCTCGTGATCTCCAGTAGATGCATCGGCGGATATACTGGCCGTGGCGTTCTGGTAGATCATTGCCATCATCTTCGATTCAGCTTCCCAGTCTTCCCGGGAATCCTGGATGATGCATAAAGAGTCTATCCATATGTACTGATATCCTAACTTCCGCGTGATTTGGATGGCATCTTTAAAAGTTTGAGGTAATTCATTTATGGGAATGCTTTGGGTGAAGGGGCCAAGAGTGTCGAGTGTTGTCCTTAGGATAGGTTTCAAACCCCAACAATGCGAGAGTGCCAGCCATGAGCCATACTCTCTCTTGCTGACGTATAGAAATGGATCTCTCGTATCACTGCCAACATCGACGACTCGGTTTGGAAGGGGTGATATCTGCTTCGGGCACTTATCATGTGTCTCTAGACACTTCCGGAGCCACCTGGATCCGTTATCGAAACATCCCTCAGAGCTGGAATCTTCACTAAGGGGACGCATATGGAAGAATACTGCAAGCGGGTCATCTACAAGATCAGCAATCATGGATAGGAAATTTTTGGCAGTTGTACTAACTGTATTCTGCAGAGATATATAGCTTGATGTTGTGCTCGCCGAATTCGTAGCCTTGGCTTGATTTATCCCGTTTAGACTCGTCATAGCCAATCAGCATTGGAATACTGACATCTATACTATTGCGGGAGATGTTCATAGACACTTGTAATTTAGGATCCGGCGGCAGACTTAATGGCGCCTCGTAGCCAGCTTTTTGATACATTTCGACGATGAGCTGGCAGAGATCACAGCCTTCATCGGCCGCTCGATGTAGGGCTAGGTATGATTCATGATGAACGACTCGTGGTCCATCTCCTTCAAGAGTTTCGGGAGGGAAAGAAATGTCGAGATTGAGGACTCTTTCGCAAGGTTTGCATAACATTTTACTTATAGTGCCCTAGGAGGCGTCTGAGAGTAGTTGTGTTAATTTCTTGAAGCTTCCGTTCAAAAATGAAATAGGCTGCAACTCGGTCTCAGCCACGTTACCTTGCACGGATCGGAAGCGAGCCAACCATAAGAGAGTTCAAGCTTTTACACGCAACTAAAAGGGTAGCTGGGTCTGTATGCTAGGTGTGCCAATGCGCTCGAAAAGTGTCCAGCTTATGAGTTGTCCCTGGATCTACGTTGTTTCATTTGGAGCATATCCAAGGCACTTCGAGAGATAAATCGAAAAATGATGCCTAACAAATGACTAAAACAAGAGATCTCTAGGGAAGGGATATGAAGGAAACGAAAAACAGGTATGTGGTTGATTGAGAAGAAGGGCATTTCCACCCAGTTTGATGAGGAGGACGGAGGAAGGAATGTTGGCATGAAGTGAAGAGAAGGTGTGCCGTTGGGCCGTGAGGTGGGTTCCAGCCGAATCAGGAAGGAACCTTTTAGCGAGGGTTAAGAACCTCGTTACTTCATTAGTCCCTGCTCAAAGTCCACGAAATTAAGTTTTTCTGACGGCTCGTCATTGACTTCACCATCCAATTATTGAATTGTCTGTTCTGCACTGTTTAGGCACTACCCACCTTCGCCTCACCCTCAGCCTCTGCTCAAGCTGCTCGGGCTCTACTCCTTGGTGATTATCTACAACTGCTGGTTTCCTACGATTCGAGCTCAACAGTGAGTTACACCCGTCCGGTGCCACTGGGCCCTGCATCAGACTCTATGCCCATGGCAGATTCAACCCAATTATACCAGTTAACATCGCTGTCTAGGTCCATGTTGATATCAATTGTATCAACGTCCACGTTGGCGAAAAGATCGACGGATGGATCTATATCACCCCATAGCCCAGAAACGAAGCCAGGGCCCATGGTCCAAGTTGTTGGATCCGCGGAAACGGCGTTATATGACGGCCCTGCGGTCTGTTCCATTACAAAGTCGTCTGGAATACTTGTCGTTGTCCCCGATTGGAGGTCTGGGAAAGTGTTACTGGGTACATCCTGACTTGCTTGGAGTCCACTAGCGCCAAGATAAGTTTGCTCAAATGTAGTATTGGGTTCCCAACCGGCCGTGTTATACGCAGACATGGAGCTTGTGTTCTGGTGAGTTGTGTACATAGAATGTGCTGGCGGGCTCGTAACCACCATTTCGGATTGTTTACGTGTCTGCACATGATTCCCAGGCCCCTCCGGCATTGCCAGAAGCTGGCGCCATCCCGCACGAAAGATTTCGACAACGTTGGACCCAGCTGGAAACGGTCCAGGACTTAACGGAACGGGGATCCTCTGGTCTTCCATCTCTAGCTGTTCGGCAGCCTGTAGATCGCTTCTTAGCCGCTCGAGTTCAGTGTCGCGATGTTTCTTGGCCCTGGCCATTAGCTTCCGCAGGGGAACCCACATCCGCAAGTTCTTGTCCATGTTGGACTGGGCCGGAATCAACCACTCGCTATGAAGCGCTACCCAGGCCCTCTCGACGATGGGTGACCACGGACGTCTGGAGATCTCCATCAAGAGGTAGACGACGGAATACCAATGGGTATAAGTTTGGTAGACCCAGCGCCAGTGACGACATGCCTCCTCCGTGTTCAGAGCATGATTATACTCCGCGACCTCAATTGCTGCGACTAGGAGCTTCGTCTTGATCTCGTCCGAGAAGTGCTCGCTCGGGGAAGTAAAGAGGATAGGTAAGTAGATAAAGAGAGTCATCTTGGCCATCACGAGTCGTACTATGCAGACAGCAACCCAATACGCAATGTTACCTGCTTCTACCGAGTACTGAAGGTAGCCTCGCTCGAGTTTCTGGTAGATTTCCTTTAAAAGACGGCTCTGTTCCTCCATACCAGCCGCACCCTCTTTGGAGCTCGTGGCCATCATCTGCTTCGCGACTTCCCCTATCTCGAACATGGTGAGGGCAAATGTCATATCAGTTATACCCTCACGTCCCGTTGGCATCTGAGTCATTTCAGGCTCGATGTCCGCATCGTTGATATTTAGGGGAAGTTTCGTGTCAAAGCTGCCGCGTGCGATTGTAAATTCCGTCCCCTGGTCTTCAGATGATCTTACATCCAGCATGCACAATACCCACCATGACCGTCGCCGCATCTCAATTTCAAAGGGAGTCAAGTGCTTGAAGTGGGCTCCATCGCGCTGCAAACCTAAGGCCTGACCCATCCTGATGGCAAGCCCTGTCATCATCCACACGAATCTCGGGCTGTCATGGCGGCGAACGAGACAGAGGAAGATAGCGAATGCTTGGACCAGAACCAGGTCAGGGACGTTGAGAAAGTCAGCCTTAGCAAGTGCTTGCTCCAGGCCTAGGCGGTATTTGAGATTGAGTTCGCTTTTGGTGAAGCCAAAGTTGGTCATTATCTGAACGCAGGACAGATATTAGTACGACTCCACTGATGTCTGTGCAAGATACAAACTCCCATTCCAATCCAAACTTACGTCGTCTTCCTCCATGGAGGTTATCGCAGCGTAGTAGATGGAGAACATCAAAACTTCATTGGCCGGTGTCAGACTCGTCAAGCGATTGCCGCGCAAATCGCGGACCATCTTCGCAATAGTTGGGACATGAACGATTCGGACAATAGAATTGACGTTGTCAGAGAACACATCTAGGAGATACGGTATTTGTGATGGCAGTGGGTGGAATTCACGGAGATCAGGAGCGGAGGCACCCAAATTGTGTCCAAACAGGAATGTATTGCGTTCCCAAGGAGTCCGTTCAAGTTCTTGGGTGGGAGGAGACTTCTCAGGTGAAGCCTCGTCCTCTGAGGTATCGGAATCACCATCAAGACCGCGGCTGTCCATCTTAAGGCCATCAAGCTACATTTGATGTCAGCTGGTCATCTAGTCAAGGTGGCAACGCTTGAACATGATGGGCCGGCGTACCTCATCGTTGACTCGTGACCAGAAGCCGCTGCTCACATAGCGACTTCGATTGGCATCCTGAAGCACAAGCCTTCCGAACTGTTTCTGTACATTGCCGGCATTCGTATTCGGCGATGCATCCGGCTGGCGATCTGTGTCACGATCATTGCTTGAGCTCGCAGGAGAGGCTACTTCAGATGAGCCATCAACCGCCGAACGAGCAGCAGCGTTTGCCTGCTCCAGCTGTCCGGTCAGCTCCTTCACCAGGCCCTCGAGGTTCCGCAATCTTTCCATGACCTGAGCAGCTGCGGGGTTTGGGTCTTGTGATGTCTGCGTGTTCGATGCTGCATTGTTGGCGACACGCTCCAGACGACGAGCCCATCTCGGGGGACGGTCCGTAGATGGGAAGACGCAAGGAATATTCGCTCGACGACATGTCGAACATGGTGATAGTTTATCACAGCGAACTTTTCGGGTGCGGCAGACCACGCAGCTTCGAAGCTTCGGTGCGGAGGCTGATGTGTTGCCCCTACCCGTAGCGGACCCGGGGGACGTCGCGTTTTTCTCGGAGGGCGAAGCGGAGGCACCCAGCGAATCACTGGCTGGAGGGGTTGTCACGGGTGGCGCTTGAGACATGATGGAATTGGGTAAGCAACTCTGTCCTGATGCTTTGCCTGCTCTTTACTTTGGCCGTCGCCAAGGCAGCCTGATTGATGACTCTCTGACACGCGGATAATTACGAAGTCGAAGTTAAAGTGGTGGAAGGCTTGTAGAATCAGTATAGGAGCGGAAAGAGGCACAGCAAACGTAACTCGCTGACATCGAAGGCGCTAGTGGCTCGCTATAGCCACGCCTCAAATGCCTCAATTCACTGCCGCAGCGGCGGAACGACTGAGTACCTACGGAGGGTAGGTATTAGTAGCAGGGGTGTCTCTAGCAGTCTCGCTCGCATAAGCTTAAGCGACAAGCGCACCAAAATTACGCCGCCAATCAATCGTGTCTTTTGGCTCGCGACATCCGCGAGGTCTCGATTGGGGTGCAGCCGCAGATCACCCGTCGCTGCTTACGGATAGTCCTCAAAGTACGAAGCAGGGGTAATGATTGATTGTGCCGGATAAAGCCTCCAACGGTCAGGCCGGGGGAATCGAAATTCCGCCCCGCGTCAGTGGCTGCGAGAAAACAGCGAGATGGACGCGGAGAGGCACACATCGCAGGAAGGAAAATGTAGATAAAATGCGTCGGTCTCGTCCATTCAAGGACAGGACAGAAACCATCGAACCAACTCAATCTTCCAACAAGAATAATACATCAATACATACAACGACTTCCTCGGCCCTGAAAAGTTGAAAAATCAACCTCGCTCACATTCACATTCACACTCATACTCAAACACCTTGAACACGAATCCTACCCTCCAACCAACTCCGGACGCAAACAAGTTACAACACAATGAGTGGCACCAAGACCGTTGCATTCTTCGGCGCGAGTACCGGGGTTGGCCTTTCGGCACTCAAGCACACCCTTGCAGCCGGCCACCAGTGCATTGCGCTCTGCCGAAACCCCTCCAAGCTCACAGCCATCTTCCCGACCAGTACGACTCCAAATCTCAAGCTCGTCCAGGGCAATGCACACGATGTCGCAGCTGTCTCCAAGTGCCTCGTAGCCTCGAACGGGCAGCTCGTCGATGAGATAATCTCCAGCCTCGGCGCGGCCATGAACTCCACCATGGGCATGGACCAGCCCAACGTCTGCGCAAAAGGCATGGAAACTCTCCTTGCGGCCCTCGCCCAACTGCGCAAGGACGGTCTAACCGGACGGCCGCATATTGTCGTCGTCGGCACCACAGGCATGTCCCACTTCGGTCGCGATTGTCCTCTTCTCATGGTCCCGGTGTACGCGACTATGGTGAAGAACCCCATCAAGGACAAAAAGATCTCCGAAGGCCGACTGGTGGACAGCGGAGAGTCCTACACGATTGTCCATGCGAGCATGTTGACTGATGGCGAGACCAACAAGAAGATTCGCATTGGTATCGAGGATCCTAAGCAAGGCCGGGAGTCCATGGCTATTGGGTACAACATCTCGAGAGAGGATACAGGGAAGTGGATTGCGGATCATCTTGTGTTGCAGCTGGAGGGAAAGTATGTTCAGAAGATTGTGGTGGTGACGAACTGAAGGGTAGTCATCTGACCTCTGTGGTTTTGAGATTTAGCGGTACTGCGATAGAATGACTTTATTGAATTGGAACATTTAGAATATGCGTAATATACTAATAATATATAATACATCAACCTGAACTTGGTTACTTTTGTTCCTACAGCTCCTAACTTTCTATTACAGAGAATAGATCTCGAGTCTGCCTGGACCAAATTGTTCTAGAAAATAAGCTTTTATCTTTTGTCAGGGTGAGAATTGAGTTAAGTTGGAAATGGAAACTCAATTCTAGCGTTCTTTGTAAGTCATAGATGGAAAATTTTATTTTATTAGGCTTGTAAGGAGCTCTGCCACTCAAAGACTCAAAGAATTTCTGAGATGCGAAGCCTAGTATGAAAGAACTGAAGACTTTAATATTCAAGTGCGCTGAAAACGGACATCAGTCTTTGTTCTCACGACATAAACCCTCATTAATATATGGAAGATGTCTTGAAAGACTGTAATATACATATATACAGCCAAGGGAACATCCGGGAAGCTCTTTAGTTTCATCAATTCAATTCCCTTTAATTCTAGCTATTCTATACACGATGCCGCCAAAACTCATAGCCCAATATGCTCCACCCGCCGGTGGGCCAGTTTATCAAATTTGGCAAGGTGATAAGCTACAAGTGCTGGTCGATAGTATCGTAGTGATAACCGACCACAATCACAGAATCGATCGTCACCAATTTAAGAGCTCGGGTAAGGTGAACACATGGCATAGACGAACTGGTGGAGTCGGTGGTCCTACTCAGTTATACAACAATACTGTCCATTCCAACGTACTTCCCGGATTGGCTGCTTTCATGGAGCCTAGGATAGGAGATGCCGTGGATACTACGGGTAGGTGACTTTGTATAATTTTGCTAGAGGACTTTTTAACATGCGAGTAGGGGGAAATAATCCTAACCATAGCGTGGTTATTATGGCTAATATCAACAATGTTCACCCTCTTCCAAATCCACACTTGAGGAAGATGTATCGTATTATAAGTAAGTCTTGATTCCGTATTAATCTATTATGATTCGTAATATCTCAAAGCCTGGTAGCGGTCATAGAACGCTTTCTGGTGCTTTCCCTCTCATGTCTAAGGAGGAAAGGAGTCAAGAAAACTCCTCACATAACTCCCACGCTCCCAATTCTTTCAGAATCCAAGTCACATATTGCTAACCACTTGAGTAGTGCGCCGCGCAGACGCTCTCCCTCCTGCTGCTGTTGCCGGTAATCCATGGCGAGTTCGTCCAAGAGCCATTGCGTTCGAGTTAATCGGATCCACGCCGCTCAGGTGGAACTTGGAAGACGCCGCGGAACACGGCTTGAGGGGTTTACACCAATTCTTCACTGATCCTACTAGGGGCGCTGCGCGTCGAGCTCGATGGACGAGGATCATTCTTTTGGTTCCGTCCACGCCAGCGAGGGAACCTGCGCGGGTAAGACGTGCGTGGGAACGTGCTATTGGGTGAGCCTTCTGTGCCCTGTTAAGAGTTAGGTAAAGTATAGTGACTGACCTTTTGTAGGAGATGGGTAACTGCCCCGCCACAGGTGCCTGCAGCTGAGCCGACTCCTAATCCTACCAGAAGGAGCTTGAGAAATGTGCAGAGGTAAGAATCAGTTGGCTTCGGCGCAGATAAACTTAGTATTCTACTTCTATTTCTTTACATATCCTCTTCTTGCTATTTTGTAATAAATAAATCCTTAAAGTAATCCTATTGATTGAAAAAAGATCCTTGCTCCCGATCGTTTCCCCTCTGTGAAACCTTTAGTAAGACTCGCTCTACTTTAAGCTAAATGCAATCAAAATAAGCGAAGCCTCAATCGTAGTTGAGGATTTGGAGCTCTGAATGAAAGGAAAATGAAGGGTCTATTAAGTAATTGATTAAGATCGAGAATCTCCGAGGGAAGATCTCGCTTACCATAATAGGCCCCTATCGTCTCGGTTAAGGTCTTAGCGAGCTTGATTTGACAAATTCAACGCATTGGTTATATCGCTCACGCACTTGTCTTGCAAATTGTCATGAACAATGTGTCAAATGAATCTCTAATGGATTTTGGTGAAAGGGTTAAATGTCGCCACTAAGATAACACAATACAAACTACGTTGAGTGGAGCGTCCTCTCGCCCAATAGTTAAGATGGCTTCGTAGAAAAAAGGCAGATCAAAAAGGGAAGCAATATTGGTTACTGCCTCAATTTCTTCGCTCGAGTGGAGGATAAACTTCTTTTCATGATTGTTGCACTCGGTCAACAATACCCTAGAGTATCCACAAAACAGCGAAGGTGACAAAGCAACGGGTTGAGGCTTGAACGAACAAAGACATCATCTGAACGTTTTCGTCTTAAGGGAAGGTTATATTTGGCACATGACAGAAGCGTAATCATAAGTTTGATAAGATAGTACATGGAAAATTCAAAACATACCTAGGTAATTTGCTCGTGCTGAATATGCAAATCACGTGTTCATATCAATATATGACCGAACGCTTTGACAGGAACCAGATAGAGCCTGTGCAGGCCTCACTAAAGTTAGTTAGGATCAACTTAACCCCTTAGAGAGCATCGAAAGAGCTTTGACTACAGCGAAAGTAGCAATGGACATGTGATAGTTGCCAAGCGTTGTTGGGTCTGGGCCTCTTACAGAACCAGATCATGCATCTTAAAAGGGATAAAAAGACGTGAAGTCTCCTTCTGTTAATCCAGGACCAGACGTGAACTGGAAATTGATCCCGCCAGTAAAAACAGTACACTGAATGGTGGTGGCGAGAGTCAAGGACTCTCGGTTCGACCGGAACATTCGGTAAAGGTAGGGACAAGTGAGCTTAGAGGTGCTATGGATAATCATTGCAGACATGATCAACAAGAAGACGAATGTAACTGTAACAGAAATTCTTTCATTCGGGGCTAATTTAATCCAAGGCATCAAATTAAATCAAGAAGCGATTGGGTCGAAGGTTAGATACGTTTTGTTGCACGTCACACGTCTACCCGAGCGGGTCTGGAGGCATACCCAGTCGGATGTAGACCGAAGGCTTAAGGGTAAAAGGGGCTAAACGAGCTAATATAGTAATAGTCTGCCGTATGATGCAAAACGAGCCAGACTTGAAGTGTTCGCTATCACTGCACAACTATGGAAGAACATTAGACTTCGCCAGAAATGGTTCAAATGAACGAGATTGAATCATGCATTTCATATTCGCTGCTGCACTGCAACATCGCCACATCAGCATTCTATGTACCTCGTGAACGTGGTTACGCCATGGGCACAATTAGTGCCCGCTGCGATACCGCTCCGCACTTTGACAATGGCGCCCTTCATCCCCACACCGAATGACTCTATTCATTTAAAAGAAAAATCTTCATTCAAAGAATTATATATCAATCGTCACAGTATCTTTCTCTAACACCCTTCAAAATCATAGTACTCGTCCGTCATGGCCCGCGACGTACTTTCCACGACCGAGTCCCATGAACTCACCGCTTCGCACCCCACTTCTCTGCCTCTAGCCCGCGACCACCACATCTTCGAGCCCGACACAGAATCAACTGCCGTTTCTCGCTCGCGGAATGATTATACTTTCCCCGAAGGAGGTCTTCGAGCCTGGCTCGTCATCTTCGGCTCTTTTTCCATCATTGCCGGCACATTTGGCCTGGTTTCCTCTGTCGGTCTTTTCCAGGCGTACTGGCAAACCCATCAGCTATCGTCCTACACTACACGCGATATTGGATGGATCTCTGCTATTAATGTCTTTCTGAATTTATTTCTTGGGGTTCAGATTGGGCCGTTGTTCGACCGCTATGGACCGAGATGTAAGTGTTAGCGCACAAAGCCTTTTCCTAGTTTGAACAATCTCGTGATCTTCCCCAGAAAATTTGTATAGAGTTAAGCTAATTTCCTGTCACCTAGGGCTGATCCTCTCGGGGAGCGTGATATATATTCTTTCTTTGGTGCTTTTGGCTGAATGCAAGGTGTATTATCAGTTTATGCTTGTCTACGGAGTTTTAGCAGGGGTTAGCAGCGCGTTCTTGACCACCACTGCATTAGCCGTTGTGGCGCATTGGTTTGAGAAGAAGAGAGGTATGGCGAGTGGGATTGCATTCGTCGGGTCGAGTGTAGGAGGGATTATGTTTCCGTTGATTTTGAAATCGGTTTTTGAGCATCTTTCTTGGGCCTGGTCGATGAGGATTATTTCTTTGATTGTTCTCGGAATGATGATTGTCGGGAATTTGTGTATTAAGGGGAGGCTTCCTCCTCGCAAAAATGGGGGAGCTGTTGATTTAAGGTGTTTTCAAGATGCTAGATTTTCGTGGGCTACAGTTGGAGTTTCATGTAAGTTTCTTTCTGCTCTCTTTGGTAACTTGTTCTCTGCCGCTTCAAGACATTATTATCGTGCAATTGAGCTGACCCATCAATAGGCTTCGAGTTTGTCCTCTTCGGTGCTCTAGGTCTACTTCCTACTTACGCTATCCTGCAAGGTTTCAGTAGTCAAACGGCCTTCAATGTTATCGCAATCCTGAATGCGTAAGTCTAACACTTATCTTCATACCCCGCCCCCTTTTCAACTAAGCGAACGTCGCTTCACCACACTTTCATTCGTCACACAAATATTGACATAGAAAACAGAGGATCTGCTCTCGGTCGGTCCTTCTCAGGTTATATTTCTGATCATGTAGGCCGCTTCAACACTATGCTATTGACATTGATCTGGTCCATGATCGTCACCTTCGCGCTCTGGCTACCCATCGGGAACCGCGTCGTCCTCTTTTACATCTTTGCGCCACTTTTCGGTTTCGGTTCTGGAAGCATTATTAGCATGGCTCCAGTCTGTCTTGGTCAGTTGTGTAAGGCGGATGAATATGGGCAGTTCTATGGAACTTCTTACTCGGTTGTTGCTTTTGCGTGAGTTATCTCCTCGCATCCTAGGAATTTTCTGACATGGTTTTGCCCCAGTACATTGATATGTATACCTGTTGGTGGTGAGCTCCTACCTGCAGTCGGTGGAACAGCATTTGTAGCATTCTTTGGTGGAATACTGGTTCTGTCGCTGTTTAGCTTCCTCATGGCTCGGTGGGCATGCTTGGATTATCGCTGGAGATGGAATGTCAAAATTTGAAGACCAACTATGGATCGAGGGAAGAAGACAGATCAAAATTGAATACATTTTATTATCGTTGATAGCTTGGGAAGGAAACGGACTACGTCAACTTTTTCTACGCAAGTTTTTCTATTCCTTCTCCAAACAACCCCACGCCAATATCACATTCCATCTTGAGATGTCCATTTCTTCAATCAAGATCATTTCGCCTTCAGGAATCGCCAGCGTAGCACACAACCTCGAAGTTAATTCCGCAGGTCGGATCCCTTACGAAGGCGGCGTAGTAGGTCGGGCTATAATGTGCTCGTATGCCAGGTGCACCGTTATCTTTCCCGCCAACTTTCAAACCAGCAGCATGGAACTGTCGGACTTGCTCTGCGTCTACACCCACCATCATCAGCCTTTATTTTCATAACAAATCGAGGACTTACTCTGAGCAGTGAAAGCGATATGGTTTGCCTTCAGCAGATTGTCCAGCACAGGTCCAGCGCCGTTCTCTTCTGGGACACCTGCGATCCAGAAATACGGCTTTGTTTCGCCCAAGCCTACGTAAGTGGGAACTGGGCGCATGATTTCCTTGAAGCCAAGGCCGGCGAGAGAGGTTGTGAGAAACGTGATGACATCCTCGAGTTTTGATTGAGGAACTTGAAGGGTGAAGTGATCGCAAGGCATGTTGATTTTGAGATTTGTTGTGAAGTTGATTGTGAAGCTGATTGTGAGATTGAGAACGAAATTGAAAACGAGGATTGAGATTTTATTTGAAGCTTTGAGATTCTGGCAAGAAGAGATAAGGAATGAAGGGAATGGAAAAGCAATCGAGTGGGGGTATAAGTAAGCAACGCGTCTTCCTCGGACTGTTCGTCGGACCCGCGAAGGAAATGCAAGGAGTGAGGGGTTTTTAGGCAGCTGTACCAACCAGAACCCTGGAGTTCAGCCCTGGGCACCCAGTTCAGCGGTGTCCCGAACGCGAGATCAGGTGATAGCGCATCTCATTTACTGGGGTCCGTGACAAACAGATATTCGAAACACTTCGATGAACACATCCCCCAATATTTCTAACCTCGAGAGCTGTTACGTTCACGACCACACGAACTTGAAGGGAGAATATACTTATTCAATGGCCTTCCGTTTGAGACTTACTGATCGCAATGGTCGAGTGGTTGATCTCATTCGTTTTGGTCGTCGCTCAGCCGCTGTTGCACCCCAGTCCATGTGCAACCACATGCAGTGTCCAATGCACTTGCCCGACAGGGAAAGCCATGCATGCTGACGAGAAGTTACTGAAAGGAGCCATTGCTCGTGGGAAGGGCAGACATTATTTCTTGCCTGATTGCGTTGAGGGCTGCCTTTGGCTTCATTTTCAATGTCAAGACGTTTTGAGAAGGAGTGCCCAGAACTAGTGTGACTATAAGCCCCCCCCCTCGAAATGACTTCTCGCACTTCTTACACTTCAATTGCCATCACGCAAATTAAAATCTACTTATAATCAACATCCTCGAACGTCAATTTAATTCAGGTGAATATTATATCTCAGCGATTGGATCTTCTGCCGATGTTCGTCTCTCAAGTGATTGTGCAACATCAAACATGTAGATGATGCTGCTCCTACCTTGTTCGAGCTCTCGGACTTTCCATTCCAGAACTCATCAAAATCTCTGTTCAAAATACACTTTCCCAGTCTCTTTATCGCGGGCGCAGTGGCGCGGAAAAGTTGGAGAGGCAGGAAGCTGAACAGTGCCACTGCCCTAGACTTACATTTTGATTACTCATCATGCTATCCTTATCTATTCCACTTCACAGCGTGATGGTAGTATTATGCTGCCCTCATCATATACAAGGTACTGCTTACAATATCTCTTCCTGCAATGGGGATTTCAGAACATGATGTCTCTCTTCCACTAGATCTAGAAACTATTTTCAGCTCTCATGCAGATAATCACGATGCCTTGCTAAACGCTTTCATGCCTGCATTCTGTGACCATGTCCAAGCAGATAGGATCTTTCTTCAGCCACGAAATCCAAAGACTCGTGTATGCAAGATCTTGCGATGGCGGAGGAATGAAAACATCCCTTGGTAAGTCTCCTAGCGATAAATTTAGATATTTGTGTCGATCCTAAGCTATTGTCAGGCCTGCAATCCCAGGCGACATCAAAGAAGGCCAGTGGTTCGTAGAAGACAATTGGGAAATCGAAGATCCTCTGTGGCGAGCTGCTTTAGAGGTCAGTTTATCCATGATATCTTGCGAATACCATCATTGACTGTACGGCAGCTCAAACCAAGGTCAGCCCCCCATTTTCGCACATCGGGAGGTAATCGACTTACTGTCTTGCAGTATATACGTCGAAGACCTCGAACAAGCAGCAAAGGAAAAAATTCTCAATCTCGACTTCGAGAAAAATTACATGTTCCACACAGCTTTCATTCATGCACATGCCCATTGGCCTCAACTGTATCCATCCGCACCGCCTTCAAGTCTAGCGCATATCATTGCCGGCAACGAAAGAGACTTTTATGGCTCAGTTCAACCAGCAGTCTTTAATGGTCCTCAAGTATGGCCTTCTGAAACTCGAGAATTTGTGGAAAGGTGTTTAGTGAGGATTGCACCGATCATGAAAGCTTACGGAGAGAGTGCACCACCTCGTTCAAGCTTCGAAGCAAAATAAAGTGTGGCATTGGGAAGCATATCCGATGGGTGTATCCCACAGCGCCAGATTGATAGACCTGATTCGAGCCGGAAATATTATTTTTCGTCGAGGCTGTGGCGCTTCATAAAGGTTCATAAGTTCTTTTCAGAATGAATAGTTATATCACAAGGCTAACATAGACTAACTAGACAACTTATCTATCTCCTATCCCTCAAGATCTGTCGCTACTAGCGAAAGCGGACTTATTTGCTGCATCTCCATCTCCTCAGAATTGACATCGTCATATTGCATATTAGCATCTTCATCCCACTTAGTACACTGCCTCTCATACACATCGACCAAATCCTTCGCATGTTTAAGATCCTTTGACATCTTCCATTCATCCCATTCTGGTCCCCATCCCTTCCATTGCACCAAGTATATTGATTGTCCTGACCTAGTAGGTCTTTTCCCCACTATTGCTTCGATCTCGTATTCCTCATCTAAGTTGCCGTCGTCCACTTCTATGGAGTCGTAACTCTCTTTCAACTCCTTTTCACTAGCGACCTTTTCTTTCCCATCATGCGTGCTTGTTCTAGAATCTGTTTTATATTTCTTCTTGTCTTCTTGAGTCAGGTCCACTGTCGCAACACGTTTTGATTTTTTCTCGGATGTTTTGGACGAGTCGCCTTTAGGTTGAGCTACAACGTGATGTTAGTTCAGGAACCAGGATACATATGGGGCAGAGAAGCTTTACCATGGCTCATGGTATATGAAATCAAACTCTTCAAAGCTATGCCAATTGCCACAATAGCTGCTGTGAGATCCTTATTACCTAAAGGATGTATTTTTGCTTCAGAAAATTTGTCCATCATCTCAGCAAGTTTTAGAGGTCTAAAGTCAATCCTCGTATCCTCGGTATCTGAGTCAGACTCGGATTCATTATTGTTTCTGGGTTTATTGGAAGCGTTTAGCTTCGCTAACCTGCGGGGCCTCTCATTTTCTAAGTGTGCTGGTCCCGCAGTACTCTTGGTTCCTTTCTTCGCGTTTGAGTTCTTCACTTCCTTGGAAGACGAATAATCGTCACTCTCAGAGTCAGAATCACCATTTTGTTTGCGACTTGATTTAACTGAACGACTTTGTGCTGCAATCTCTCGAAGTCTTCGTCTCTCTGCATGTATTGGTGTCGCTGGACTACTCGTTCCTATCTTATTATTCAAGTCCGTCATTTCTTTGAAATACGAATCAAAGTTAGACGTGCTTTTAGTAAGCGCATGCAGAGTCTTTACTGCTACTTCTTTATCTGGCAGGACAAATTTCCCAGTTTCCTCATCTGTATATCCAAAAAGTTGAATGTAGTTTTCAGGAATCCCATTCCTTGGGAATGCCGATGCTAATCGAGCTATCTCCGCTGTCGATTCACCTAGCTGGGTCACATGGTATGCTTGTAGTAACTGGTCTCGGCCACTGCCCGCCTCAGATGATATTTTGTCACCAATGCGAAATCTGATCTCAGGCTCGTTGACAATATAAAAGCGCATCATCCACTCATACTGGTGAGCCTTACTCTCAAAGATTCCTTCCCCAATACTTGAATACAAATGTTCGTTGAGACATTTCAACTCTGGCTTCATGATGCGTGCACTGCTCCATAATGGCATGACGAAACGCATGAACTCAGTGCCTTCTGGAAGTGGAGGAATCAGCTCAGGATCGGGTGGTGGTAATCTGAAAGGTGAACCTCTTGGCACCGAATATTCCCCAGTACCCGTTGAGCAGTGGAAAAAGCGTCCTGGAAACAGAATAATCTCGTACGGAAGCAACGTCGCAGTCAGGTGTAGAGACGTAACATTGAACCTTCCAGCAAAGTAGTCTTCTGATGGATGTGAAAGCGAGACTAGCGCTGTGAGCACTGTCGGATCGTTCTGTCTATCTCGATGCACTCCTCCGAATTTCTTCAGGCTTTCTTTTAGATTCTCGCCTTCCTTGGTATAGTTTAATTGGATGTTCGTGTATACATGGTTCTTTCGCGACCCTATAGTCAGTGAAGCTTTTTGATGCCATCGATCTTCTCTGCCCATTTCATCGATGTCCGGTATAACTAGTCTTGTCGCCTCGGAGACTATCTCCGTGAGCTTCACTATAAGATCTTGTGCATCAAGGTCCTCAGCATTGAGACTAAGACTTCCTAACTGGATCGTGTTCCATCCATAAGTCGGTTTCTCGGTAAGTCCCAGAAGAAAACGGCCTCCATTCTTTTTGAGTGACCAACCTGAGCTCACGGACTTGCTCGCTAGATTCTCTTTGAATTCTTCGCTTAAAAGTTTTTCTCGGAGGGGAGCGAGTCGTTGTAGGAGTCCTTGTTCTTTGAGCCATGGAGCTGACATTCGTATCGCTCCTGGATATCTACCAGAGAGGCCTTTGATCCAATACGTCTTTTCTGGTTCTAATTCGGTATATCCCGTGCTCTCTACTTCTGCTTTTGTAAGAAGTCTTCGCTCGTTGAGAAGTTCTGGGACATCGAATGCGAGTTTTATCCTTTCTGCTTGCGGCAGCGATTCGTTGAGCACCAATGTACACTCTCCATTTTCCCAGATGGGATCGAAGTTCCTTGTGAATTTATCTTTAGTAGGTTTGGAAGCAAGATCGGACTCCTCAATCTCTTCATTCGACGCCATGACGAAATGTGACGCGGAATTACTTGCGAAAAGCAATTTTCTACTGAAACAATGGCAATGGGTTATATTAAATGATCTTGGAATTTCTTTGATCTTAAACAATGTTCTAGTCTCGACGGAAAGGATTTGACGTTTGCATCTCAAAGAACTTTTGTTAGGAGGAACATCAGTGAGACTCTGCTTCAATCTTTCTTTCGATCGCGACTGAAATATAAAAAGATAACAAAGAGGCTTCATTTTGCTGACTAAATCTCTTGACTAAAGTCAAGCCCAAGGGATAATAAGAAAGAGGAAATACAAGACTTAAGTCAAAAAAGCGGTCTGGTAGCTGTTGCTTATAGAGAAGAGAAGAAAAATAAATTACTGCTATCGAGTCTACACATCAGCCTTACGGCTGTTGACACTGATATAGTAGTAAGCATTCTCATATTTCTACTTTCCCGGAAGGCCTATGAGCGAGTCACGTGATACCACTCTGCAATGCCATAGGTAGTACCTGATTGATCCTCTCAAACTATTCCAGGTATCAAGAACAGGCAGCACGGCTGCCGATGAAGCCTCAAAATGTGCAAGTACTGTGAGCCTTCAAAGTTGAGAGATCGAGGATCTGGCTGACGAGCTTCATAAGCAGCTAAAGAATGAGTATGCTACCTACCCTACCTATCATTTTTAATTCAGATTTCTAATCGTTAAAGACTTCTGCTGCACTTACAACATTTGTGGCAGCAAAACGGCCAAAGCTAATACTGCTGTTTGCTGATTGAAGCCCTGTGGGAACATATTCTCCCTATTCAAAATGGACATCAGCTGATACTTTGAAGTTGATAGCAGCCTTGGCCACCTTTCTCTCACCATAAGATTTTCCGACCGAAAATCTTGTGGATAAAAAGCTAGAAGCGCCATAATGCGAATATCTCAGCTGCCAATGCTCCAGTGACAGTGGATACAGGTTCTACTTTCGGATACATCGTCACCGAGACCTCACAGGCTGCCAATTGAAAAGACGATAGACAATGGGAGATTATTTAGAATTGCCAGCATAAAAATTGACGTCCACCGTAAACAAATCAAGTCGCAGACGACGAGTGCGGGGCATATCTCATCGCTTTTTAGATGTATGAAAATGTCACTGTGACAAGTTAGGACGATCAGCAAATACTCATTTTGAGAAAGCATTCCCCTCGTGCAAGAATGAGATATTTGTGCTAGAAGAAACTTCTTTTTGGCGCTTGCGAATTCGGCGATAGGGACATTGCGCTTACAATGCTCTATGATCCGCTAAATCGAGACATGCAGACAGGACGGGATTGAGGAGTAATAGACTATGGTGGTCCAGGTCTTCCAAGCCCTCAGCTTTCAGCTCTTGGCAAGGAGAAATTAAGTGCCAGATTGTGGCATTTCTCCAGCCTTGCATCGTTGTTGACCTATTGCAACGTTGCTCTGCACTGTACTGAAGAATACCTGTTGAGCTTGAGGTTCGCGATTTGTTACTCCGAGCACTACCCCGCAATCGTGTTCCGTCAATTGAGTTGTACTATATTCTTGGCATTTTTGACATTGCATGGCAATAGAATAGGACCGTTCTCGATCAACCTGTGCTAGTAGCTTCGAGTTCGGACGAAAGCGAAGCTTCACCGGCATCGGGATTCCGTTCCATGTCGCATCGACAGTTCGCTCAAGGCTCCAGAGGTGGCGAACGCCCTGTCGTCGTTCGGCCCACTGCGAGAAAGCCTGACATCCGTACAGTATCTGCAAGAAATCGTTAGCTAGGTACAGATTTTTCCTCCTGACGAATACCGCATGCCATTTACCTACCACCATTTGATGATCATACCGTGCTGTTGTGCAACGGAAGCCGGAACATAAATTCGAGAATCGCGAGAGAATTGTTGTCCCGTCCAATCAAACCCAAATTTCCCGGCCTGTGCCTGACTAAAGTAATCCTACCACACTCCCCCTCTCGCCTTCCCAATTCTCACCTAGCTTCAGAATGGCGCCTCCTCTGCACCAATCCCCTCGCTTACTTCGCATTAACCAAGCGAGCCCCTAACCCCAGATCAACGATCTCATTAAGAGATCCATCCGCTTAAGTTGTTTGTTGCTATTCCTGGGCGTAGCCGAATACCGAATAATACAGGATAGGAATCGACTTTAACATTACCCCGAGCATCTCCTCAACGGTGCGGCGACGTGCATCTTCCTGTCGCATTTCTCGGCCCCATGCAGCGACCCTGATACTGAATGGGCGAAATTTTTACGCAAACTTGCTTGGCTTCCGCAAGGGGAGATGGTGACCAAAACTATCGAGATTGCTGGATGCGGGGATAGGGGTTAGTGCTCTGTACCTTGTTGATCAATTTTGTTGACATGATGGTTTGTATAAGTATGCGGCGAAGTCCTAGTCCGAGGGAATAGACAGAGCAACCTCTGATCATCTCTCAATTCCGTTCGTTGGTTCAGGCGCCCTTCTCTTCCACCTGTCACGATGCAGACCACATTACTCTTTCTCGGCCTGGCTACTACTGCCTTTGCAAACGTTATTCAAGAACGTCAAGTAGCGTGCAATGCAGACAACTGTCTCCGAGGCATTCGTGGAACTGGCTCAAATATCCTGCCTCCATTTAGCTCCCGTCTCGCAGACTGTTCAAGCTTCCAGCTGGTTACTGTCACTCCTGCTCCAACGTTTGTCCCCTCTTTCATTTTCGTCATTACAACGGGAATTTTTATCCTCTCGTCCACTTAAGGCATTCACTCTAACTCCCTATTCTTCCTTGGGCCTTCCCGTTCTTTCCAATTTAGTGACTGACAAACGACATAGCACAATCACAACCACCGTAGCCACAGAAACCGTAACCGTCGATGGCGGCGTGACGGCCCGCGCCATCCTCCCCCGTCAAGCAACCGTGATCCCCAGCGCCATCCCTGCTTACGCAACCTATTGCCCCGCCTCCTCCCGCTACGCAAGCGCCTGTTCCTGCCTCGGAGTCACCAAGACCACCACCATAGTTGCAACTCCCACCGTAACCGTCTCCGCGACTGCAACTGCAACTGTGACCTCTACCCCACCATCAACGTATGCTTGTTCTCCAGCCGACAGCGCCTCTGCTTGTGGAGGCTCATGCGATGGAACTTGCTGTAATTACCCCTTTTCCTTGGTCCTGCTTCTTTTGATTTTGCCTTGCTCACGTTTTACCTTCTTCTGCACTTCCTGTTTGAAGAAAAACTAGTGCTAATTCGTTGTAGTCCCGGACGTAAATGGTGTGGGATACTGCAAGCAGTCTCGTCCTTGCTCTGGTCTGCAGCCCTGCAACGCGGATGCGGATTGCCCGAGTGAGATTTGCTTGGTGAATGGGTGTGGGAATGTTTGTGCTGAGACGCAGTATTTGTGTCCGAATACTTCTTTGACGAAGGCTTTGTTCAAGAAGCCGGCTGCGATTGATACCTCGGTGAAGCAGGAGAAAGTTACGATTTAGAGAAAGACCTGAATCGGTACCGAAAAGAGGTTGATAGAAGCTAATGCTACTTGAGTTAGGTTGAAGAGATGTGGTTTGAAAAGTGTATATATTGGATGATGACTCGATATAGTACATATATGAACTCTGCAAACGATAATGAGGAAACGATAGCACCACGTCTTGTCCTAGCACCCTGCGGTTCAGAGTATCTTGAAAGCCTGTACCCGCCTCTTGCTTTCTTCAAGACTTGCTTGTTCTGCTTCTAATTCTGTTCGTTTCTCAGCAATCGCAGGATCTTCGCTCGCCAGATTGTTTAGTTCCATTGCATTCTTCTCCCCGTAGAGTTTCTGTGACACATAATCTGATGTGAAGAGTCTGAGTGGACCACTTCGACCGAGCAGGTGTCTCTCGACGACCTGAAGTGCAAAATTATCTATGAAGCGGTATACAGCCACTTCATAATATGCGGCCAGGCTGTCGTGAGTATGGAGGACGCCGAAAAGCTCTGCATTATTGTCGAGTACAGATTGGACAATCATGTGGGGCGGGATGAGACCAACTGTCATAGGCGTTTCCGCAGCTTGAGGGAATGCCAGGTTCGCGTTCTTGATAGTAGCTTCTCCCAGAATTGCTTGAATACGAGCGTCGTGAAGTTGCTGCTTTCTGCTTGCCACAATCGGATGGAGTGAGAATAGTTGCCCGTCCCTCTCGCTTGAAAGGAGCTTTTGGAGCTCGATCCTAGCATCTTCGGCAGCTTTCTGATGGTCCTCCTGAAGCCAGGCTCGTAGCTTCAATCGGAGGCCCTTATCCGGACAGACCCTTTCGAACAAGGAAGCATTTGCATTTTCTACTGTCCGTTCCACTTGATCTAGAGCGTGCGAAGATATCTCTTCCCAATTGCTGATCTGTTTTTTCCATAGTTGGGCTTTCACAATGGGGTTGACTTCCCCGATGTCTTCCTTGCCTCGATAATTGTTGATTGAATCTCTGATCCAAGAATAGCTTTCCAACAGCTTCTCAGCCCATTGTTCGCCAGTTGTACAGGTAGCTACGGTCCGTGCGTCCTGATCCTTTGTTATGAAGCTCTTATTGAGACCTCGATTCAGCATATCTGCGCTGAAGACATCGAGATTGTCCCTGACGAGTTTTCTGGCAAATTGTTGGTCATGAGACAAATCCTCATAATGCCCATTGACAGCCCCAGAAGCTCTCTGCGAGTAATCGGTCGCAATCTTATTGATGAGTCTAAATTGGTCTTCATTCGTCGTTCGGGGTTGCCCAAGTTTGTCGAGCTCAAGAAGACACTTATCGAGCTTGCTTTGGATTTCGGACAGCAAGTCCGGGATGCTCCGCTTGACATGTCTATTTCGCATCTTGATCAATGCTGCTTTCAGTGCGTGCCTGCCCAGTTTGTTCTTGTCCAGTATATTCCACTCAGGCCCAGCAAAGAATTCGTCCTCTTTCTTATCTCGTTCGCTATCGCTGATGCCAACCTCTGAGGCCTGTCGGTTGCGCAAGCCGAACCAGCCCTCCTTTAAGAAGAGTGGTGACCGTGTTGGATTGTTTCGAATGAGATCGAACACCTATAAAGTCAGACCGTGACGAAATTAGAGTAAGAAGGTCACATACAAAGTCGTGAGATTTTTTCTGTTTCGTATCGCATTTGTTGATGACTCCAATCACCCTGGACTCTTCATCGGGTAGGCCCTGTAGCATATTCATGATCTCTTGTCTCTCTATGTCCACGACGTCAATAACAACACTATTCGACTCAAGTAAGCCTTCATTCCGAACCAGTGCTCGAATAGCACAATTGAAAAACATACACGACAATGCTTCGAGGATTATTCAAGTACTTCTCAACTAAGTTCTTCGCTGTTCGATGCTCGGAATTTGTTTCATTTCCTGATTGGTTAGTCATAGTGCTAGATTGTAAAACATAGAACTCACCTCGTACTAAGCCGGGAATGTCGACAATAGCGAAATTTGTCTCGTTGGGGCCTCGCCTGGTAATCTTCAAGGTTGAACTACTCAAGCGATTGATGGACCTGCTATGTCTGGAAGGACTTCTTTTGACCGTACCTCCAAAGATAACATCATCAGCCTATTTCACTGGTGTAAGTACACGGTCTTGACAGTCGTAGCAATATTGCCTACCTGCTGAAAGATGTCTTGCATGGTCGTCTTGTCAAGAGTTGCATTTGGGTTGAAAGGTACAGGTCGCCAAGATAGAAGCTCTTGTCTCCGCTCTGGACTATCATTTGCATCGGGAATGATGCGGACTTCAATTTCTGTTGGATGGCCCGGGGAAGTTCTCTGTAGCACAATCTCCGTTGCAAAGCGTGTGCACATTTTATCATTGATCGCGAAAGGAATCTCGGTCACTGCTTGAAGAACAGAGCTTTTACCTAGAGATGAATTAGCTTCAGGTTTTGAATTCTACACAATAGCTGCTCACCGGTACTTTGATCACCAACAACCACTAACTGAAAATTTCCAGTCAGCAAAGCCCATGAGGAATGCTGGGAAACATACCTGCGGCAAGTCGAGGTACTTGGAGACACCAAGTTTCTGCAGGTCATCGATCAACTCCAGCTGTGCTCTGGTCTGCTTATCCTCGAAGTCATAGCCAAATGAGCCATCTTCGCAATCACCGGCGGAAGATGGAGGTGGTGTCAGCTTTTCAGCAAAATTATTGACAAAAGACCCGCCCGTCATCGGCCCAGCACCAAGTGATCCCATGATGCTCGATTGCAGTCTTTAATTGTCTTGAAGATTTGTAGAGAATTTGTTAATTTGGCCTGAATACGTGCTGGATTGCAGTGCTAGTGACCAGAATATTGTATGAGAGCTAATTGAACAAGTAATTGGCATCTAAGGCAACGACTGCAGTTTATAAAGCATTCAGGAAGCTCTGTTTCCACTTGTACAGCTTGCTCTGCTCCGAAGGTCCTCAAGAACTCTCCAACCAGAGCGCTTCCCATTCTGTCGGAATCCAACAACGACTAAGGCTGAAACCTTACCCCACCAAACACCTCTGAAAATGGCAGGAGCTCTTGTCGGCCTTCCTAAAATTGTCACCGAGGCCAGTTCCTGACAACTGCCATGCAACTTGAGAAGGCTGTGCCGCGCCTTTGTAACAGGTACAGCATCAAAAAGGACTGCCCTTCTGAATTTGATGTCACCACTGAGACACGATAAGGGCGATCACTCGAATAGCGCCTAGAGATGCCTCCAACTTTTCAGAAAAGCTAAGTTTTGGGAAGGGATCAAAATGTTGGTGTTTGAAAACAGTACCATCCGTGTTACTGAAATGAACTCATCGTGGGGGATGCGTGTGGATCATGGTGATATGCGCGCATCAAACGGGTGGTTCTTCAGGCATGTCTTCCGTTCTTCCGGGCGCAAATCTGACGTTTGTTTCTTGCCATTGAACGGCCAAGTTTGTTCCGCTTGGAGAATAAGAAGGGAAGCAGTTGCCGACGACTTAGTGCGACATGAAGCACTTCACAAAATGTGCGAAGAGGCATTCTGGCTCCTCGGGCGAGGAAGAGATGCTGTGCCGTGGTGTTGTGGAGAGAGAAAAGAGTTGACAGGCGAGAGGAAAATACAGGCTGCCTCAGAGCTACCCTAGCGCTCAACCCCTGAACAAGCGAACGCCCTGACATCAAACATATCGAACAGCACTCAAAACATTTTCAAGACCATATCAGATCCTGCTTCCATCCGGCATGAATATGAACAATTCGTTTCATTTCATGCAACTCTGAATTTCGTGACCTAGCTTGATTTCTGCCATTCCTCAGATACACGTACAGGTACCTAGCCTCCTTGGGTACGCACATGGTGTATGAAGAAGGTAAAGGCAGTGCATTTGGTGCGTTATTTCGTAGTGAGATTTTGCGATCATCAAATCTATGCAGGCCATGCCATTGCGTATAGATTTTTCCACTTCATTCTAAGCTTTCAAGCTTCTAAGCTTCAGCGACATATCCCTCTTATCCACAGATCTGCTCATAGGCCCCACCAGTGTGATATTGAACGGCCCAGCTTCCAAGGGATAGTAATTATCCCTGCCTGGTGACTTTCCACTTTGAAAAGACTCGTTGAATTTTTTGAATGCACAGTTGTTCATTAGTCCTGTTAAACTGTACTATCTTTCATTAGTTCTGCTCTGGAAGAAAAGGAGTTGAAGAGGGGAACATAAACCAGTGCCTTCGATCGTAAGAAGTTCGGATCCAACGAAACGAGTCGTGTTGTTCATGCCACTAAAGAAAGTCAGCAGCGAACATATATTCACACTTGCACATGGAAACATAAATGTGCCTGTTACATCTCCTAGACACTTCCCCTCTACGTCCAAATCACCTTTCCTAACTTAACATCCCTCATCATCCTATACCGTTCCCTACGCTCACTCCTCTCCCCCCTGGTACTCCACATCACCATCACCGACCTCGGGGTCTCATTATTCTCAGCGCAGCTCTTGCATCGGGCAGCTTTCATGGCGAGTGTAAATAAAAGGTACGAAGGTATTAGGCTGAGAGAAGAGAAGGAAACGAAGAGGTAAGGGATGCAGATGTATGCCGCGATGAATGTGGTGTTTGCTGTAGCATTGCTTGTTAGTCTAGTGTAGGCGGGGTTTGGAGAGAATTTTGGGTGGGTAGTGTGTTCTGTAATATTTTGAAGTTGCAGAGTTGAAATGGGCGTGCTACTGATAATGTCGTGGAGGGAATGGACGAGGACGGATGTACCGGGCGAGAGTTGCTAATGCAGCGAGAGGAGATCGCTGAACCCCTGAGTCGTAAGCGAGTAGATTGCTAGGAGAAGACGTGGAGTGTAGCAGAATGCAGGTGGGACCGAACTCCCCCACATGCACATCACGAGCAGACACACCCAGAAACAAGGACATGTTATTGCCTATGGATACTTCACGAGTCGAATGCTCGTTCATACCTACCCAGACCAAAAAAAGGCCATGCGATAAAATACAATAAATCACGTGCACCGCCCCCCCTCGTTCCAAAACCTTCTCTTTCACGACTTAGATCGTTATAAGAGAGATATTCCGACATGAACTCATCCTCTCCTCAAAACGGAATAACTAGGAACTAAAAATCGCCCATAGCCTCGAAATTGATGAAGTTGTACGATTTCGGACTCGGCCGGCCCAGAAATCGGGTGACATCTGACTCCGATCGCACCACCAACGTACAGCAATGTACCGGAGACCCAAACTGCAACATGCCACAACAACCACAGCCTCGTCCTCACGATGATTGCGGGGAACATATAAGTTGGACAATGATCCGGTTACGAGGATAGAAAGTAAGCTTTTCATGCAAGCAGCCATATACTTCTGAACATCTTCAGCCAGCCATTTATATACTCAGGTACTTAGCCGATACCGTATCGCCAATTCAGGACGAATCTGCACTTCTTCAGCAAGAAAGCCAATCACGCCTTCTTCCGGAACTCTTGAAAGTATCCAATCATCATGAGCGTCGCAAAGAACGTAGCTCTCGTTGCGGTCGGTGCGGTTGGAGCCGTGTTTGCAGTCAACCAGTTAGCGAAGCCGGCGAAGACGCATGGGATTGCAGCCGCAATGAGGAGACAATTGGATGAGTACAATATGAGTGTGCAGCCGGAGCAAGACCCGAAGTATGTTTCCCACCTTTGGAGGCTGAAGAGGAAGGAAAAGCCACTGTGACTGACAATTTGAATAGCGATACTATCTTCGACCGAACCAAGATCTTGAATGATGTCAAGGCGAGGAAGCCATGGAACATGACATATGCGGATAAGGAGAGGGTAAAGAGGGAATAAAGGCTATGGAGTGTTCGTGCATAGGGTCGGCGTTAGGGTTTATCATTTAACGGACATGGTTGAGAGCCGCGAGCAACATAATTGCGTATAGCGAGGAGAAAGGGAGTTCGTGCCAGATGAGCACCTAGTATTTGCGAAGGGAAAGGAAGATAAATAGACAGCTTCGCAGTGGGCTTGTCAAAGACAGTACTGGGTTTTGAATACAAAGAAAATATTGAACAATATTTACACAGATCCATCACTTAGTAAAGTTGACGGCTTCTGATACTTCTTAACAGCGCTACCTAGCTACGCCAGAACTTCTCACATCTGAAATGCGGGGGCTTGTAGTTTAGGCCCTAGAATTCAACCGCATGCGCAGCATTGCCTATCCCACATTAGCACTATGAAAAGTTAGCTTAGTCTACACATAGCAGCGTCATACTTACGCATTCCCATTCCACGTCCAAGATTCTCTACTCCTTCCTAAGTGTTTTCAATCGTTGCCAGGCGTACATGCTATCCTAGTGAGGATTGGCAGACTTCCTTGGCAGCAACTGTGTTTGAGCACGTGACTCTGGTATCTTCTTAAGCTCTTGATAGGAGCTACATGGCATGAGAGGGCTGGCGATCTTGTGCAGTGTTGGGCTTAGCAGATTCTTTAGACTTGCTATTGGTAGAGGCGTCAATCTGATGCTTATTGGAACTTCAGCAACACACGTTGTGGGATGTCCCTCTGTAGTCGTGACCGAGGTTTTGGGAACAGCTTCCTTAGTCGTGGTGAATCTTGCTCTTTTGCTTTTTCGTGATGGCACTGTTGGTTTGAAATTTTCAAAAGGGCTTGCTTGCCAACTCTGGATCCAGACGTTCTGATGGACAGTCTTTCCAGCGATTGGAACATCTCTCTATATGTAAATATAAAAGGGAACCCCGCTGTACTTCATGTAAGGTTGCTAAAAGAATGACTTCGATAACCGCGAAAAGTATCTGGGAAAACACAAGAAAATCGACGACGAAGTTGCAAGCCTTTTCAATATAGGCAATTATCTTAGCATCTAACTATAGTATATGTCAAGATGATTTGTACTAGTGTAGCGGATATAGCAGCAAGCAAATAGTAGAAAGAGGTAGCTGTCAATAGTAGCACGTGTGTGTGACATTCGACTAGAATAGAAAGAGAACAGAAAGGGCTTTGTCCAACACTATAATGCCGCTTGACTGAGCGATGCAAGAGAGACCGCACACGCTGAGTTTCCGTCAGCCAACACCTATTATAGATGCGAGAAAGACTAAACAACTTTCAAGTGGCCTAAGGCGTTACGACATCTGGGACAGCAGACTAGCGCAGCTTGAATTAAGGTGAAACAAAGAACTGCAGCCATATCCATACTCTCTCCAATGCATTATGGCGTCAGGCCGTGGCGATCTTCTTATCTGATGCCCTGCTCATCCATCTCACGTTCATTATTATTGCATGCCTCCACAACTGAATCGATCGTAACTATGGGCAGAATTGCTTAAACCTTGTACGAGATGACTAAAGGAAACTGATGAGACGTGAAAAGTTAAGAACGGGGACGAGAGGCTAGTAAATACGGCGACAAGAGTATACCTACATACCTACATACCTACACTCCTTAAACTCTAGATAGATAGTCAACAATTTCTCGTGTTGGAGCAGGAGGCGGACTATCATCGACAATGCAATTGTTCTCAGAAAATACCCTTCTGTTGTGCATTCGAGTGAAAACAAGTTTCCATCCAAAGTATTATTTTTGAAGTGCCCATAGTGAAGTCTAGCTTCGTCTATGGTAAGTAAATCCTAAATTTAATGGTAAATCTTCACCTATCCTGCTACGCAGGAGGCATGGCGTTGATGTGCGCAAACAGGGCAGATATCGTTCTAGTCAGAGTGCGGGCCATCACCACACCAGCACTGTTACAAGTGAGCAATAGCTGACAATGGCAAATTAAAACTTACACAAAACTAATGGGGTACCTTGCGATATGACGTCCAGTCTTCCTCTTGCTTACTATCGCCGCCTTTGGAAGACCTTTGGTGGTTATTCAAAGAACCGTATTTTGAACGGAAAGACTAATGAAGACTATCAGGGGTCGAAGCACAGGAAATTTTGCGGCTTACCATGATGACAATAAATGAACGGATATGCAGGCAACGACTGAATATATCGAGGCAACCCTTGGTCTATCTTGAAGAACGATGAACAATGACAGGGCTTGAAGTTGGACTGTCGTGCTTTGTAAATTTTGAGAAAGAGAGAGCTTATTCTGCGAGGAAGTATTCGAGCCAGACGTCAGTAAGGTTGTGCACGATCTGGCCACCTGACTTCAGCCGAGTAAAGCCATGGAAGAGAGGTCAGTTAGCTAAGGCGAAGTACAAGTATCGCAGCGAAAGATGTTCATATGCCCGCATGCGAAGAGTTGGGCCTCGTTCTGTGCCCAACGAGAAGTGATGACACTTCGAAAAATAAATCTTACAAAATAAGACAAGATTCGACTGTTCTTCCAAAGAGAGAGGAGAAGAATAAAAGAGATATAATAGACGTAGAATAATGCTCCAATCACGATTTGTGATAGGGATTGAGATGTATAATAATGTAATGGAGGAAGTAACTTGACTGTATTCACTGCAGCCTAGTGGCGGACGCGAGGGGGCCTGAATTTAGCGGGGACACCAAAGCTTCACACGCCCTCTGCTTACAACCATATTTACCAAGCTGGCCTTGGGACTCTGTGGTCTCACGATCGATGAATCATGGGACAAGGTCAATCTAATGACAGTGGGAACCATCCTACAACAGAACAGCTGAGCCATGAGCTGGTAAATTCCATTTGCCCTCTCTCTGGTCTGGACTAACTTGCATACAGGCCCTCAAATTCGCAAAACGATGCTTTACTCCCCTCGAACTATACTCGTTCCAAGATGTTTTTAAGAGTCTGGCAGATCACCAAAATTCGATTGCATACCTCAAAGAAGACACGATTGCACGATTCTTGGAGATACCCGACATACTTGGTGCATCCTCCATAATCTTTCATATGGTATCATACCTAGGCGCATTCCCTTTTGGTCAAGATGCGCCTGTTGTACTAGGGTTTGAGCAAATGATCATGGTGGTGGTGATAATGACACAACGATACCAGAGAGTGCTGAAGAAGGGCAATCGAGACCGTACGAAACTTTTTTTCCGGAGTCTAGCTGTCTACGATCGAGGACTACACACCGAAGATGAAAAGGCTGAGGGGCGTGGGCCGGATAGAAAGAGTGATGAGGCTGAGGGCTCAAGAAGTCACGTCCCAGGATTCGCAGTAGATGACGCTGCCAATGATGAGGATGATGAAGACGACGATGACCTCGCCCTAGCAGCTCTCGAATCTTTAGACGCTATTGAGGTCTTCAGACATGGAGACGCCCCTATATCACAGGCCTCGATACCATCGGACAATCTCAAGAAGCTTATCATGCTTCTCCTCCTCATAGCGCCTCTTGGTATACAAGAGAGTCTTGCTCGGTATTCTGAAAGACTCGCCGGCGAGCAATTAGAAGGTCTACGAAAAACGGCAGACAATATCCTGGCAGCATTTGTCAACGTGGAGAAGTCTCCTGGCGTCAAGATTCATCAATTTAATACTGTAATACCCATTTCATTTCCATATCTCTTTAATGGCCTTAGTCCACTTTTCGAACATTTTCTCTTTTCCAAAAACATCGACTTCACGAAGCGGAAAGATTCTTCAGCAGCACCACCACCTCTACCTAATCTAGTAGCAGATCAGCCACTTCTGGCACAGACTGGAGAGATTCTTGATCTCAATGTACTGTCACAATTATCTTTCTTCCTTCCTGGCGAGACTTTATTCAGGCAACTACGCCTCCTCTATTCAGGAGGCGATGCGGGCTTCTCAATGGGCAGCTTCGAGACTAGAGTCTTTAATTGGCGCGCACCAACTATCCTCCTTGTATCTGGAAATCGGATATCAGACCCACCTGAAGGCGGGCAAGAACGAGCATTCTCGGACAGACTACCACCCAAGCGCTTTCCCGATAGCAGTAAATCATCCCATGTTGTTTTTGGTGTATATCTCTCTCAACACTGGCGGCAAACGCATAAAGAGTGCATTGGAGAGACTGATACCTTGCTGTTTCAACTCGAACCTATCCATGAGGTTTTCCATGCATCGGTCATTAACAAGGACTATGTCGCTTTTACCAAACCTCCTACTGCTCACTCAGGAATATTCTTTGGTTGCCCACACCCGAAAGCCAAGCAAACAGCTGGATTGTCATCGACCGTAAGCCTTGGTGCTGTCTCGTTGATGCTTGACTCATCCTTCGAATTCGGTGTCTTCACTCATAATTACACGTCTGGAGGCGGAGCTTTTCACAATAGTGCAACTCGGAAGAACGACTTTCAGGATAGATTCGAAATTGAGAGCTTAGAGGTGTGGGGTTGCGGGGGAGATGCGGAAGCAGAGCAGCAGAGACAGAGATGGGCATGGGAAGAACGAGAAGCCGAGGCTAGGAGGAAAGTAAATTTGGGAACGGGAGATATTGAGGCTGATCGGGCCTTGTTGGAGATGGCTGGCTTGATCGGTCAGAATAGAAGCGGCGGATCTATGAATTGATGGGTGCTTAGGAGTTCAGGCGTTGGCAGAACGCATTTGAATTGGACGAACTTATCAAGCGCAGGCTTGCACACACTGTTAGTCATAGTAAATCCCAAAGAGCGCTTGACCCTCAACTCTTTTTGTATAAACATTGAATGGCGTTTCCACGACTTTGTCCACCTTATAGTGTCCAAGGCCTTATACCCAAACTCCATCCGAAATGCTCGCATCCAAACACATTCTTCTCTTTTACAAATTACTCGTGTCATATTTACTTCTTCTTCCCCCAAACCATCTCCTGCACACTTTGTAACACCCCCTTCCTCGTTTCTGAATTGTTCACACTTGCCGACTCTTTTCCGCTCTGTACCTGATCTAGCACCTTCTCTACAACCTTGTCTTCTTTTGGCACCTCCTTCTTCGTCTGTGCCTGTCTGCCTTCTGCTCTCTTCCTCCTCATCTCTTTCAATTCCTTCTCCTCCTCATCTCTAGCCTCCAACTCTTTAATCCAGGCCTCATTCTTCTCCTTCGCTTTCCTCTCCGCAACCACAGCATCAAATTCTTTCCTCTTCTGCCTGTCGGTCTGCCAATACATACTACCAGCCACCATGGCAACTAGAGTGAATCCTTGTGCGTAAATACGTGCACGGAACATGCGGTTGGTACGGTTGTGGTCGCCAGCGCGGATGGAACGGGATGCGCCGAAGAGTGCCATGCAGGTTAGAACACATCCTGGAACCGCGTTAATAGGTTGAAGCTAGTAATATGCATGCTCTGCATACCTAAAGGAATCAGAGGTTCCTCTTTCAACCGTCTAGAGAATTTCTGCCATCGGTTCTCCTCGTAAAACTCGCTATCATACGACTTAGCAACTGCAATTATCCCTTAGCTATTTCTGCCAGAGAAACGTACCTATCCCCGTCAAAAGAAGATGGAAGTGGGTTGTTCGACATTTCGACCAAATCGCAGTCAGAATCGATGCTCGTGTGAGCAGCTCTACCTGTTGTCAACTATGAGGGGAACAATATTGGTGACCTAATTGAAGCTGTCGGTCCGATAATTTATCCGGCCTGCAAGCTCCCCTGTTGAACCTTTTAATGCGCCACATGCAGCTCCAGCCGATGTCGCCAGCCAAACAAGACCCCACTAAGAATTTCTTGGTGAGAGCTCGCGAGACAAGGGACCAACAAAGAGTCACAACGCATCTTGCAGGAACCCTCATTGTCCTATTTCCTCCCCAATAATCGTCAATTGAGTCTTAAATTATACAATGGCAGAGGAGAACGGGGCAAAGGTCAATGGCGATTCCAATGCAGAAACTTTCAGCAGACCGAGAACACCCAGTTTAAAGGCGTTTTCGTTGACAGAATATTCGACGAACCCCTCACCGCCGAGCGAGAGTCCGAGGAGGAAGGTGAACGGCATTGTGCCTGAAGAGTTCATGCTTCCAAATGGCTATCCCGATGTTTGTGTTCCTTTCAATTGCCCAAAAAATAATTTTCTAATCATAATGTGGAAATAGTACCTCCGACTCATCCTTACTTCCCGTGTCTATGAAGTCGTTGAAGAAACACCTCTCACCCACGCCACAAATCTAAGCAACAGATTAGAATGCAAAGTCCTGTTAAAGAGAGAGGATCTCCAGCCAGTATTCAGCTTTAAGCTGCGAGGAGCTTATAACAAGATGGCCCATCTGGATCCGAAAGTTAGCTGGAAAGGAGTTGTTGCTTGTTCGGCTGGGAATCACGCCCAAGGCGTAGCATACTCAGCGCGGAAACTCAAGATCCCTGCTACAATTGTGATGCCGAAAGGAACTCCCAGTATAAAGCATCTGAATGTCTCGAGGCTAGGTGGTTCGGTCGTGTTGCATGGAGATGATTTTGATGCGGCAAAGGAAGAGTGTGGAAGGTTGGAGAAGCTGCATGGATTAACCAATATCCCGCCATTTGATGATCCGTACGTTATAGCGGGGCAGGGAACAATTGGTATGGAGTTACTAAGGCAAACCAATATCGCCAAACTGGAGGCTATCTTCTGTTGTGTTGGGGGGGGAGGACTTATTGCTGGAATTGGAGTGTATGTGAAGCGCATTGCTCCACATGTGAAGATCATTGGCGTGGAAGCTTATGATGCCAATGCGATGGTGCAGTCGCTGCAAAAGGGAGAGAGGGTGGTTTTGAAAGATGTGGGTTTGTTCGCAGACGGAGCGGCAGTCAAGACGGTTGGAGAGGAGACTTTTAGGGTATGCATGGACGTGGTGGACGAGGTTATCCAGGTTACAACGGACGAGACGTGCGCGGCTATCAAGGATGTCTTTGAAGATACTCGCTCTATCGTTGAACCAGCCGGTGCTCTCGCTCTCGCTGGTCTGAAGAAATACGTTGCTGCCAATCCTTCGGCGGATACATCAAGAGCTCTCGTAGCTATTGCATCTGGAGCAAACATGAATTTCGACCGTCTGCGGTTCGTCGCCGAGCGAGCAACACTGGGAGAGAAGAAGGAAGCTCTCATCAGTGTCACAATTCCCGAGAAGCCAGGCGCATTCGCAGAGCTCATCAAAGCCATAATGCCACACTCAGTCACTGAATTCTCATATCGTTATGCCACGGATGCATTGGCTAATGTCCTCATCGGTATCTCACTCACATCTCCGGCCTCACAACGAGAAGGCGAACTGGCTTCTCTGCTTTCACGCATAACAGCTGGTGGGATGACTCCTACGGACCTTTCGGGAGATGAACTTGCAAAATCACATGTAAGGTATCTGGTTGGTGGCCGTTCGGGCGTCAAGCATGAGAGGCTATATATGTTCAACTTCCCCGAACGGCCCGGTGCGTTGGAGAAATTTCTTCAGACACTAAGACCGAGGTACAACATTAGTCTTTTCCAATACAGGAATGCGGGAAGTGATATTGGAAAGGTTTTAACTGGTCTGGTTTGTCCAGACGGAGAGTTAAAGGAGCTTGAGAGCTTCTTGAACAGGATTGGCTATCCGTGGGAGGATTGCACGGACAGTGAGGTCTTCAAGACTTTCTTGAGGGAATGATCGATGTGCACATAGAAGGAGAAGCTTTGTGCATTATGGGAGGAGACTTTTTTTCACATTTTCGATATTAGCGGGAGTTTGGGGTCTCCAAAATTTGCAATTGACTTGATTTGTCGATGCAGGATAGATAAAATCTCCGAGTACAGGATTAAGATAGATAGATATCCAATTTCTGCGATGTTCACTTGCTCGTAGCATTTTCTTTCTGATTTTTAAGTTCCAGACATCTGCATTTCCTGATAAGGAGGCATGTGCCCAGACGAGCTTTAAAAAATAAATATCAAACCACAGCGATTATCAATCAGTTCATTGTCAATTAAGGAAGCATCTGAACATCGGATTTACCATTTCACAAAGGCCTTGTTTCAATATAATCAAGTTTGAAAAATCATGTCGTCGTGAATAATTGTTTTCTCCTCTCATCAAATGCACCTCGCTGCTCGCTTTTAACACCTTATCGCCTCACATCCAAGGCCGCAATGTCGAGTTCCGAATCTCGAATTTCGATATCTCGCGATCCTCAGCTAAGCTCAAATTCACGTCTTCCCACTTCTCGCCACCCTCCTCCCAATCGATCAATCAAGTGATCGCAGCCATGATACAGCCAACCTCTCTCTTTCTCCGCAACGCAGCCCGCCACGCCCTCCCAGCATTTACAATCCGCCCCGCGATTTCCTGCCGAGCGTTTTCCGTTTTCAGTTCAGTAGCGAAGAGACCGAGTCTACTTTCTCAGACGAGTTTTAGCAATAATTATGATCGTGGGCAGCGGGGAAAGGTAGTAGGGGAACAGATCCGGGGCATGAAGGTTCGGAGTTCGGTGAAGAAGATGTGCGAGGGTTGTAAGGTACGTTTTTGGTCATAAGATGGAAAATGCGAGGATGAGGAGATTGATAGAGACTAATTTCTTTTCATAGAGTGTGAGAAGGAAGGGAGGAAAGACTGGGAAGGGACATGTTTATATTATTTGCTCGCTGAATCCGAAGCATAAGCAGCGGCAGGGGAAATAGAAAGACTGGGATGGGTTGAAATGCTGCAGTCGACTTTTTTTGGCCCACAATGCACACATTATGAAATAGGGATGTTTGTCGAATGAGTTTATTTGAGGTGGGAGGGCTGTGTATTATATTGTATGGAGTGGCGTTGCAAGGATAGAATGTGGCAGAGATCCTATTGTGATCTATGGGCAGCGTAGATTTACGAGCCTGGGAGTATTTGAAGAGATGGCGGCAACATCTCCATTCATACCGAAATACATGAGCTGCAAATGATATTCGAAACCAATGCACTATTTTCAGCGGCATTACCGGGGCTATGTCGAATCTATGCGCTCTACGATGGTATATCATAGCCCGTCAATATACCTCTCCATTGTCTCCCACTGTGTTTTCCCAGTTGATATCAAGTATCGAATCTGTGTCTGCAAAAACGCACCTATCAGCACTTTTTGCGGGATAGAGGTCCTTTGAATTCGAATTCAACGTACAATGTCCGTGACGCCTTTATTTCTCTTGAACTCCTCCCTTGCAAAGCGGAGCGTATCTTCCTTCGTAGAAGGGTCAGATATCCTCCTGCAATCGCGGACAATAGTACGCCATAATGCTAGAGCTCGACCACGCTGGAGAAACTGCCAGCAAGATTGCTATTAGCACGTTTTTCAGCAAGACGTCATGGTCTGAAGACTCACATGATCTAAAGAGATTGTTTGATTCAGTCGACGCGGGTGGTCTCTAGCCCGAGAAGCGTAAGTGCGACATATTTGTTGGAATAGTCGCATTGGGCATTGCATCAGTGAGGCTCAATGCATGGTATTGAGCTTGTGAGCGGGAAGTGGTGATGCGAGATGGGATGCATGCGGCTACTTAGTCTTGGCGCGCGAGATTCCGGGGAAGCTAAAACTTGTCTACTAAACGCGTCAACGCGTCGAAGCTTCTCCATCTACCTGATCTTCACATCACATTTCCATATCTTCCGAAAATCAAAGATGTGATAAGTCAAAAAGATAGCGAAGATGGACCCCATTGACATTGCCAACTCGAAATCGTTAGAGCAGTTTACAGCAGATTATCTCCCTTCTAGGTGAGCACATTTTCCTTCCAGTCTTCTTCAATGTCTCTCGTTCCATGCCCAAGCAGGCATAGCTTCCAAGAGCTGAAAGTTTTAACTTCCCACGAAGGATGCACAATCTCAAACATGTCGAGCTGGGTTTTATTTGGGAATCTAACTTTGCGGCGCAGCAACAAGTGGAGAACATGGATCCATCCCACAACCAAGACCGAGTATCAAATTACGCTACAAACAGCCAAGGCACTATCACAATTCGAATTTGACACATGCTTCCACCTCATCGAGCTCACTAGTATAGAAGACTACAAAAAATCCGAGGACGGATGGAAGCCTCGGTCTAAACGCAGAGAGATGAAACTGCTCGACCTGAAGTACATGCTCGTTAAGTTGGACAATCAAGTTGAGGGCTTCGTGTCCTTTATGCCAACGTACGAGGACGACTATCCAGTCATATACTGCTATGAAATTCACCTCTCTTCAGACTTACAAGGGTGAGTCTATGTTCATCTAGATATTTGGCCACGTCTGGTGCTGACAGGAAGCAGGTCAGGGCTTGGCAGGGTTTTGATGCAGTATCTGGATTTTATTGGAGAGAAGATCCCAGGTACGGCAAAAGTGATGCTGACTTGCTTCTTGAGTAATATACGCGGGGTCGCCTTTTACCAGAAGTTGGGCTATGCGAAGGATGAATTCTCACCGCCGCCAAAGATCCTTCGAAATGGAACCAAAGTGGAGGGCGACTATGTGATTTTGAGCAAGTCTGTCGATTCAGCGGTGAGCGAAGTTCCTGGGTGCGATTGAGGCTCAAAACGATATCCCCTTTTCCTTTAAATCTCTAAGAAGGCTCAGCGGGCTGTGTGAGATGCGTTGAGTCGGAATTATCTCACCCTACGGTAGCGGCATTTGCCATTCGGCAGGGGAAAGGCGTATCCTGGACCAATAAAGCAAACATCAGACGTTTCGAAGGCATGCAGGAGATTAGCGAACCGCTAGAAGTGGACAAGGCTGGCGCCACATCATTCAGCCGTAACCAACATATCAATGCGCCCGTGCGCCCTTCCGAGAGCAAGGCTACATTTGGCACGCTCTGCCCCAAAAATCGAGATACAGTATGAGAAGCTTGTTAGTGTGAGTGTGGGACGTCCCTCACCCCATCTCTATCAAACACTCACCCGCTCGAGAATATGCCAAGGCTGCCTTGCCCTAATGCAGATGTCTTTAGAAGCACAGCATCGGCCGATATTTGCTAGATGCTGCGCCGTTCTCAGTGGCTTTCTCCCCGATAATCCCATGTTTGCTATTTCAGGCCCAAGTGGAGATGAGACGCAACATATCTATGCGATTTGATTGGCCACTACCGGGCGATCATGGTGGCTCAAGCGTTTTGATCCCTACGGCGAGGGTTTGTTAATTTTCAGCTGCTGCTGATATGCTATAAGGCTGCAAGTGCCCCGTCATAAGTTTGTTCATTCCTTGTTGTGCTCTTCCACAAGTTCTTTTCCATCTCGGTCGTTTACACATACTGTCTGCCTTTCTTGTTAATCTGTTGGAGTAATATATCCCTGAGCAAATTTTTGTCAAGATGGATTCCAAGGGACCAATTCAACAACAGCCCATGCAGTACGCTGAGAAGGCTGCTGGAGGCGATACATGGAACAATGACCTTTTCGACTGCTTCAGCGGAGCGGACAATCTTTGTATATCCCTCAATGTCGATATAATCACAAGCAATGCTTACACAAGACTCAGGCTTGAAAGCAACTTTCTGCCCCTGCTTCGTCTATGGCAAGACCCAAGCACGGTTGCGCGATCCCAGCCTCGCCAGCTACGAGAGCTTCAATACTGATGTTTGTCTTCCGGTTTATTGAATACCAATATTGCTTTCCTATTACTAAATATAGTTTTCTTCTGGTATATTTGCTAACATACACCAAGTGTATGATGTGGTGCGGTGTTCAATCTTGTTGCGGTCTCGGTTGGATCTTCTCGGTCATGAGCCGTGGCGACATCCGCAAGAGGTTCGGCATCAGCGGTGGTGGATGCGGAGACTGCTGTACCGCGTGGTGCTGTACCTGCTGCTCGATGATTCAAAATGAGAAGGAGGTTATTGGACGAGTGGGTGGAGCACCCAATGGAGGGTATGTGGCTCCTCAGGGCATGGTTGCTCAGCCTCAATAGAGGATGTGCAAACATCGGATGGTGTAGTGGGGGCGGATGGGATAATGTAACGGGACGGGAAGCGATGATACTCAATTTGATTTTCAAGGAGGATGGAGTGATACCATGGTCCTTAATTGCTAGCGAGCGTAAAATTAAAAATCTCGAGCGAGATGACTTTTGATATGTTGCAAGTTCAGACTTTGTTCGTACTATTCTCCCTATGAAAACTATCGCGCAGTGTTCCTTCCCATAAAACCCTTCCAATTTTCTAGAAATCGTTCATATCCAATCGGTTAATCCGCCCCTCGTTCCTTGGCTTTCCTTCAAAGTCTCAACTCAGGAACTCAGTCATCCTTATCATCATATTGCGAATATGGCGAGTAGTGCGCTTTCGGTGGCCATGCTTCTTCTTCCTCATATTCAGAATGGAACTCATACACTCCACTCCCAACCTTCACCAACTCATCAAATCCTGGCACCTTGACTTCTGCTGTTGTGTTTGGCGGCACTGTAGCTTTCATCTTGAACTTCTTTTTCTTTTCCGTCTCTCCATCGTCCTTCCCAGCCCCTCTAGCCTCGGCTTCCACTTCCCATTCACAAGCAACAAGACCATATGGAGACAAAAACGATGTCTTAGCAGACGTTATCGTTCCGCCTGGAATCGGTTGGAATAAAATGGTCTTCCATCCTGGCGAGAAAGGAGAGATGCCGCCGAGAGTTGAGTGGAGCCACGCCCCTACAGAACCGAGAGCGTAGTGATTGAACGAGGTCATTTCTCCGGGGTTGATGCTGCCATCCGGGAGCATGGAGTCCCAGCGTTCCCACATTGCTAGCAATGTATTAGTCCGATATACCAGTTAAAGGTGATAGAGAGGAAGAACGTACTAGTAGCTCCCATAGTAATGGGATATAGCCAGCTCGGGCATCTGTTTTGCAATAACATCCGGTACGCTAACTGCACCTTCCCGACCTTCGTCAATGCTGGAAGTATTAAAGGCGTGCCAACAAATCCAGTGGCAATCTTGAATCTCGACGACCGTACGAGCTTCTCTAGTCTCTCGGCAGCGTATGCCAACTGTTTCTGCGAGGCGAAGAGATCGAATCCAATTGCCAATGCGAGAGCAGTCATCGAATCAGGTGACAGACGACCATTAGGCGTTACGTATTCGTCCTGAAATAATTTCTTGAGACGCGCTGCTTCAGACGAGTAGTGCTGGGCATCTTCCTTGAAATCCAGAGTCTCGCTGATTTGAGCCATGAGATAGGTGACATGCACAAGATATGCATTAGCCACGAGCTGTGGATCTGTCTTTCCATTTCCAGGCTCGGACGGAGGAGCATCGGGGTCAAGCCAATCTCCGAGTTGATTCTCATTTGGATCCCAAAGTCCGTTACTTTGGCGTGCAACTCCTTTCTCAAGCCAGATTTTCATACTCTCGTGCTGAGAGCGTAGTATTTCGGGATCACCGAAAGTAGAGTAGAGATCCCATGGTGTCATGATTGCGGCGTCCGACCAAGCAGCTTGTGGCGTTGTAAATGTTTTTGGCAGAATGTTTGGGACAACTACGGAGACGACGCCGTTGAGATCGTGAATTTGTTCAACGCTTAGGTCTTTGAGCCATCCTGAGAGCATTCCCGATGAGTTGTAGAGAAAATTTGCCGTGCGGGTGAAGATCTGGATGTCTCCTGTCCAGCCAAGTCGTTCGTCTCGTTGTGGGCAGTCGGTTGGGATGCTGACGAAGTTTCCGCGCATGCCCCAGCGTATGTTTTCATGGAGTTTGTTTATCATGGGTTCAGAGCAGTGGAAGAAGCCTGTTTGTTGCATGTCGGTGTGGATGACCATGGCTTCGAGATCGGCTAGAGCTGGCTGCCCTGATGGCCAGTTGTCGACCTGCACGTATCGAAATCCATGAAAGGTAAACTTTGGACTCCAAACAACAGGGTTCCCAGAAAGTGTGAGGCTGTCCTTTGCTTTGCAGATCCGCAATGGACGAGTGGCTGCTTCTCCGTTCTCCAGGACTTCAGTATGGGTGAAGGATATGCAGTGTCCTTTTGGGCCAGACACTCGAACACGCAGCCAGCCAACAAGATTCTGTCCAAAGTCCACAACACACTTACCTGATGGCGTCTTAATTATTTTTTGCGCCTTTACAACTTCAGTGATGCGGACAGGCGGTCCCTCTGGAGCTTGTAGCTTCGCTTTTGGAAAGTCCAAAGCTTCCGCTGCGGACCATTCGTCATCATTGAAAGTGGGAGATGTCCAACTAGCAATCTCGAGAAATGCATCGTAGGCTTCGCCATCGTATATTTCAGACGAGACACGAGGCCCAACAGATGTTTTCCATGTTTTATCAGTCGCAAGCCTCAGTGTCTCGCCATCTTCATAGGTGATCTCGAGTTGAGCAAGTAGAGAGAGCCTGTCTCCGTAGATGCATCTCCAACCTCCATTGAATCCCAGTCTCCCACAGTACCATCCTTCGCCAACTTCGGCGCCAATGGTATTCTCGCCTTGTTTCACAAGAGTCGTCACATTGAATGTCTGGTAATTGAGATGGTACTTATATGCCGTCCACCCCGGGGCCAAAACATGGTCTCCGATTTTCGTTCCATTGATCTGAGCTTCGTATATACCATATGATGTAATATATAGCCGAGCTGAGCGTACATGCTTCTGCAATTGAAAGTCCTTTCGGAAGAGCGCTGGTCTTAGTGACCCGTTGGTCGTCAAAGTCCTTGGAGCAGCAACAAGTTGGGCTTCCCAATCTTCACGGGCTAGCAGACCAGTCTCGACAGATGCCCATTCTGACCATTTAGCAGAGGCTGATCCATCTCTTCCAAAGGCTCTTACTCGTACCGCTGCAGACTCACGAGACACTAGTGGTCTGCTTGGCCATGGCACTAGCACTGATTCGGACGACTCTATTCGAAATGTTTCCAATTCCTTGGATCCATGACTTGGACGCGAGAGCTCGATTTCGTACGCAGACTGCGTCCAGTTCTTTTCTGTGCCAATGAAGGTCCAGGATATCCTGGGAGCCTTTTCGCCAATACCCAAGGTCTCTCGATGATGCTCGAAGATGACAGATTGTATCTCAACCATCGTGACCACGATATTTAACCAAGAAAAATAAATTAGAAAGCTAGGTTCGAAGATATTCTTGTTTATAACGACAATTTGTTGTCTATTTTCTGTAGACCAAGTATCACTGTACCACTTGGCTCGGGGTGCATTAACCCGAATTCAATGAGAATATGAACAGTAGCTTCTAAAAAAGCCTATAAGGATGATCAAGCAAGTGGCTGATGTCCAAGATATGTGATAATATTGAATACAAAGAGGATGTTGGAATGAAAGCAAGACTGGTGCTAACGTCCTAATGATGATTTTGACCCCACCACACCAGCCTGAGCGGGGCAATCTCTTACACGTGACTTATGCCGAATTTATGAGTGTATACTATGATTCTAGATCCGACATTGAGTATGATTAAAGATTTCACCTTGAATAAGAAAAGTGATGATTTGGACAATATATGTGAGGAAAGTAAGGCGTAGGAAGCTGACGTCTCAAACCCTCTTGGGGATTTGCCGCTAAAATAAGCGAATATTTAGGCCGAGGCATCCTTGAGAACCAAACCTCAATTATCTTGCGAGGATCATCAACGTGCAGCATTTGGTATTGGAGACTTGATATACACCATGCAAGCCCTTCTATTCTTCCTGCAAACTATTCAAAGCTAACAAGGGTTAGGGAAAGTCTTGCTCAACGTCCAACTGTTGCAGAAATTCTTGCACACCCATCATATCCGGACACGATATGGAATCTTACTCCCACCCAGAGCGGCCAGCTCCCAGTAGCTGCAGGACGGGGTGGACCTTTCAAGATTGACTGGGAAGTTCATGGAAAGGGTCCTATAAAGATGGTTGTATGTCTTTCCATCTCATCTGTTGCTCACCGTCTGTCACAAATCAAGATCACGTGATCTGACTGTCTGCCTGCAGTGGGTTATGGGGTTAGGAACGATAAAGGTACGAAATCTAGCTGTATCTGAAGTTTAGTAGTTTATAGATGTAGTCTGCATGGCAAAGGCAAACTTTGCACTTCGGACATGAAAATGAAGACAAGTATTCTTCTCTCATCTTCGACAATAGAGGTTGGTTAGGCTTCTTCACCCCTGAGCAAATTATGTTAATAGCAGCCAGGAATGGGCAAATCTGATAAGCCATTACTACGATACTCTACAAGCGAAATGGCTAAGGACCTTCTTGAGATCCTCGATCATTTGGGCTGGACCGAAGAGCGTGAACTGCACGTATCAGGAGTGTCGATGGGTGGGATGATAGCCCAAGAACTTGTACATCTTCCTAGCTCCCACCCCCTCAATACTCACCTGTATCCAGGCATACATGGTTCCTGAACGAATCGGCTCCCTGAACCTCATTTCTACTGCCGCAGCCATTGAAAACACAACCACATTCTTGGAGAACATGCGCACTCGAATCAACATGTTCGTCCCCAAAAGTCTCGACCGGTCCGTCACTGACGCAGCACGAATGCTCTTCTCGGATGCTTGGCTCGAAAAACCAGATGACACTATCGTCCCCACCGCTTCTACCCCAAACGTGGTCCTCCCTCCATCGGGCAAATACGCAATGTTCATATCCAATTATGAACGTTTCGCCGCGCAAGAGCTCTCCAAACGGCTCGATCCCGAAGGCTTCGGTAAGAAAGGATTCATGATGCAAGCTATTGCCGCAGGCTGGCATCACAAGAGCAAGGCGCAGTTGGAGGAGATAGGGGACAAGGTTGGAAGGGAGAGGATTATGGTATTGCATGGCACTAGGGATAATATGATTAGTGTGCCGCATGGAAGGAAGTTGATTGAGATGTTGAAGCCTGGAGTGGGGATTATTAGGGAGGGTGCAGGACATGTGTTTATGCTTGAGGAATGGAAGTGGCATAATGAGATGATTGAGAATATGGTTGAAAAGGGTGAGAGGGCTAGGGGTGACGGGAAGTGAGTGTGCTCGTGCATTAGCATTACATGGGGACAGTGGCCGAGGAAAAGAGTTGTGTGGAAATAATAGATGGTTTTGGAGTTTTGCATTCTGGTTACGTTTTGAGAGCGTAGATCTATATTTTGGCCGCAAATCATTGATTCTTATTAATATTTCTTATTTGGAATTCTTTTATTTGGCTAAGTTCACCTTATAACAAATGTCTATATTCCTCATATTGGTCGCTAGATTTTCCAAAACTACAATGCAGATCCCAAGGCAGAGCGTCTCTAAGATTTTGAAATTGATGTCACTACTCGGCCATTTCAATCGATAAAAAACCTAGTTGCAAATCACACAATTAGAATATCTCAGGGAACGTTAAGGCCGAAGCCTAGATTCAATTATAAGATTATTGACAGCGTAGGCCAATTGTCTGGGCGCTAGATTGACTTGCGATGCTAGGTGCGGCATTGGCTATTGAAGCCCCGACGTTGTCTAGAAATATTCACCTTGCCTGGCATAATGTTTGGAAGAGGTGATACAAAATTAGAAAACAGATCATATACGAAAACATACTAGCATTTAGAAGACTGGATTTATATTTTGTGCTATTACTAACTTCTTTTGGATCCCATACAGAACGCCTTCCAATGCAGCGTCCCATTCCACGCCCCCGATCCAATCCATAGAAGTAACTACAGCATAACGACCCCTATCCCACTCCCACTCCCGTCAATATTGTTCCTCGCATCCACACCTCCCGCAATAGGATTCGCATTATAATTATACAAATAATAATGCAGCTGTCCATCTCCAGCACCAAATTTCTGCTGCTCCAAGAACAAATTGTTGTCTAGCAAAGTGAGAGCATTGAATACGTCAAACTTGTATTTCTTGGCGAGGATAAGAGCATCGTTAACGAGCTCGTTGAGGCGTTTAGAGAGATCATCTCTTGTGCGTTCAGGATTAATGACAGGAGATGAGTCGGTGGCGTAGTAGAAGAGGTAGGCGGCGCGGATATTTTTGTGGGTTGAATTGTTAATAACCGAGGATTCGAGACAGTAGAAAGAGAAGAAATCGGAGATCTTTTTATTTGTTGGGTCCTAGTATTCTTTAGTTTCATTTCTTTGTAGAAAACAATTGACTTACCTCGACGACATAGGACCAGATGACCTGGTCCTCTTTCGAATCCTTTTTGTAAAGAAGCCAATGCTCAACTTCGTCTCTGGTGAAAATGGGCGCCATATCAAATCTTGCAAGGTAAGATTTCAAAAGTTCAAGTACGCCATCGATATCCTTTTCTTCCATGGCCCGGAGGTTCTTCGTAGATGTGTGATCTGGGAGTGCATATTTGCGAACTTGATATTGGGGCTTGCTATTCGCTGGAAGTGGACTGAACCCGACTTCATACAACTTCTGCCAGTCGATAGATCTGTGGAAGTATCTGCATGTGCTAACTGGTGTGGGCAATACTACACCACCAGTATAGATTGCTTGCCAAGTTCCCAGACGATAACACCTTCGGGTAATCTCTTTGATGAGAACAGGTGCTAGCCTCTTTGATCGAAGCTTCTTGTGTATGCATAGGAAATTGACTTCTGACGCCTTCAAAACCTTCTTTCGTACGCGTAATGCGACAGGTATGGCCGAAATAAAAGCTACGAGTTTGCGAGAGGCGCTGGCTCGCACGCCGACGTGCCAGTCTTTCGTCCAGCCTGGAGATAGTAGTGCCCTGAATACGTCAGCTTTATCTCAACAAGAAGATTCCGGCACGCACCATCTGAGGAATGATTTAGAGTAGTTGAATCTGAACATAGCTTCATCATCTTCCACGTAGTGTCCGTATAGCAATTGAAACACCTCTTCTAGTTCCTCATCATTTAACAGGTCCATAGTCACCCATTCGAAGCCATCTACCAAAGGCCCAGGTTCTTTCGGTACTTGCTCAGGATCGATGATTTTAAATGGACCTTCCTCAATCTTCTCTGAGTTCTCGCCGAATTTCCGCACAGGTTGGGTCTGCCAGAACTTATATTGCCCCATGTCCTTGACATTCTTTCCACTAGAAGCTAGACCTGACATGATCTCCTGCAGGCTCATTTTCTTCATCGCATCTGTGGCTTCTTTCGTCATTGTCAGGTCTCCTCCTGTCCCTACGCCTAGTTGTTGTGCCAAGGCTGGGTTCATCCTCACAAGCTCCGCCAGTTGGTTCTTGCTTAACCCACCCATCACTTTCGAGATATCCGTTTGTGAACTACCTGATGATTCAGAGGACCCGCCAGTCAAAGCAGATTTTATACGCTTCCTCTTCGATTTCTTCTTCTTGGCCGTGGCACCAGACGCTGGTGTCCCAGTAGCGGTTGGGTCTTCTGGTTCATCTTCGTCGTCTTCAACTTCTGCGCTGGGTTGCTTTCCTTTTGCTTCCTGAATGACCTCCTCTGCAGCTTCCTGCTTCGTGGTAGGGTCGTCAATTTTCGATTCGTCTGCCATGTTGTGTGTTCTTTGCGTTGTTCGTTGTCAACCAAGTGCGTGCGACTAGGCAATAGCGGGGTCTGAAACCCCAAAAGTAGCATTTTCGGTAGTCACGTGCGAGCTACCCCTCCTTCCCCTTGGCTTCCAGGATTATCTATCAATAGCACTTCCGCGATGCAAGCTAGGAAGATATGAATTAAGTGTTTATTCTTGCGACTAAGATCCTCTACCAAGTCTATACAACGGGCTATGTTCATAAACCATATATTTCCCACCTTTTACTTCCACCGGGCAGCCCCTTAGCCGTCAAGATCAAATGCTTTCAGGGCAGCTAGAGCAACTGGAGCATATGTAAGGATTCTACTATGATCTAGTCACAGTTAGTAATGGTCGAACTGTAGCGACAAGTACACTCACGGCCATAAGCTACAATCTCTTCTCTAATAATCTTATCCCCGCCTGCATTCCATGTACTGATGAATGATCCATCTCCCATATCGATCGTCGTCCTAGCTTTCATCTTCTCAAACAATCCAACTTCCATTCCACCATCGGTCGTGGCGTTAGCAGCGGCTGCGAATAAAGCTTCAGACTCGGTCCATGGAATTTCCGGGTCATTCTTCGAGTGTATGATGAACAATCTCAACCTCTTACTTAAACGAACAAAATTGGCCACACGCTCGGTGGATGGCCATTTGTCTACGATGTGATCACTCAGTATCTTTTTCAGTCTTGGATAAGGACCGATAGGTGACAATATTGGGAGATATCCAGCAATGCTGTATTTGGTCAGGAGATCTGGGATGTTGGAGAAGCCTGCTACAAGAACGACACCAGCAAAATCGATTCTTCTTTTAGCGAAATACTCCACGACACCAGCTGCGACAGCAGTTCCGAGACTTTGACCTAGAAGTACAATACGATCTGCTGGAACATTTGCAACCTTCAATGCCCAGTTTACAGCAGCGATACCATCGGTGATAACTCCATCCTCGGTAGGGAAGCCAGTTGAAAGGCCGAAACCTCGATAGTCGATAGCTAGAATATGAATATTCGACGTGCTTCCGTCCGACAACGAACGATAGGAATCCGTGCGCCAGCCTTGAGCAACACTGCCAGCATTCTATTTAGGTTAGCGTAGATCGCTCAAGAAGCTAGCTGTCCGTACACCGTGAACTGCGACGAATTAGCCTTCATCATGACGTTATTTTAAGATACAAACAATTGATGATCAATTTCGAATCTGGATCATTCTTGAGAAGCTGGAATGCCTTCGTCTTGGTGATATCCTCCGCGCATCCTGATGGCTGTTGCAGAAGCTCTTCTTCGTACTTCGCATATAGCCCCAGTGGCATCACATGCCAAGCGTATATTGTCTCATGATCTGGGGTGCTGAAGTTGAAAGGAGTGATCTGATTCTCTGATCATAGTTAATAGAATGAAGAGGGAGATATGGCAATGCAAAAGACTGACTCGCAAATCCGAACTGTTCCGGTTTATTAATGTCAATCCACCAGGCAGTATGTAACTTGTGCACATATAGGACACTAATAAAAGATTAATCATGTATCTTAACGCGCAAAGCTTTGCTTACTGCCGTTGCAGCCATGGATTGGTTAGAGCGAGCAATGCTGAGATGTAGAAAAGAATCCCAAAGAAAAGTGTATAGTAGGCCTTCTTGAGGATAGAGGCAAGAGGAGCCATCATTTGGGCTAATTGCGATAACTGAAAATATGTCAGAAGAGTATAATAGCCAATGACGAGGCGATTGGCAGCAGTTGAAGCAGTGGACAAAGCATTTCATAGTGCCTGTGAATCAGAACCCTGCTCATCGGTGAGACTTCTTAGGTCCCAGACGACCACTGGTCCATAGCAAGTTAGGGATCGATATAACAATAGACGTACCAGTTCGACAACTTAGAGAGTTCTCAAATAACAGATTCCATCAACATTATCATTAAGTCATTCATAAGGTCGGAAATAAGCGTCTGGGCTGAGAAGTTGATGTTGGCAAGGTAGGCTCGCCTGGTTGTTACAGAGGTGCCAATGTTTGATGTTCTCCAAGACCCAACATCTCGTCTAAAAGTTAACCTTCCTCCTCAAATAATTCCCACCACCGCGACTGAACGCGTCACAACGCAACATCGTCTGAGTCGATCCGTAGATTGACAACGACGATGGAGAGAAAGAGAAAGCTGCCTGCTCGCGCTGCGCGTGTAGAATCGGTCAGCAAAAAACGGACCTCGACTCCTCCAGAGCATCGAAACCAAACACCAACCCCATTGCCGCCTGCTCAGCCTATTGTACAAGAACCCTTACCACAGCGCATTGCACCTGGCAAACCTTTACCGACTTTAGATTCTCCTCAACCAGAGAATCTGTCTGCGAATGAGTTTCAGACGATTCCCGAGAGGTAAAGTAGCTCCAAACCCTACCCGCCACGAAATCATAGCTGACTTGACTTGGTTTGCCCAGCGGAGTCCTTGCCGAATCCTTACATCGCTCTCGACAAAAATGGCTGAGCGAAGGCATATTCGAGAAATTCTGGACCAAGCCGACGAAGAGAAAGGGCGCTCCAGAAGCTCCCCCGAACAATCCTCCCAAGGACTCGATGACGAAGCTCGGCCCCGTTACGATCACGATAGAGCCCCATATTTTTGAAGCTACGATGTACGCTGTCAAAGACTTAAACATTCAGAAAATACCTCCTCCTCAACAGCCTATGTACCGTCCTATAATTCAGTATGGTCCGCCAGGCGGAATGATGCCTCCTCCTCCCACACCTCCTTCAGTCCAGCAAAAACCAAATCCTCTACCACAACCAGTTCCGCAACCACCGCCTAAATCTCAAGATGTTCATGTGGCGAACACAAATCCCCCATCTCAACCCACTTCTGCTGCTCCTCCGCCCAACAATCCGGTATTAAATGGTCACGCACAGGCGACAAGTACTTCTCAGCACAACCCGCCTCTAAATGGCCATGCCCCTGCTCCGCCACCATCAGCTGGCAGAAGTGATCCTGTCATTCAAATGCTGGCAGAGAGGGCGGCTACCGATCCCGATTTGAAGGCGCTTATGAAGACAGTTGCCAACGGCGAGGCTTCAGCAGATCAGTTACGGAAGTTCCAGAGTCATATTGATGAGCTCACACGTATACAAAAGCTTCGTGAAGCGGAAGCTAAGCCCGTACAACGAGCGGCTCAACCACCTCCACCTGTCCCTGCCACTGTTCCTCCAATTCCCCAATCGAACGGTACCCCTCGACCTACTCAAACTCCTCCCGTAACTCCGAACACACCGAAAGCCGTAATGACCACAATTCCGAACACGGTCAAGCCTGAGCCTCTGGGCCAACCTCAACCCCAAGCTCTGCGATCAAAAGGGCCTGTTCCTTCGACGAAGCCCGATATCACAAATGTTGTCTTTGAGTTTGCGGGCGGAAATGGCGATCGATATCAATTTCCGAGGCACAGCATCCTGGAATATCTTCCCGGAGGTCAAGTCATCGCGTCATTCCTAATCGTCCGTAAAGGTAGCAGCGCTGACTCTCCAACCTACGATCCTGAACTTGATTATTATCAGCCGATCACCATTCGATTGTACGCATATCAAGGTCGCCAACTAGAAGCTCTACAAAAAGTCGTTGCTCCAGCCGAGGATGTTAGAAGATATATGGATGAAATTATGGATGGGGCTACTAGGGCTGAATACGTTTTGCTTGCGATGCGTCTGCCTAAGGATAAGGAGCAGACACCACTAGTAGACGAAGAGGCTGAAAGGGCTGACCAGGTAGATCATCATATCACGCCTTGGTCTACAACTACTTCTACCCCCATCCCAAAAGCTGTCAAGCCAGCAAAGAAGCTGCTTACCGAAGAAGAACAGTATCAGGCGTTTATCAACACGGTCACTCCGGTTCTCTAAAATGGTAATGGGTTGGAGTTGGGTTTCCTTTTAACATGGCGGCGGAGTATGGAGATTTGAACCATAGGGATACTGGGTAGGTGATGGTAATGTGGCGTCTTGTAAGCCATCGTGCTGTAGGTTTGGTCTCCGAAAAGACGTGTATTCTAGAGCGGGAGATCTCAGAGTCTCACAATCGAGATTCGTTTAAGCAAGGCCATGTGCGAATGTTGCCCGTTGAAGGGCTGCGAATCACATCAAGCCACGCACGTGATACCCACTAACATCCTAAAGCACTCACCGATCAAGGATCCGGATGGAGCCTTTTCAAGGAGGAAAACTATTTTGGTTTCGAAGCTTCTGCTCTCATCATATCTGTACTTTCTTGCTGTGCGGCGGCCCGGCTATGAACAATCAGGTATCCGGCCACGCTCGGCCGGTTGACGATGAGTTGGTCTGGGCAGGGGCTGAGGTTTACTATTCCCCACCTAATAATATTCCTTCTAATACAGAAGCAGGACGATATCCAGCAAGAGGGATTTGTTCAACTCCAGTCGCGGCCTCGTGATGTCTCTCTCATTAGATCTTGTATTCAGAAGTTAGGCGCAGATCTCAATGCAGCTGTCCAAGCGATATGGTCAAGACGTCACCAGAGCCGTTACTCAGGGGTCTATGTTCTGATGATCTCGTGGGAGGACGATGATTTAGGGGTATGGCGAGAAATCGCTGCACTACGAAATGTCTTCGAGGAGAGGTATAACTTTGATGTTGAGGAATACCGCATTCCCAGCATAGATCAACCTGATAGGGCTCTCAAACGCCGAGTCATTGAGTTCCTTGATTCTTCAGATGAGCAGGACAAGCTATTGATTGTCTATTATGCGGGCCATGCTCGGAGAGCTCCAGAAGAGAACGCCGCGCCGCTGTGGTGTGCGTAAGTATTTAACAGTAACTCCGAAGACTTGGCGCAGTACATTGACCTATATTCATTCATAGAAATCGCTCTAGTCCCCAACCAGCCATCTCTTCCGCGGGCATACAATCAATGTTCGAAGAGGCAGATGCTGACGTCCTCCTTATATACGATTGTTGTCATTCCGCTGCTGTGTCAACCATTGGTTCCAATATTCCAGCAACTGGCTACAAGCAGAAAAAGCATACCGTTGAGATCATAGCGGCATGTGGATTTGAATCGGTCGCAGCTGAGGTTGATCAACATTCATTCTCCAAAGCCCTCACAGAGATTCTCGCACTCAAGTCGCAAGGAAGACCCTTCTCTGTTGGGTTTCTGCATGGTCAAATCTTAGGCAGGCTAAAATGCTGGGTACCAAGCCTGCTAGTCGACAGAGAAGGTAAATTCATTCAAGACAACAATGGAATACTGCTTTTTGAGCGTCAACCACGTAGGACTCCATTTTACAGTATCGTTTGCGAGACAGAACCTCGCCGGAACATCCTCCTTGCTTCGATGCCACACCGAGACTGCTCGTCGAGCCCAAATTCGATCTCTGGCCAGAATACGCCTTCAGACTCAGACTCAGATGCATCATTATCAGATTACCCGGGGGCAACGGCCGACAGGGCCCTGAAGAAGCTCAAGCTCAGCTCAGATGATGATCGTGAGTAATTCGTCTAGTGACTTAATTTTAAAGAATTCTTTTTGAGGTAACGGGAGTCGAAGTGCTGATACCATATAGGCCCTCTTCCGCAAATCTTGCTTACAATTCCTCTGAAACGGCATGAAATAGGTATCCCCCAGTGGACTGAATGGATTCGAAATGTCCCTGCAGCGGGTAGGGATGTTCATGTCGAGGGTGCATATGAACCTTTCTCAAATGGCTGCATAACTCGTGTGCCTGTAGCAGGTTGGAATCGCCTTTCTACAACAGCACCGCACGGCCTTGTTTCCTCTGTTGCTCTTGAAAACTTATCTTGTCAAGTAGAGCCACCCCAAGATATTCCGTCTTGCCCACCTGAAGATTCATCCCCCACGAGCACTGGCGTGCAGAGGATAGAAAACGGTGGAAGTGTTTGCCAAATATCCAAAATGAAAAGCAAGACAGATATCTCAGTCGTGGGAGGAGACATCATACAAGATTCTAGAGAGCTGTCAGACGCAAAAGGCTGGGGGGCGAACAAATCATCCTTACGGATGCATCCGGAACCTTTAAGGAGAGACTCGGATGAGCTGTCGAATTCCCCGGTCTCGTCGTCCAAAGCACTTCCAGGATCGCCAATCAAGCGCACCGAGTCTGATGAGGTCGATGTTTCATCACCCTTGGCGTCACTTCCTTTCGCGCCTACGGACTTGAATTTTGGTGGCCCATCAGTACTTAATTCTCATGGAAATGGCATTACAGCAAAGTTGGCGAGTGCAGCTCACCTAATTGCCGCAGATTTGGCTAGTAAAAGCCCCGACTACACTTCTGGATTAACAACGACGCTGCCAACTCGGACTGCGAATTTTGTCAACGGTAGTGGCTCACACGTCCATTCCTCATCAAACTTCCCTCTAACCCGGAGGGTTGGAAGGCCATACCGATTTGAGCAAATATGGTTTTGTGTTAGTACTCCCAATTGTTGTATCACAGGAATGTACTAACCCTACGAAGTGCCAGTGTGGTCTAGATGGCCCTCAAGGACTAGCTCTCTGGAACGGCTTTTGTCCTGCCTGTAGTCATTGTCGAAACTCATGCTGCACGATAGAACAAGTGAAGATCTATGAGTATGAGAGAGTTTAAATTGAAGCTTGTTGAGCTAAAAGACTGAAGAAAATTGACAATCGAGTATCGCCGAAGTTAATTCCTTACATCATGACTGCAGCTATTCAATCGTCTCAGGAACATCTCCCAGACCCCCCTCTCATTCAGAGGCTATCACTTGTCGGGCTGCTATTAGCAGTCAGTCTGAGCCTTGCACATATTGACATCCGTCATATTGTTAGAGAAATTAGACTACTTATAGTACGTGCTGAACTTTTGGACTCCAGGTCTAAGGACAAGAGTGATATAACCGAACCTGAAGCGGTCACAATTACACTCATTGCGAGTAATTCGAAGGCTTCGCTCTGATAACCAACTAACAATATCATTAAGGCTCGCTTGAGCAAAAGAACTACGTAGTACTACAGAAATAAAATGAGTAACGCCTACGTAAAATCGTAATAGTTCACCCTGAGAAGTGACCTGTCTTCTCAATGTCCTCCCAAGCCTTGTGTGTATGTTGGACAGCCTTGTCTAGCCAGCCATCCTCCCTCATTTTCTTGTACTGCTTCCCAATAGCGACCTGCCCTCCATTGTAGTTAACTCTATACGCCCCTCCTCCCATGATCCCATCTGAGCTCTCTGCAATACCCATTCCACCAGCAGATGCAATACTCGCCTTCCCATCAACCGAACGAGGTGGAAATCTCTTGGATGCATTAAACAATGTCCTCTCACCACTTTCCTCTCCGGGCAACGTCGAAGGTGCCAACTTGATAATCGGCGTTCCATACTTGAAAATCGTTCTGAACCACCACGGCAAAGTGGGATCGTCGAATCCATCACTCAACACCAAGCCAGGAAAGTAGTGACACAGGGACAGTTTCCCTTGGTATTTGGCAGCCAAGTATTCCCAGTAAAAGGTCTTGAGATATGCAGCGTGAGAGCCTGAGCTCATGAAGCCGTAGTTGTCGGAGGAGCGGAGGGAGAGGTCGTCGGGGAAGAAAGATGCATCGCGGCCTGGACCGAAGACGGAAATTACATGGGCGGGGAGGGTGGAGGAGAGGAGGAGTGGAAGAAGGCGGGTAGTGAAACGGGCGCGGGAATAAAAGAGGAGAGACATGAAGGTGTCGAGTCCTTCACTAGTTTCTGAAATTCGGTCAGTGGGGTTGCAATGAACATTGGAAAAAGATGGTAATTAGGATGTACCTTTTCTTGGATCCCAAGGCTTGAAGATAGCTTGTGACATGACCAAGATGTCTATCCTTGGTATCTGACCCTTTGCACTAGCTTCCTTCTCCTCCGTCTTGATGAGTTCTGCGCAGGTGGTGTCGACATCTTTCATGAGTGCAAGATCATCGGCACGGAGGAAGAGGAATTGTCCTGTTGGACACGAGTTCTGGCATTCGGCTATGACGGTTTCTGCGGCTTTGGTATTTCGTCCAACGATGTAGGCCCGCAGTCCCTTTCCTGTCTTGCCGTGGGTTCTTGCTAAGCATTGAATGGTATGCGCTCCAATATTTGATGTCCCACCGACGAAGACTGCTACCAAGGGTTGGGTAACAAGTTCAGCATTGCTGGATCGGACGAGGTTGAGCTTGACCATGGCTGGCGGAACAGGTGTAGGATAGCCAATTGATAGTGGTATGGCGAGTTTGCAAGGCAGATGTGGTCTTGGTTGGTGATGTTGCCGATATAGAGGGCTGCACGTTGCGAGTGTGGCCGGCAATATACAGACAAAGAAATCAGGAGAGAGGACCTACCTTTATATCAGAAGAAAGGTCGACACATATCTTACCTTAAACGCCATCATGCAGGCATCGGCATCGGTATGCTATTGCGCCGATGAGGAAGAGAAGCTGAAGATGATCAAGAATGAGGGTGTAAGTGTTGCGAGTTACAAGTACGAGAATGGGCTAGCGCGAAGAAATACGAAATGAGGTTAGCGTCGAAAGGTTAAGCCTCGCATCCGCAATCGGTTGACGCTCTATGATCTGTGCTCGGGTTTGGACTTTAACTCACTTTAATATTGTGATATAACACGTCAACACAGCCATCTTTGAAGGCTCGATATACGACCCTTTCATCCATCGGGCTAGCGCTAGCCGGATGAGTACAGTAATCGAGAAAAGTTATTTGTATTCTCAGTCTTGGCTGCTAGTGCAGTCCTGATCCTGATCAGCTGCGTGAAGTTGAATAATTGCAGTACCAGGGGGCTTTTGCATCATATTGATAGAGGCCAAAGCTCCATGGTATTCTTGCCAGCCACAAATTTTCATTAGAATACAAGGTATTGGGCAATTCTGTCTATCGCTTTAGTAGTCTCTTAGCCAGTTGCTGACAAATGAGACAGATGCTAGGGGAAGTCCTCATGCAAAGCGATTCCCCGATTACAATGATACATCTAATACTTAAGGCAAAGCACCAAGCGTAATGTATGGTCACCTATCGCCTCATTCTCACAGGATAGAAAGCGGCAGAGACTATGGCTAGACTTCCTCGGCGACCGTTTCTATTATGTCCTTCATTTGGTCCCGCTAGCGAAAGTCTCGCAGTCAATCCCCTCACATATTAATCTCAATAGATTGCTAAATGTTTCGAAGCGGGATTTCCTATGTTCACAATTCAAACCTCCTGCTTATAACTTTAGTCCAAAGTTCCCCAAATAACTTCATGCATCTCATTTCTCCACCAGAATCACGTGGAGCTCGCACACTTCCCGAAATTTCTCAAATTTCATAATGCATTGAGTCAATTTTCGGAAGTCAGGAAGCCAGGAAGTACATTCTTTGAGAATTTCTGCAGCAGTGGCAAGTACTTCCAAGTGGTTCCAATGGTTAAGGTCTAGAAGCTGGAAATCTTCGCGTTTTAGAGTTAGCTTGTGCCAAGGCTTTAGTAAGCCTGCATGTCTCCACCAATGTACCGAAGATTCACTCTATTCAGCTGCAAAGCGTTCTTACTGCCGAACGTCTTAATGTCATCATTCCTTATATACAACCACAACTGCTGGTCTTGGCGAGTGAATGACCAAAAATCTCAATTCAGTTCAGTACTGTGGCATCCTTCCTCCTGCAACCAGCAAACTTTCCCGAATCTTGCAAATGAGACGATCAGATCATGAATCTGCAATACCCACCATCGCTACTTCAGAGGCAGGCTACCATCCTTTATCATTCGTTATGGTATCACATCCTTCTACCGGGACGGATGCTGGAGTCCAGAGGCAAGTGCGGAGTCACGTGGCATATCGCTGGCACGAGGATTCTCGGCGAAGGAGTACCAGGTTATCACGACCACGACCTCGCATATTGGCACAGAAAGCCCGTGAACTCAGTGAAGTTCAAGAAGACAATATGCCCGAGTTCCTGCAGACAAGCGGTCAGAGTACACTAGCAACGACGGATCAATCAGAGGAGGCTCCCCCATTTATTTCATCAGCAAATGATCTGATCACCCTCTCCCCAAGTCCAGGCCTCAGTCCGGGCCCAAGTCCAGTGAACTATCTGGGTGACGGAAGAAGAGATCCCTTCAATAGCTGTGCTGTGCGGTGCAATACGATGGAATCGTTTCTCCTTGATCACTGTAAGTATGCTGTCTCGATTGCTGTGAAAAGGTGAAGAAGAGGTCTGGTATTCTCCTAGAATATTTCAGCTAGTTTCATTTCATTATCTAGCTACTAGCTCATGAGTCATGTCAAGGTTTGCATCCCGTCGTGGTTTGGCTTTCTTCCTTCCCCATACAGCTATACTATATCGCTAAATCTCACAATATCCAGATTTCCAAACCTTCGCTGCCAAAGTCACCGCTATCTACACACCCGAAGAGTCCGCAGACCTTCAACCGATGGATACAGTTAGAGAATGGGTCTCCTTTCTCATCACCGATGCCGGAATTCTCGCTGGCGTTTTCCTCCGAGCTTGTCGAACGCTGAGCGTTGTGACAAGTAAGCAGTATTTGGACAAGCTCGCGTTAAGATATAGAGCCCGATCTATCCAAGCGCTGTCGAGCAAGATTGCATCCATGACTACAGCATTGAGCACCGAAGCCATTGTCATGATGTTGATGTTGACCACAGACGAGGTAAAAGAAGCCGACCGAGCTGACAAAGATATAGTTGTGTTGTGCAAATGCTGATAAGATTCAGTTCTACATGGGATCGGTGGAAACGATGCGATATCACGTCAATGCCATGCAAAGAGTTGTCAAATTGAAGGGTGGCCTGCAGGATACTGCCTTGGATAGAATCATACTTCGACTCATCGATTGGTATTTGCAGCTCAACATCATCAAGTTTCCTCACGCCAATCGCTGACCGGTTGGTTAGGAATGATATACAATGTACCCTCCTTGCGCAGAATGACGGACAGCCTCGGCAGTATCCTGCAGTCGATATATTAACATCTGGGTTTCCAATTTTTTCATAAGCATACAATAGAACATAGAGCGGGCATTGTACTTCATTTTAGAAACAAATATATAACAATATTTTTCGGGACATTTTCCTGCCTTGATGAAAAAGAGCGATTGCGAGTGTTTCCCTATATTCTGCCCAAGTTTATTGAGTAAAAGCGCCCTCGAGCATTTCGCTCGAAATTGTCGACAAGTGCATTCAAACATGATATATGATATAATATATAAAGTCCTCAATTTGTGTTCAGATATTCCAATTGATCTTTCGAAAGAAAAGTCTCTTGGATCGACAAATCCCGTAGCAGCCAGTTCGGAAGGGATGTGTAACAGTTCAAGATAATGAAGAAGAGCTGGATTGTATTGTCGATGGGAGGCGTAGCCCAATGGTTCTAACTAGTGCTGCTGCTAACTAAGACCAAGGTGGGTGGCACTCCCCCCAAGGAAGTGCCACACAACAGGATGAATTTGGAGAATACCCGTGAGCATCAGTTTGCCAGAATAAACTAGGGTGGGTGCCTGCGGGGTGACGACACTTATCACATGCACTTGAGAGATCCAGCAGTCCGATTTCTCCCACAAGGAGAAGACTCCGCATTCTGTACTCGCCTGTCCAAGTCCAGGGCCGGCATCCCGAAAAAGCTTTGTCCAGATATCCAGTCAAATACGCCAGGATATTCATTTGTCCTTCTGATCACTCTCTGACAAGCTACAGAACCATCAAGTTACTGCTCGATTGGGATACGCTTGTTATAAAATCTCACAAGTGGAAACGTTGAGAAATTCTGCCGAGAGAGAGGAGTAGATGCGTAGTCCGTGGAAGCGGGAATCGGCTTTGGCATGACAATATATATCCAATTGTCTTCTCAACCGCTTGATAGCCTATCCCATGAGGCGGATTCGAATAAGTCTTATTAGATCTGACTTCCGGATCCAATCACAAGTTCCTTGGTGAGAGTTCCTCCTCTGCGGAAATTCTCTTGACTAGAGTCCTCGGCCTGTTTTAGGACCCCTTGGGTTGTTATTCTCTTATTTACTTATCTAGCCTGACGCTACAGGCATTATTACAACCTCTCCAGATGGGTTAGGAGCAATTGGGAGTTGCGCGTGGGATTCCTCGATTCATGGTGGGGGCTTATTAAAGCTCCTACTCAGTAACCTGCTCGCTCTGCACAGAGACCCGGATGATGATCTCAGATGAGGTTTCCACGCTATCACTCCTAGCAGAGGTCTGAATGTGAGATTCGTGAGTTAGGCGTATGTTGAGATCCTTTCAGATCTTGGCCCATTTGGCAGTGAACGAACATCCGAGTATCAAAAGATTGTCTTCTCAAAGTACTCGACCAAGGCTTGGGAGAAGGTGCTAAGAGACCTGGTAAACGCTCATATTTGATGATGATAATAGCCAAATATTTTTATCAAGGCTTTGGTTGAATTCGTTTCAGATTACTTTCAAACATTCTGCCCCGGGTTTTTGAGAAAAGCAGACATAATTGTTTTCAAACATTGTGCTTGGAGTTTTGCAATATATCCTTTTTAAGTTTTTAGTCTATTTTGTATATTCTTCTTAAACCGTTGTATATTACCCTACGTGTATTTCCAAACATCCTCCTCTCCAACATCTCAAGTATACTCATTAACCCAAAATACAAAGCCACTTTAACAATCAACAGTAAAGCAAAACTTGATGACAGAAACTTATTCACCCTTTCTCCCTAGAAATAAATACACGCAAACGAACAACTCTTTATAAAATCTCCCTTTAATAATCACCTACTCTATATAATACCAGATCAGTTTTCAAGTACAGACATATCCCACACAATACCTTACATATAAATTATATCTCCTTAATATCCAAGACAAAAAAGCATATCCTCACAAAATTGAGATATCTATACTTCCCCCTCCTCTCCTCTTTAATTTTTACTTATAAACAAGTAAAAGATCAAAAAATACTCACTATCTAAAATCCACCAGTTTGTAGATATAATAACTTGAGTTGTAAATCACACTCCCTTTTTATTCCTAATAAAAGAAGCAAGTGAAGAAGAGGACCCCGCTTATGTTAAATCCCAAGGATTCACAGGACCTTATAATGAAGCATGGGGTCAATTCGTTCTGCAAAGTAGGGAAGAGATGACTAGACAAGACAAGACGCGAAAGCATTAAACACCGGAGTGAGTCAATCCGCTAGTTATTTTAGTAGAAAGATGGATTGGTTTAGACTAGGAAGGATTTTTAATAATTAACGATTGGACAACGGCCGCGATAACGAGCATCATGCTGGAAAAGGCATCAGATTCCACCCACCATTTGCAGATTTTTCACTCGCGACTTATATAGCAATTGTTGGGATCTTGCTGGAATAACTAAATATTCTCTGGCGGAGTGGTCTTGTGTTTCGTAGAGTGGAGGACTTACTGTTTATTGGAGGATGTAAGGCATGAGGTGGGCTTACTTGGTATATTTACTTTTATAAAGAGGAAAATGGCTTTTATACTGTTTTCTTTTCTGGTTGGGAAGGTTGAGGAGGATGGAGGATTATGGAGGAGGGATGAGGGATGTAAGTTTAATTACGTAGTTCGAGTTCTGGGTGGGTTTGAAGAGGTGTATCGTGTGATGATAGTAAGTAAGGGAATAGAGGTATCGAGGGTTGGGTGTTGGGTGTTGGCTATTTCAAATGCAAATGCATTTGTTTTAGTAGTGAAGTTGGGAGCGGGATGGGAGATGGTGGTGAAGAATGGGATTTGGGAATGAAAGATTGAGAATGTATTATGTGGAAGGTGTGATGATACAGATTAGCTTTTTGAATTTAGTTTTCGGAGATAAGAAAATGTTGAAGTCGAGATTGATGGATCGATTGATGAATTTAGAAGTTTCAAAGGTATAGATTTGTTTGGATCTGTTTTGGGCATCTGATCGAAAATCTAGAAATGAACCGCACAAAGACTATTGTCCAGGACTCAAGTTAAACATTTTGTTTAAGTTGTCAGATAAAAGCTTTGAATCATTTTGAAACACTGATTGATGTATCTTGGAAGAAGGCCACTAAGTTGCTTCTGACTTATATACCTACCTCTTCGAGTAACTTTGCCCCTTTTCATCTCAGCCCCACAAGTGCTAAAACCCATCACGTGCTCCAACCCCTTTTGGGGCCATTGGCATGGCATCAATGACAGAACATCCTCCGTACATTCTGAGAATAACATCCCGTTACACACGGAACAAAACTCAGTAAGCGCGCGGAAGGAAGAGCCTTGCCTTCCACTCCCTCTCCCAACAAGAACCCGCCCGTCAATCCACCCCACGTCCATCCCGCCATCCCGCCCACATCGCACATCCCAATTCCCTCTTACCTCAATCGACAAATGAGAACTCGTATCTCGTTCAATCCAAGTGAACTAACAATTGAAAACGCGCCTGACGTGCATAATGACAAGTTTAGCTGGATTGAATCGAACTGGATTCGAGAAGCTGAACCCTCGATGATAAGATGGCCTGATAAAAGGGGTCTCATCTCGCTTCTTGGATGACAACACATAAATTCTCCGAGAGAGTGAGATTTTTCAATTCGAATTGAATTGAACTGAGGTCCAAGAACATATCTTGGAAAACGAAAAGGGCATTGGGACCGAGGGACTGAGCGAACATCCCATTCCAGAACTTAATATTGATAGTGATAGTGATAACGATATAGTCAATACTTAATTGATCAATGTGGTGGATGGATAGACGCGATGCGTGGAAATGAAACGAAACAAAAAGAGATGAGGTAGAATGAATGGAGTAGATACGCGCTCGCTCGCGGTAATGGTAATTTCAATTGCTATACATTGCTATACTATGCATGTAATGCAATGCGCTGCAAGAGAAAGGAGAAGCACAAAAAAGAAACAACGAATGGACGAGACGAAACGAAACGAAAGATCCGAAAGGGAAGAAACGAGAGCCTCAATTTCAACTTGCAGCTCGTGAATGCAAAGAAGATCTCTCCATCTTCCCCTCCGCCTTCGACGCGATCCCGATCCCGCACTTCAATTCGTCGCTCGGCAAGCTCGCCGAGATGAGGCCATACGAAATCCGTTCCTAAAAAATCGCCATCCTCCAAGACTCGACGTAATTGGAAAACGGAGACCCCGTCGTCGGGTCGTTCGTTCATTCATTCCTATCGCGTTCCTGATCCGCGGTTGTGGCGTGCTGAAGTTGAATGGCGGAATGGCATGGCGGATCGCTCGGCGGACGATCTGATCTGTGTTGGGATTGAGGTTGGTTGGTGTTGGGTTCAGGAGGAGGCGGGGGATCCCACGCTCACATGCCTGAGCCACGAGTTTCCCCAGCCACACTTATTTTGAAAACCACTCAACGCGAAAGATTCGCGATTCGCGTTCCCCGGAAATAAATGGGATGCAGATGTGGGTTGCGGCTAGACGGTTTTCTAGCTAGGAGAGATGGGAAAACTGGGAAGTGGAACAGGTGGTCGGAGCGAGATGCACGGGTTGAGAAGGCCAAGATTCGACGAGAGCCAATTGAGGGCTTGTAAGTTGTGAGCTTGAAGGGTGAGATAGGAAGAGATAGCCTCATGGGTAGGGAGAGAGGGGAAGGGAAGGAGGGAAGGAGGGAAGCAGCAAGAGCTGGATTTGGCAGTTGGATGTACAATGTTGTGAACAATGACGATGACACGAAACCGAACTGCACTATCCAACAAGAAAACAAAAAAACAGAGTGGAAGCATGCCGCCGGCTTCGAGCTTCAGCTGCCTTGTTGATGTATGTCTCAGTTCGGTGCTGCACGCACGAAAAAACATCTCCGCCATACCGCACAGATGTCGCGAGAAATCGCCCCCAAGACACGTCCGTGGTGAACAACAAAGCCGTCGATTCGTCACCAGACTCACCACGCATCCACACCGAGGACGATCCTCTCTGACACCATCACCGTCTGTGCGAGAGGAAGGGAAGAAGGCTGAAAAAGCAAAAGCAAAAGCAAAAGCAAAATCACAATCCCACCATCGTCTGTGTGTCACTGTGTACAGTATATCTGGCCTTGACCTTGACCTGGACCAAGCCAAGACCTTCACCTTCCATCAAAGGGAAGGCATCGCGACCTGGTCTCGGGACTCCACCTCTAAACATCCGCTACCTGCCTGCCTACATTCCTCCACTCCCCTCCCCTTGCAAGCACAAGGCCACACAAGTTCACAACAGAACCGTAAGGCTAAATTCCCTCCCTGGTGTCCTCTGAACATCAGTGTGTGAATTGCGGGGAAGCTACAGTACCATTCACCCATCCATCCATCAGTCAGCTCGCTCAAATCACCACCAACCCCATCACGCCCTCTCATGCCTATTCTTAATTTCTTACTCCTGTCCTGTGCTACTGTACCCTCAGCCCTTGAAACACAAGGTTCGACGTGCGTGAGTGTGGAGAGCATATGCACCTATATCCTCGCTCGCTCCCTCACCCCTTCGCTTCCAAAACATCGTTCTCGAAGCTCAAAGCAGGACCAGGAATAATCAGCTCAGAGATGGCCCCATTCCATTCGCCCGTTTCAGCTCCCTCCCTCCCCAGTCCCATCCTCTCTACAGATTCACAAACTACAGTACAGGTGCATCTGGGCGGAGCGAGGAGGAGGAGATTGGTTTATTAGTTTATTGCTATAGCGTTCTTCCCGCTGAGTAAGTTGGTAGTGGCAGCAGCAGCAGCAGCTGTTACACCACAGATGTTCGATCGTACTGCTCCGTATCGTAGGTAGTGCTGATCTTGCTCCGCACCGCTATGATATGATGCTACAGTACAGCGGAGCGGAGATGAGCCCTACGATTGCGAATCGAATCGAGTGCGGAAGCTCATCATATCATCGCTACGAGCAAGCAGGGTAAGTGAGCCGAGGTGAGATTTTACGTTCTTGCTGTAGCTTGGACCGCCGCGGCGCGAAATCTTTCACGTCGCGATGCCCGCCTGCCCTTTTTTGGGAATATCTGAAGGGAAAGGGAAGGATGTGCAGTCAGTGCGGTTCTGATCACGTCGGGTCGGAGAATATCGATATCGGTACGGAAGGGGAATTTATTTCCTTTTGAGCACGGTGAGATGGAGATGTCTGAGCGTGATGTGATGTGAGATGAAGTGAGGTGAGGTGGACAACAAAAGACAGACGATGGATGCGAAAAGAATAAGAATAGAGGAAAAGAAACAACTCATCTGTCCGTGCTATATTGACATCAACATCAAGACACGACATGATACGGTAAAAGAAGGACTAGAACCCGAAGCCTCAGAGGAAGAAAATAATGTTTTACCTCGAACTACTACGGGTGCTCTACCGACGACAAAAGCCAGAAAGAATATAACGATACATCCCATCCCATCCATATAAAAGCCACGTGGGACGGAATCAAAACAGAAAGAGAAAGAAAAAAAAGAGCCTCAACTTCAACCCATCAACTTAATATAAACATTACACAATCCCAACCATACCATACCGTACCATACCACCTTCCCAGACTATGGATATGCATGCACCTCCCACGTTTCTTAAGAACGGCCGACCGAACGTAACCCAACCCAAACCCAAGCCAGTGCACCAATTAGCAAGAAAGCAAACAAACACAAATAAACTTTTTAGATTTAGATAGGATAGCCGATCTCCATAGGAAAATTTTTCTTCTGCGAAGATTAAAGTATTAAAGTTGTCACAGCTACTAGGGAGACTGCATCGGGACGGGGAAGGGAATGGGAGGGGGGAGGTTGCTTCCCCGGTTTCTTTTGGAATGAGGAGGGAGTCCCTTGCTTCTTTCTGCTTTGTTCCGGGGCAGGGAGGGAGGGATGGATGGATGGCCTCGGTGCTTCTTTTTCTTAAGGGAGGGTTTGCAGATGTGATGTGATGGGATGTATCATTTTATTAGACTTAAGTGGATGAGATGGTGCGTGCGTGCGTCATTGTCGAGAATTTTTACGATTTTTAAGCTTAAGAATTAGGTTGGCTGTGTGAATTTTTTTAAAGCGATGTTTATCTTTACATTAGATTTAGCTTTCCTGTATGTGAGTGTACAATTACCTGCTCGAAGGATAGATGTAGGGAGAAAAAAAAACCTTGAGATGTGCCTTTTCCATACAACGGAAATCCCTCTTCTGGAGTTCTGGCAGAAGAATCTCCAAGCCTAAAGCCGCTGTATCTCAACTCGGCTCCAACCTCTCGAGCCCTTGAATGTGATACTATTATTCAATCGTGCGACTTCGATGTGCCCCTTTCACACCGAAACCTGGTTCGATGCGTGCGGTGGGGATTAAGTTCCATCGTTCAATCCCAACATTGCCCATTTTCTGGTAAATGTACGGGTTCTCGAGCTCAAGGTTTCCCTTGCCCGAAAAAAACGCGGGATCTAGGCTTGGGTGCTCCAATCCTTCCCTCCCGTTACAGTCCGGAGCCATTCGCCGCAAACCACCCTGACCAAACCAGGTCCCTCCTGCTGCGGTTCCTCAGGACTCGTCCATACAATACCATCTTATACCTGAGCTTATTACTCGTTAAGAGTAAAATTTCCCCTTCGTCTCCCGATCCGAGCCATGTCGCAGCGATTAGAACAGCGTCTCATTCGCTGTTCCTGCGCCTGCAGAGATTGGATTGGAGTTCGCAACGCTGCTGTAGTTGCTGGAGCTGTACCCCGACTTTTGATTCGGGCTACCGAGTTTCCACGAGGTTTGGAGAGCTGCGGCTGCGGGAACCAGAGAACCAGCTTATAGTCATGGGGATGGGCTGCTTCAGTGGTTGGACGGACGAGTGAGTGATGGATGGTGTCGGGGAGGCACGAACCCGAAGAAATAAGATTCAGACCCTGGTATTAGCCGGTGGGCGGCGGCAAATTCGTCCAGTGAGAAGAAAGGAGAGAGAGGAGAGGAGAAAGGAGAAAAGAAGCGATGGACGGTCGTGCGGCTGAGGGGAGGGAAAAGCGCTGTAGCTTACCAGAGTTCAGAAGTTATGAATTTGTGGGGAAATGCATGAGGAAGAGACTTTGCATCACTGTGCATCTGTGTGCATCCTCGTGTACAGTGCAGCGATGCAGAGGTGCCGAGGCAATAGAAGGATATCTATAACGTTGGAACATCACATCGTAGCTGCGTGCAGAATGTATGTATGCATGCAGGAAACATGCGCATTCACATCATCGCTTGCTACTGTACTTACAAATTTTTCTTCTCGAGGCGAGAAGGAAGCGAGGCTTCAAGTAAAGTTTCAATGGGACGCTGTCGCGTGTGGATCTGGAAAAGGTAGATTTGGGAGAAGGTGATTGGATGCGGGAGACGCGATGAGTGAGATGAGGCTGAACGTGGGTGTGGGGCAGCTCCCTGAAGGGTGTGCATGGGCCCCTGAGGATCTTGTGCGAGTGGGGTGTGGCTGGAGAGGTCGAATTTTTGAGTTTGAGGTTGAGCTGGAGGATACCGAGGAGTGGAGATTATTTGGATTGGACTGAAGGTTTGAGTTTTGTGTAGAGCGGTCGATGAGCTTGTTGGTCGCGGTGATAATTATGGAACGGTGGATAGTTCGAGGCTTGAATTTGGTGAAATCTTGCAGGCCGAGATATGCAGATATGAGGTCAGCCGAGCTTGACTTTGAAAACATGCACGGCAAAAAAAATAGTCAAAGAGGGTCCAACTCGGGCGATGGGAAGAAGAATATTCTAGTCTTGACTCAGAAAAGAGGTGTGTGTCATTATTACACTTGGTTGCGGACGTTTGCGGGGAAGAGAGGAAGAGTTTGCTACTGAATTTTCAATCCCATGATGCTGGATGGCAGAGTTTTGCTTTCCGAATTCCGAAATAGTGGATTGCTTCAATATCGACAAGAGCAGTCCTCTTCGCTAGATATATACAGTGGATGACGCCGAGTCATGGAGTCCGCTTGGTGATGGAGGAGAGACATGAAGAAAAGCAGCGAGCGGAGCGGAGTGGAGCGGGGGTATTGGAGGACAACGCGACCCGAGCAGTAATCTCGTGCTGCATACGCTTTCTCGTTGCATGAAGGTGGGTAATTTCCGCCTTCCTTCTCCACTCCGCCGCTGCTTCGCGATGCAGAAATGAAAGAGTTTTATAATGTTTGATCCGCGATTGGCCCATCAAAAGTTCTTTTGAGAGCACGGTGAAGAAAATTTGATGCTATTCCCATAATTTCGCCTGAGCTGGTACAGGCCCGGACCGTTGCCGTGCCTGACCGAGACATTCTGGCGTCGCGTTTGATCGTTGACTGTGCATTTATGGGACTCGAGCTTTTGAAATCGAAGAAGGTTCGCGTTTCGGTTGGAAGCGATTGAAGCTGCGAATCCTAATTATAGATGCGTTTGGGTTGAGTTTGGAGTGCATCGCAGAGTGCCATGAACGTGCGGTGGAGATTGTCCCGACAATGCGGAAGTGAGGCTCAGGAGAGGAAACCAGAAAGAGAGCGGACGAAAATGCCAATCAGGTCCTCTCCTACAACGATGTTTCAATTGAGCGTGGGACCTTCCATTCCGAGTTTTGGGATTTCTGGAACCCCTCATTTCGTCCCACCCATCTTTGCTTCTTCAGATCCAGATCTATCGATACGTCCTCCTCAGCCCAATCTTGCTTTCCCACAGCGTCTATCTCATTCCCTCTGGACCACTCAGTCGCCGCATATATAGAGTAGAAGTTATTGGGCTCGGGAAATCTTGATTTGAGCAATGGCTCTGCAGCTACAGGAGACCCGCGATAGCACGATGCAACATCCAGGGAGTCTCCCGTCTGTGCATACAGCACCGGTGCTGGCGGCTCTTTTAGATGAATTGACCTACTCGCACGCGTCATCCTAGGTGCCAGCGCGTTCGCGTTAATTGATTTCCATGCACTTTGCTTTGAGGCGAATGGGCGCGGTGAGGGGCTGGGAAACTAATACTTTTGGCAGGTGGGAAACGAGACGAAGGAGGTATATGCCAGCTTGATATCGATCGTTAAACTAGACTACGGCACGGTTAAGGGGATGCAGATAGGATGAACTGAACCCTTTGACTTATTTCTTGTGTTAAGATCTCGACTTCAATTGTCCTCCTGAGAATGAGAAGTTAATTGATGCGACGATGAAAAGGGGAAAATGAGCACGCGTGTGATTCTTGGAGATGCGCGTGCAATTTTATGACGTAAGGCTAAAATTCGCCTTATGCAGCTTTATTTAGAGGTGGAGATCTCCACATTTCACTTGAGATGGAATTGTGATATTTATGCATGTGCATCTCATCTCCTTTTCCTCTACGCGCACTTGCAATGAGGAGAAGCAAACTATTGGATAAGGAAAGGCAGGTGAATAGAAGTAGGTAGGTACCCGACTCCTCGGGAAGCAGGGATGTGATTCGATGGGCAGGAGGATGACCTGAAGCAAGTAATTCTGTCGTTTAACGGGAAACGGGATTGCGAAATTGGCTGAAGTCGCCGTCTCGCGGCCCGTCAATCGTTTCACGAGAACAGCAAACGGATTGCTTGGATACTCATGGATGACCTGAAGTGAGGTGTAGAGGTCTCAAATCGCATCATCTCTGAAGTATATCTTGCAATTGGATGGTCACAGATCTGCTGGCCATGGCCTGAAGGCTTGACAAAAGGCCGGATGTGTACTTTACTAGACGCAGCGCCAATCATAGTACGAGACAGGGGCTAAGATGGGGATTAGCCACTATTAGTATTCGAATTCAAGATTCAGATCACGAAATCCGAATTCGAATGACAGGAGGCGGGTCCACAAATAGCCAGTCGTTCAAGATCAAGATCGAATCTGGGTTTTCAGTTGGGTCGCAGATCAGGTCTGAATATGCATCTGATGCGTTGTGCGATTCTTATCCACAGATTATATTCGGGTTTCTTGATGGCGAAGCTGATGAGCAGGGAATGTTCCACGGAAGGCGGAGAGAAGCTATGATTGGGGATACATCCGCTGATTTTGGACCACCAACGTAGTGAACCGAGCTGACGACAGGACATGCGGTAAGTATCTTGAGAAGGAATTGGTTCTTCATACGGTGCCAGGACGGAGACGGCGAGTATGGGCTGATGATATAGGCTTCGTACAGCGTTGAGTTTGCTGAAAACTTGCTGAAGGAGGATTGCCTAATCGGGATGATATTAAAGATGATAACTCTCCGTGAGATGAATATCTGAGTAGGCCAGTGCCCCGTTATATCATATGCACGCGAGCGAATAATTGTTCGGAGAAGGATTCAACGGGTCCTCGGCTTCTGGAAACATGTCTGGTTTGGTTTGGACTCATTCTACAGCGCATGAAGCTATCCATACCGAAGATCGTACAGAAGTCACAGGGCTGGGCAAAACGCGAAATGCAAATGCAAATGCAGTAACCGATCGAGCCGCCACCTTACATGTCTGCATATTCGAGATCTCATGTTGATTGTTGCTGATTGTTTATTGTGCTGCGATTTGAGGGCCTCTGCCTTCGTGACCTACGCGTGCAGAGAGTGCTTGCATAAATGAGACGCTGCAAGAAACACATCGTAATCGGGGATGACATACAGAGCCGAGAGACCATTCGTTGACCCGTCGGCGCGGCCATGTATCAAGCTATTGTTCCTTGAATATGAGCTGTATTTGGCTGCAGGCGACAGGGCATGGGCCTGATGCAGTGTGCGAGCCACCACACGCCAGTACCAGCGTGAAAGCGAGCAGAGGTCAATCCATGATAGACAGCCGGGACCAATAGAGCACAGCGGCGAGATAGATCCAAGGAACGAAAGATGTAACCTTGTTCCTGGCCTGGACAGACATTGAATGATCGTGCAGATAGCCAGGAGGAGCTTCAGCCAGTGGTGATGAGGGTCTGCAGCGTGGAGCTCGTCGCGTTTTGGCTGGCCATCAAGCGTGTCGGTCGTGAGTTGAGGAAGTCGTCCTCCACCCAGTCAGTGGTCGAAACGCGACTCTGACCAAGGTTGAGGGCTTCCCGGCGGAGAGGGCGATGCCTGTCTGATGCTGGCGCTGCTTAGAAGTATGGGGCAGCTGGAGAGACTTCGTACGAGGACGCTCCAGCCGTTGAAGCAGCACCCCTATCTCGATCCTCCAGCCAGGCACTCTCCAGCGTTGCTGAAGCGGCGTGCCTCAGCTGCGAGGGCATCCTTCAAGCAGCGATCCGCGAAGGCTTCGTCCCAGGTCGTTGCGAGGTGTCAGTGGTCGATTCGCCAGGGAAGGCTGGCTCGCTGGTGGCGGCCCTGGTGCTGTCCTTGCTGTCCTTGCTCTCCTTGGCCTCCTTTGTGCCCGTCGCGCGTGTCTCTCACGGCCTCTGATTCTGCCTGCTCGGTGTCTGTCCTATCCTCTTGAACGTCCTTTGTAGCGAGAAACGAGAGACTCTGGCGTCTGGTGTCTGGCTGGTTCAGACTGGCCCAACGGCGCCCTCTCACTGGCCTGCTGGCCTCGCTGGCTCTGGCTGCCCTTGTCCGCCGCTGCCGTCCCTCGCCCTCGTCGGTGCCATGCCTCTCGTCGCCCATTGTCTCCACCCCCCAGCCAAGCCAGGAAATCAATGGCACACCAGGGAGGGGAGCGTCGCTAGGCCTGCTGGTCCGCTTGGTGCAGCTTGGGCTTTCGGTGGTGGGCACGCTCTGCACTGGACTGGACAATCCCAGCACGCTTCTTCCACCGCACCTTCGCCTATCTAGGTTAGCCCAATCATCCACCTCCAAAAGTCCCGTTTCTACTTTCTCACCACGACACACGGCTTCTCAGTCTCGGTCTCTCGCTCGTCCTTTAACCTCCTCATCCCTCTCCTCCTCTCCCCTCGTACCTCGAACCCATCACCACCGAGGGAAGGAGGCTCATCCGTCTGGACAATTGATACCGCGTTACGTGGACGCCGAGAATTTGAAGAGTGAATCCGGGTGATGCTCGACTGCACCATCGTTTTCGCTCATCTCGGTCTGCCGTGACTATCAGCTCCGCCAGGAAATTTCACGAGGGAACTCATTCACTCTCCCCCACCACGCAAAACTTTCCCTCGATTTCCCTCCTCCCTCCTTTGTTCGACTCCATATTCGAATTTCGACGACGTCAAGCTTCGAATTTCGACTACCCTCGAACCGAAACAACCCTCCCTACAAGAGTGTCTGCAGAAGTACACCCCCCTTTCACGACCTCGCAAAACTTTAGTTAACAGCTCCGGAAGTTTCAATTCACGATCATTTGAACGATATCACCGATCGATAATCATCTAATCGGATTTGCCAGTGTCAAGGAGGTCTCCTAGACTCAGCATCAATCCAATTTAAGATTGCGATCCACCCGCAGATACCAGCGATACTCGACATATAAAGGTATGCTTCGAGCTCCCAGACCAACGCCCTATCCGCTTTCGTCTTTACTTTCGTTTCGTCCAGCCTTCTTCATAGGCTGACCTGTTGCCCTTACCTAGCATTTGCATGCCAACGGTCGCGTATCTGGTGGCATTCTCCAGACCGTCTCCCCTCGACGACTCGGCACGCAACAATCCTCCCACCACACACGCAAGAGCTAAGGCCGGAGACGTTCACTCGTTCATCCCGCCTTCTCTCGCAAATTGCCACACAATCCTCCCACTTGGACAATCGTCAGGCACTCAGGTTCAAGTCAGTCAAGGGATCTACCGCTGTCCAGGAACGAGACCAGTCTCGTGGTACGTGCAAAGAACATTCTCACTGCACAACCTTCTCCTTTTATGTCTTCTACTTGCACAGTTGGCGGGTTGTGGCTTGCATCCCTCGCTCCACTTAATCTCAGAAATCTCTGCTAATCTCATTTTCCATCAGATCTCTGATAAGTGACATTGACTTAACTACCAAGTCTCCGTCACCTTGGATACCACGGCTTCACCTCGATCGGCAGTTTCGACTTGCCCTCTGTCATTCATTTGATCTAATTCTGACAAACAACTCTCACTAATCTTCTATTTCCTCGACATAGCCGAGATTTATTCCTGGAGCCCTTTAGTACATTCTTTTCCTACAATCCAGCCAGTGTCTACCGAGCACTGTCGGTCGAAGCTCCTGGAGAACTTGACGTCCACTCTTTCTAATACTGAAAACTCGAACCCTTTCACCCTTCACCATGGCTTACCATCACCAACCCTGTGATACCTTCTTCGTGGAGGATGCCTATCCGCAAAGAGGTGCACATGACTATGCGAAGATCATCGGTCGACGGAAACAGGAAGCCATGGCGAATGAACTATCGAGACAGGCGTCTGAAGCCTACTTGGAGGACATCATTGGACACATGAAGCATATGGAGGTCAATAGCCTTGACCTTCACTTTCAAATTTGCCATGCTAACCTTCATACAGAACGAGACCCTTCCTGACGTCGCCTCTATTGACATCCAGCAAGAAATCCAGTGGTTCATGAGACCTTACCTAATCGACTTCCTGATTGAAGCTCACGCTGCCTTCCAACTCCTCCCCGAGACCCTCTTCCTCGCCGTTAACCTTCTCGATCGGTACTGCTCGAAGCGTGTCGTCTACAAGAGACACTATCAGCTGGTTGGTTGTGCTGCACTTCTGATCGCTGCCAAGTATGGTGACAGGAAGGAGAGAGTGCCTATGATCCGAGAGCTGAAGTCAATGTGCTGCTCTCTCTATGATGAGGATATGTTCACCCAGATGGAATGGCACGTGTTGAATACGTTGGAATGGATGATCGGACACCCAACTGTCGACAGCTTCCTGCAGATCGCCTTCAACGACCGCCCAGCATACGAAGATCTCGAGGTGGAGCACATGTCGTGGTACCTGTGCGAAATTGCTATGTACCACAAGGATTTCGTTTCAAGAAAGCCTTCCGTGATGGCTCGTGCATCCTTAGCCTTGGCTCGAAATATCCTTGGACGATCGGACCCCTTCGAAGGCCAGGATTTCGAGGTCAGCGATGTTATCGTCAAGCTTTCGACCAAGGTCCGAACACCATCCCAGGTGCTGTTCCGAAAGTATGCTTCACCCCACATGTCACAAGTGGCCAACATCCTTGAGCATACCGTTCAACAACAGGAAGCCATGAACAGAAGAGCCAGCCCACCAACACCGCCCTGCGAGTCGGCCATGCAGAAGCCCATCCAAAACCAGGACATGTACCCAGGTACACCACAAAAGCAACCATATGGTAACATGGTCAATGGTTACATGACACCACCAATCACCCCTGAGGGAGAGTACTTTATGAATGGAAATGAGAATAAAGGATACCATCAAGCACCTCGATGTCCGGTCACACCGACGCCATCTGGAAACAATCCGTATGGTCACCAAACACAATATCAACCATATCACCACGATGTGAGCATGCATTGACCAGCACTGTCAATTGCTTCACGTCTACTGCAGACATAATACTGCATTTCGAGTGCCCAATCTACCCAAACCACCTCTCTTATGTACCACAATTGTATCGATTGTGATCGGAATTTTCACCTTTCTCGGAACACGGCAACCAAAATCGACCCAAAAGAAATCTTCTGTGTGGCATCAGCGTTTTCCTTCATCTTCCTCGTTTCGGCATTAGCGATTTGATTTTCAACCCCCGTCACATCATCCTGTTTGTTGTTTGTCTGTTAGCGACTTGCTTTTTCATTTCCTTTTACTTCTTCGATCCCGGACGACTCTCCATTGCGATGGTGGAGCACGGGCAATACTTTGATGAGCGAATACCATTCTTGCACAGCACATTCTCGAATACGGCGATTGCAATTGTGGAAAAGCATGGATGGAGAGAATAAAACCAGAGATGGGATGAAATGGACATGCAAGAAATGGAATAGGATAGATTGCTACTACTACCGGAAATGGATGGATGGAGGAGGGAGTGGGTTTGCTTTATTTGCATTGTGGATCAGGGTAGTTCCACATTGCCTGCTGCGCATTGTGGATCTGACTTGGATCTGGTTATGCAATTCTCTGCAATTGGAGATGATGCAGTGGGTTGATTGATACCCGAGCTTGCTTGGTCTTGCCAGCCACGGAGGATAATGGGCATGCATTAGTGGAAGGTGGTTAGCTAGATACGGTAGTAATGCGAGGGCATGCAAACATTCGTGCCTTCAAAATGATTCTCGTTTCCAAGTGACGTTCTTCTCCAAGTGGAGCAGTCCGCAGTTTCTCGAAGATACAAGTCTAGATCTCGTAGCTATTGGCACTCTTGTCTTACTCTGAAAGTACCTACCGGTAGTACCTACATTGTCATCTGAACACGAAGGCAACGAGGAATGTTTTAACCACAACCACGGTCAAGAATGCTTGCTATTGTTCTTGAAGATTGAAAATTCTCCGCCTGCAGGGTGGAGATCCGATCCCGCACTCTGTTTGAAGGTTGAAGAGCACTCTGGTACGTGTACGCACGTGATGTTCAGAGAATGGAACGGCAAGTGCTCAAAGTGAATAAAAATTTCGCATCTTAAATAGTAATCTTACCAATTATCCTGAGCTCTCTCCTTTGTCTCGCCTTCCTTTTGCATCGTCTTCTTACTATGCTGGGCTTGTGTCACGGTTTACCGTTTGCAATGAATCAAGCACGCCCTCTTGAAATAATCCTTGGATCAATATAGCCCTCATCAGCAGTATCAAGACCCAAGGCTCGATCAACCTGCCTTGCCCCCGGATTTGATTCAACAACAAACTCATTCGCTTGTCTTCCCAAAAAGGTGATCGTACTCACATGCGGAATATCTTCTCGATCCTTATCAACAATCATCCCATTCCGATGATCGAAGAGAATCTTGGGGTTGCCATAACGATCGAATGGGAGACCTGCTGGAATGGTGGGGAGTTCAATAGCCCATTTCTTTTGACCGGGCATGCGGTGGCTACCAAGAACGTCGTTGCGGTCCTCACCCAGGAAGAGAAAGTTCCGGGTAGGAGCACTAGCTACGTAGCAAGCCACAAAGGGGATCATTCCTGATAAACGGTTAGAGATCTCTCGTCCGCTCTCGTCGTGTTGCATTGGGTTGATGCTGTGAAGGACGGGACAGAGACCGCCGAGATAGTGATGACTGAGAGGCCAGACGGCAGAATTTGGATCCACCAGCTGTCTCCCTTGGTCATCGAGGACACAGACGAACAGTTCGAAGATTCGGGCTGTGGTTCGGCCTGCCGCGGTTTCTATAATAGAAAGGCATTGAGCACCGTAGGTGCCGAAGTCTATGCCTAGGGAGTTGAGGTCTTCGGTATGGAGACTAGGAAACGTGGCTCCCGAGTCGAGGAGAGAGCGGAAAGCTAGTCTGGGTCCATCGGATTGGCAATCTACTTTTGATGGGTCGTTTGGATCGCGGGTGACTATGGTTTCCTCGGTTGCACGCGTGTGTCGTTCGGTCTGTGCCATTCGTCGCACGAAACCTGCTCGTTTCCAGAAGCCCTGATTGACGTAGTATGGACCCATTGAAGACCATTCGTCTTGTCGTTCCAGAGCAGCTGAAGCGAGCATTTTCGGTTTCGATTCGGGATGGACGTTCAAAGGTAGTTCATACCACAGCCAGCCTTCTCCGTGGATCTCGAAGTATCGGTCTAGTCGCTCTTTGCGGTCGAGTACGAATTCGAGATAGGTGGAAGCCGTATCTACGATGTGGCCTGCATAGATGATGGTATAATGGTCTGTGTATCCGATCTTGCCAGAATTGTATCCTGCCATAGCACACTTGATGTTCTCAGCTTCTGGTCCGAACTTCGATGTGTCGAGGCCCCACTGCAGAGTCTCGAGTCTCGTTTTGATGGCTGATGCTGCTGGATTGACATCTCTGCTAACTGTTAGCATTATCTTCGATACTATAGTGCTAGATGTACCCGACCCGAAGGTTCTCTTGCAGCTTCTCATCGAGACACGCCCTTCGTTCTTTGGCTTCTTGCAATTTCTCCTCAACAATTGGCACCAAGTCCGGGATGTTTTGCTGATGCGTCACGAGAACCTCTTCCCAGAGCTGAACTTCTTTGTCTGCTCGGCCAATCTTCGACAGGCCGACTTCTTCTCTGGCACCAAAGATGGCTGAAGGGAAAATAGCATTCCCAGGACACATGTTGACACCTAAAAATCCATTATTTGGCATCTTCTGACTAGTTCGAAGCCTCGACGGTGTAGTCTTTTTACTACGCTTGGCCCTCGTTGGCATTCTTGGTGCAGCTGCTCTCTCAGTATTTGGAGTCGGGAAAGGCGTCTCTCGCGCTCTTCCAAGGTCATGCTTCAAAGCAGTATCAAGGTATGACAGCTCAGCACCCGTCAGTCTTGCAGCAGAACCTCTAGGTTTTTGGTTGGGTTTAGCTGGTGATTTTAGGGACCCTTTACGACTTGCTTTTCGTGGAGACGTTGGCTTAATGATTTTTGTCGGTGAACCTGGCCCATTTCTGCGCCCACTGGGACGAGTTGGCGTCGTAGGACTGCTTAGTGACAGCCCATGCAGCGAGATGCTGAGTGGAGTGTAAGTTCTAACGCTGATCGTTCCGGTCTGGGTGCGAGTTGAGACCATACTGCGGCTTGTTGATGCTGGCTGGTATCGAGTAATGCGATTGCAGGCTCACGGTGTTCAGTATCAGCAACGCGCATCCCAGCGAGGGAGCACAGCACATTGCTGTAATTATAGCCATGGCTGTGGTTTTGAACAAGTACTGCTTTCGTTTTGTTGAAGTATTGCGAAGAAGCAGGTCTGAAAACGGACGGAGGAAACCCCAGTCTCACTAGCTACACAGTCCCATGACAAATATAGGGCGATTGTTGAGTCCTGCGCACAAATTCTGGAATTTGAAATATCGAAGGCTGAAATTTTGCTGCTAGTTGCATTCCTGCTCTGTTGATATTCCATGCGCGGCAAAGAATGCATGACCTGAGACAATTCATATCCTGCCCCGTCGTTTGCGAACGTCGAACACTATCACGCAGAACGACATCACGCTCCGCGAAGAAACCAAGAACGATATACAGATCTGTTGCCTCAAGGACGCATTCAGCATCACTGCAACCGATGTGGACTTTGGCGCGTGTGGACAAGTGAAGACAGGCCTAGATGAAGATGGCTGCCGCAGGGTGTGATCACCTCCAAACAGGCTTCAGGAAACTTATTAACAGCTTTCACAGACCAAATCCTACCACGCATTCTTTCAAAGGTCATGCGCAGCCACCAGTCAATGACCGTCTTGAAACGGCCAAGAACTTTCTTGCAGATGAAGATGAAGATCGGTTTCTGAATTTCCATGAGAAGATTGATGAAATTGAGGAATATGTCGCCGAAATCGAGAAGCAGGCCCTGCCTTGCGATGCACTTCTTCTTCACGATGTCAAGGTCATGCTTGCAGAACATCGCGATTGGCAGAAGACCGTCGACGATGGCTGGAAAGATACAAAGTGCAGCGATATACCTCCCAAAAATCCTTTCTCCAACAGACTTATCAGTGACAACACGAGTTCTGTGATCAGAGATGGAGAACGAGCGCTGGGCAATACTGTTCAGATGAGAAGTGATGGTCCCCCTTTTACTACTGACCGTGAGGACGACCACGACGATTTCATGAAGGCGATGAAGAACGATTCATTACAGGATCCCAATGAACTTGATGCATCTAAGAATCTGCTTTACGTCGAAAACCGAGCCTACGGTTGGGCAATGCGAGATCCAGCTTTTATCCCTTACTGGATGCACCCTACGAAGGGGATTCCGAAAAAGGGAACGACGGCAGCGGACGATAAACCCTGGTACAAAATCCCGCCCCCTCCGCCTGATTATATCAAGAAACGACCTGATCGAGGTTACATGCCGGCTTACTTGATTAAGAGAGAGAATACAATTAATTCTCTCCTGCAGATCAAGAAGCCTACCGCCAAGCAGTTTAAAGAGCTCGAAGATCTTCTGAGTTATCACTATCCAGATGATCTGCGGCTTTTGTACGATGAATATCTTGCTTACCTCAAAACGACTCAATTGGACACTTCAACTACACAAACCCGCAAGCTCACCAAGGGAGAAATTGAGAAGAAGGACAGTGTCACTTCCGCATTTCAAGACGCGCAGTTGGAATGGATCCAAAGCTTTGCTAGTACTGGAGTATATCTGATCATAAGAAAACCATGGACTGGGATCGAGGTTGACCTGCCCGGAGTGTTTTATATCGATGATGGGACGCTTAGCCAAGCACAAATTGATACACTCCGAGATGCTCAGCAAATTCTTGACATAATTGACTTCAATCAAGACTGGAATCTTTTGAACGATACACAAAAGAGACAGATGGAGGTGCTAGTCCATGACTTTCAGTCCGATGATGTCCGCGACTTAGAGAAACAAAGAGATGATATTTTGACGATTTGGCAAGCCGATCGTCCCGAAGACCTGGAAGACTTTCCTAAAGAAAACTGGCTCGCTCTTGATAACCAAGCAGCAGAAAAACGGGAACAATGGTTCAAGAAGATCAAGGCGGATGGGTTACAGTTGAAATTTCGATATTTACTCCCAGGCGAAATAAAAGACACGGACCCCAACATCATATATTTACCTTGGTCCTTAGACTCCATGCCAGATGGCAAATCACCAAACATGGATCGCATACTTCCTCCAGAAGTCTCCGCATTGCAGACACTCATCAACGAAAAATTGAAGGACCCCAATATTAGCAGATCTATTGGGGACGATGGCGATGTCGATCTTCAGGAAGCGTTGATTCAATTCGCATATCCAAAACTTCAGCGTCTTCTGATTCCCTGGGTTACGATCAGAGACAAGAAGGCAGCTAACGAACAACTCAGCGCCATTGATACCAAGACTTGGAATGAGCTCGACCCTTTGGTCAGGAAGCTTTGGAACGACTGGGTTAACTGCTTTGGGATAGAAGTGAAGGTGAAGATGCCTCGAAGTCAGATGCAGCCCGAGACACCTGATCTCTTATATTGGCGCCTCCCTGCTACTGGCACCCAAGACCCCGATATGGTGGCCCTTAAGAACAAGAAAGCAATCAACGAACTGCTCAAAACCGATCTCAGTTCAAATGATCCTAATGCCAGTAAGAAATTTATGGAGGAGGCAAAGAATCTCTTCGCAGATCTTCAATATCCACGCCTAAAGAGGGTCTTCGATGACTATGTAAATGCCCTAAAAGACCCGGATAAGTCAAAAGAGGCGGGGGTGCTGGGTGCAAAATGGTCGGGAATGTTCCAATGCTGGATGACTGGCAAACTCGGTCACACGATTTCCATCAAACGGCCTCTCCCATTCTTCGATCCGGATGACGACCCTTCTGTGGTGTATTTCCATGGGCCTCTTACTGATACTCGGGCGACGAAGAAACTTCGGGAACGCATAGATTTGACAAAGACGGCCGAGGAAAATATAATGCAGTTGGGTGGATTCAGTCGCGTCTATGGCGTGGGAGATCTCATTCCGCCTTACATCAAGTACCTACAACGTTACGCACAGAGTTCCGACTCAAAATCCGACAGAACGGTTCTAGATTGGCATACCGACTACTTACTCCATGGTCCATTAGCGGATAACGGCGAAGATGTCGTACCATCATCCCAAAAACCAAGGACGGGCTCTATTATCCCTGCCGTTGGTGACATATGGCGTAATGTGTACGTCGACAAGGACGGAAATGTCAAGATTCTCAACGAGGGTCCTTTCAAACGTCGGAACAGTAAATTCAATGGAGTCAGTGGAAGTGGCAACAGCAGCACCAATGGAATCAACAGTGGAAACAGCAATGGGGATATCAATGGAGGCAGTAACGGGAGCCCAAACGGCTCGAGCCTGGGGAGCAACAACGGAGTATCGCCTTCTGACATAACGAGCGGGCATTATACGCGAGCCCCGCGTGCACAGCGTGTTGTCCGTAAGCACCCAGATATTAAGCTCGACCTTGAGCAATTCCGGCCTCAAATCACAGCAATTGAGTCCGAATTGGAGCATATCTTTACCCGGATGAATTTCCTTATGGGGACACCCATTCCGCCAAAAGAGCACTTTGAAATGAGGTTGAGGCTTTCCAGACTCCTTCATCAGTTCTTACCAGAAGATCTTCGCTCCATACTTGCGCAGCTGAACCGGTTCGAGAGGTCCATCGAGCGATCTAATGGCACCGTAAAAGTTGATAGGCGTAGCGCTACCCAACAGAGACAGCTTCAAAGAATGCGTGTAGAGGCTAGTTTACATTACGATCGATGGATACAGACACTAACACGATCACATAATGGCGTTTATGTCCAAGTAACGACGAACCCCGAGGATCAAGAGGACGGATTGGCCCTCGTGTTCAATCCAATCATCACTAAAACAGAGAAAGACTTCACCATCTGTGCACCAGAAGACCTCTCAGGGAATGTGGGCACATCAGACTTGATTAAGTATGCTCCTCTAACCCTAGTCAGTCTCGACATTTACGATAAGGATGCGGTATTCAGAAGAACCATGATCCCAAGATTCAAGGATCGAATCAATGTACTAATAGCCAAACGGAGATCAGACGGGATGCTGAACAGAGAGGACAGCGAGGAGTTACTTGACAAGCTTCTTGGATTCATGCCTTCTAGGCTGTTCAAACTCGAGTCAGACTTGTGGGAGCTTGATTTGAGGGTCCGAGACGTCGTCACGCCACGTAACCTTGACGACGAGGAAAAGTTTGAGCGCTTGAATCAACGATTCCTTTCTGCGTATGATCATTGGCTAGACTCTTTTCCACCGGAAGGAATCTGGATTTGCGTCAACCCAGATGCTCCCATCGCCCAGCCAGGCCCGTTATTCTTTGAGGACCCGAGATTCTGGGATTACTGGCCTTTAACAATCCTAAACGCGCCGGTAACTACACTATCCTCACGTCGGCCAGCCCGCTCGCGGGAATTAGGCAAGCACGTCAAGGCACAACTAGAGACCGTGAATAAATATGTCACCGGAAATCTACCATTTGACCAAGATGACGACTTGGACTTGATCCTACGGCCAGCATATCGCCACATCGCACAGCGAGTTCGAACTATAGTTTACACCAGCTTAAAAGTTCAGCCAGACCAACTTCTCCGCCCAGAACAACACGTATTGGCAGAAACAACACTAGAACTAGCCTACCTCGTGTGGAAATATCGACTCAGAGAGGACGCGAATGCATCGACTGACAACAGAATACGAATTGTTGAGTTCAGTCCTGGACGGTATCATACATACTATGGGACTGAACTGCCGTCTCAGAATAACCTTACGGATCCCTATCCGCGAGATTTTGAAGCAGATTGTGACATCATGGCTAACGATATTTTTGATCCCATCTGGCAATTACTCGAAGCCACTAGAGATATGTTTATTTCACTTGCAAGTCGGGTCCGTAATCAATCGCGCCTCACTCCGGATGAAACTGCGTTCCTAAACTCGAATCTATATCTTGCTACAAAAGAAGACCAAAGGTTTCGGGAGACGGCTGCTGCTGCAATCATTTCGAAACAGACACTATCGACGAAGTACAATGAGCTCCTACAGCACCAGTACCAGATGATGTTATTGAAAAGATGGGCGCGCATGTATCCCGACATAGTTGGCCCTGCTGCCTCCATGCCACTTTTGAGGACTGTCGATCGACTTATCAGCAGATCACTGCCTGGGGAATCACCTCGCATCGGAGTTCCTGAGATTGCTACGCCAAGTCAAAGCGAAATCCGCCAGCTCGAGGTTGAGATCAATAATCTCTTGGACCGAGAGCGTAAAAACACGTTACAGCAACGCGAGAAAGACGAACTAGATTTCCTTTTGCGAGCCTTGCTGCCTGGCCCCCTCCAAACGCTGAAGATGCGTTTGGACAAGCTTCATCAGGAGTTTGTCACCCTGCCTGGCCTGACCATGAACGAAAGCATGCAATTTGTGGCGTACCGTCAGCAATATCAGCAACAGTTCGCGGAGTTCAAGCAGTCCATCCCTCGCCGCGGCATCTTCCTCGACACATGGTGGTACACCGCTGAAGCTATTGCCGAAGCATGTTCTCGCGCTCGACTGTGGAAAGAGGCGGCAGAAAAAGACGGAGCCGCCGTCACATACCCCGTGACAGCTGACTCTCTCGAAGACCTTCCACTAAGTGTATGGCACGGTTTATACCATGACCTGAGCGAATATTTAAGCACATCCGACGAAGACCCGGATATAGAAACGAGATTGCTCTTCCATGCAATGCCTGCAGCGCTTGTGACTCTGAAACAAGAGCTCAAAAACTTTAAGGCACTAGCGAACAACAACTCTTCAACAAACAATGAGAACCACATGCGCGAATCTGCGTGGGTCGAAGACGGGAGACGGAGATTCATAAGATCGTGGACAGAGTGGATCACAAGCCTACCAGTAAGGCCAATATCTCTCATGACCTAAGTTGATCATTGCTGATTCCTAGATTTAGCTCTCCGAGCTTCAACCTCTCAGAACCGGTGCGCGCCAAAACTTGGGAGGTGGTAGAGGAGGGAGAGGTTCAAATTTGGGCCCAAATACTGGTGGCGAAGGAAACCTTGGAAGTGGTGGAGGATTGAACAGCCGAGGTCCTGTCAATTTCAGTTCGAAAGCTGAGCGGCGAGGCATCAAAAGAGCTGCTATCGAGCTCGCCCTCAATCTACTCGCCACTAATCAAGAGCAGCACCGTCCACTGGATATCTATCGGATCCTCGATCTTCCTGGGGAGTATGAGCCACTGGACGAAGGAACGCCCCTCTGTCTGCCGTTAGAGCCTCACCAACGACCAGTTGAGCTCGACACATTCCATTACACGAAAAGGTTGACAGCATATCATCAAGCAACAGACACTGATTACAGTCTCGCCCGTGCTCGAGAAGAAAATGAGCGTCCAAGTGAGGTTCCTATTCCGGCCAACTACAATGGCCCATTTGCACAAGCAGATGAGGGAGACCTTGAAGACGCCAAGAGGAAGTGGATAGCGCAGCTAGCACAAATCATTGCTCAATTGCAACATGCAAATTTGGATGCTCCGCGGCCTCTCTTACAGGAGCTTCTAATGTGTTATGCGAGTGGGAGCAACGCCAATCGGGATAACAATAATCCTTTGGATCAAGGAGTGCCACTGACGGTAGCCGATGTAAATCTACTAAGCGAGTTGGCAGAGCCGTCCTGGGACGAGATCAAGAGGGACTACCCAATACTCACCTCAGACACGCTTAATTATGCAACATCTCTTGCACAGCAAACCAAGGACAAAGACTTCGAGGCAGAACTAGATGCACTTGACTGGCACGGCAAGACGTGGCTACCAGCAGGCAATCGGAACACCCAAGACCCATATGCACAGCGAGTATATGATGGTACCTTTGATAGCGTACAAGGGTATTCTATTAAAGACCTCGCACATGAAATTAGCACTGCTAGGCTTAGAAAAGCTAACGCTGCTGGTCTTGATCTTTCTTCGCCGCTATGCTCGGAGGTAGAAGCTACCACATGCTTGAATAGATTAAAAGCTTTACGTCGAATACAGTAAGTTAGACTTGTTGATCTAGATGTCATTGCTGAACATTCTAGCGTTAATCGAACAGCTCCGGAACCGCTTGATACGCTAGTAGCCAAGATACCTCTCAACGGACATCCGGAAAATAAGTATATCGTATCCAGACAAGCCGCGACCAGGTCAGCTGGAGTATTCCTTGACACTGCTAAAAGCGAGTATCAAGTCCAGTACGATGCTAGCGGGAAGAAAGGTCCTCCTATTGTCCAGCCTAACAAGTACGAGCATCTGCGAAGTATTGCATACCGAATAGGGCGGGATATTCATGGCGCTCTATCAGTAAGGAGCACAGGCACAACAACTAAGAGACAATTTGTGACCGACCAGTGGCGCGCCATGACGGATACTCGTGCTACAATGATAGCAAATCAAACTACTCAAACTACTCGTTCTCTACAGGACATGGCACTGGAACTAAATAAAATCGCACCCGATCTTGCTAACGATAACGGGATCCGAGTCGGAGAGAATCCCCCTACCATTGATGAGAAAGAGGCTGCAATGTTGCTTCAGATGCAGATGGTCGAAGAAATTAGCAATTGCTGGGAACCCCGCTTCCCAGAAAATGAGCGGTTGTGGGATTTTGCTAATGATAGAGTGGCACCGCAAACACGGACCATGAATGGCCGGGAGGTCCAGGCTAGACGCAGAATAACGCAGTTCTTCGATGTGAAGCGCTTCCCACCCGGCTGTCAGAACACTGCCACAAGAACTGCTATTGCCAAGTCGGGACCACAAGTTCAAACGGCAACAACACCAGCAACGGCAACGGAAGCTACAACTAAGACGGACACAGTGCCAATACAACAAATAGTTGCCCAGCAGCAAGCGGAAGCGCTCAAGAAGAAAACTAGGCATATTCGTGGACAACAACCGAACTTTCCGTTTGGGGAAACGCCGTATCAGCAAGCATACCAAAGCTTTTGCATGGAATATGATCTCCGAGATGGTGTGTTCCGCATTATTGCCGATTGAAATACAGCTAACACATCTACAGTCCCCGAGTTCCAACCTACTCCAGCCCCTCGGTCAGGTCTGTTCGCAAAAAGTCCATCCCCAGAACCTATAGACCGATACGCACTTCCAGAAATTCCACCGGGATGGGAGCCGGACAACATATCCACATCAGAGAAGCGCGCACAGCTTATCGAAGCTGCGAAAAGACTGAGCGGCTTCCCTGACTCTAACATTTTGGAACTTTACCATACGCCTGAGGAAATCGCCGCCATAAAACTTCAAGAAGCGTTCCAGAAGCATCAGTCAGAGATTGAAGTTGCTAATGATGCTATTGCTCAGGCTTGCAACAAGCCGTTCGCGCAGGTGACGCCTCAGGAGTATAGTGCAGCCTGTGATAGACTTGGCATTGATAAGCAGACTGGTAAATTTATCAAAAGTCTCTCTGCTCATAATACTGGAACCCACGGCAACTCCGGGAATATGCCACCACCGAGAGGAGGAAGGAGGGGTGGTGGTGGTATTAGACCAAATACTCCTGGACCTATCAATACGGGCGGAAGCAGTGGAGCGGATGATGGCGGGCAAAGAGGCCCGTTAGGACCAGCGACTCGGACGAGATCAAAATCTCCGGCCAAGACAGATAGGAATGATCCGGGCTGGACGAAGTTTGTACCCAATTGGTTCAATTCTGGTCAAGGCGATGATGAACCTCCTGAGGAGGCACCTGGCCAACTAAAAGGCACTACGCGAGATCGATCAAAAGGTGCGAAATCTAGTGAAGATCAATCAGATTTGAGTGACGAGGATGAGGAGACCAAGAAGGTAGATGCAGCAAAACCCAAGAAGAAAAAGGAGGGTGAGTCGACAAAGAGATCTGGCTCTCCTTCGAAGAGAACATCGCCACGCAAGAAAGCGAAGAGCTGAAGAGTGGTCGATACTATGTGCACAGGCTCAGGTTGATTAAAAGTGGTGCGAGATTGGGCTTGGCGTGGGTATTGGTGCTATGTTACTTCTTGCATTCTTCGGAGAGGGATTCTGTAAGAGTAGTTATTTATTGTTACTTTTTGAATTTCATAATAGTGTTTGAGTTTGTTAATGTCTGCATCTGTTTACTGAGCGGGTTCAGTTGATATGCTACGTGATGTTTGTTTTGTAAGGTGAAACAATCTTGCTCTTGAGAGTGACCAAGTGCACGGTAGAGCTAGAAGTTAAAAGATATGTGACTTCCCTAATCTGTAGGCAAAGCATCCATGACGGAATTCGAACGAATCACACATTGAGGAGATGGCAGTGAACAGTACTGTATGAACAGTCACACGTCATCAACTTTGTGACGACTTATGATCTTTTGGCAATTGAATCAGGGCTACTCTTTTTCGTGGGTCATTTGAAGGACTACTTAAGAAGGGATGGTTGCTCTTCAACTTATTCTACAACTTAACACAGCCACCTTCTACAACTGTTCTCTCGTACTGCAATTAGAAGTCATTCCCTTGAATAAATCTAGTCAACTAGCACATTGCAATAACAATGAAGCTCACTATTAGCACCATGGGCCTTCTTGGTATCTTTGCTCTCCCTATGGTGAGACCAAGTCCCGGAATCTTCTATGTAGTTAAATATTGACTAAATAAACTTTAGATCTTTGCTGCCAGTCTCCCTCATGGTCTGTCAGTTCGTACCAACATTGATGGCATGCAAATAGCGAAGATGACATTCTCGGGGACCATCGGAGGCCATGAAGTCCAACTCAACGGCTCTGTTCAGGTGCGCCGACATCTCTTTCACAAACTTCCGTTCATTTTCACTGACAAGGAGCAGGAGATCAACGCTCAGATGAAGCAACTCCACCCTGACTTTGATCCTGACACAACGAAAACGGATGTGACTCACAGCATCACTGCTCGGTCCAAGGCAAGCCATATTCTTCATCCCATATTCAAGTTGTGTATGAATATTCTAGCTGACGAATATCGTCTAGAGCGATCACTATTGCTGGCCAGTCGCTGGTCAAAACTGGCAGCGGGCCCAAACATCTCATATCAAAGAGGGCATTTCATATCTAGACGGTTTCAAAGGCCTCTGCGGTGTTCCAGCCAGTACTTGCGTCCGTATCAGCTGTAGCTATAATGCAGGCATCTATCTATGCAATGATGTGAGACTCCTTCCCATTCCCTAGGCTGAAATTAAGCTAATTGTGACGGAGAACAATTATGGAATCACACCAAATTGTGCATACATTGCCAGCTATGCTCAAGATATCATCAATCTTTGCAATTATCAAGACCCTAGTGGGATTCAATATGTGTCTGGTCAGGAGTTCGATACTGACGGCTATAATGTCTGCGTTCACAGCGATCACTGTTAGGAACGGCTTTTATTTTTATGACCTATAGCTGGTTTATCTAAAAACGGACTGCGAAGGTCACATAATTATTCATGGCTTCTCGGATTGATCGACTGCGCGTAAGGCTCTCTCGTGATATTGGAGAGGTTCTCGAGGGTTCTGATATTGTGCTGGGATGGCTCATACATGAAACTGGGGTGCGGAGCTGGGAGCTGACAGGATTCTAAGGGCTCCTGGCGATTACCGCTCGCTTTGAAGTGCATGGCTTTCTTGTTATATCGATGGATTTCTCACGCTGCGTTCTGAAGGCCATAATTATAGTTTCCGTGCATATGCTCAGCTATCTTCATCTAGATATAGAGAAATCGGTGGCGTCTTCTTACCCATGTCCTACGTGCAACAGGTAATAAATCGATGACTGTCATTCATTTTTTCTCACTTTTACAAGTACGTGACATGGCGAGTTAAATTACTACATGCTCATAGTAAAGGTGGTCGTTACACTGTTGACCAATTGTTTCGAGCGTGTTGGGACGACCCCAGCTGGTACGTTGGAACACGACTCGCTAATGGAAAAGGGGGTTGGTCACGTGCTGGCACGGAGTTTCGAGGAAGACAATGCGCTGGCCCACTGAGTCGTCAGCGGGGTGGTTCGCTGGTTAGTATTTTAGAGCTGCAGTAGGTGATCATGCATTGTAAGTATTGATCTATGCGGAATTTGAAGACAAAGCCTGGGCTATGCAAGCCTATCCTGAGATCTAGGCGGGTTTGAATGGCTGTACAGAACCTCCCTGGGAGGAGAACTTGTGCACAAATAGACATGTGATTGAACAGAAGGTAGAAACTGCGCCAGAAGCTGAAAACCTGACTGACGACATTGTTTTTTGTGAGGTATAGATAACGTTAGACGTATCGGAGGTGCTTATGATGCGTGAGAAAAAGCTTACCTCCGTTTCTTCTTGAATCGCGGTCTGCCTGAGAATGCTTCTAGCTTTGAATACTCGGTGATATTTTTGTATTGACGAGGCTAGGGGAAGTATGAAGAGCTTGGCCCTTTGGGCGTGAGGCAGAGAAAATATTGGCGTCAGCAGATTTGGAGTGAGAGCATGTGATGCTCGAAGGTAATGGCGAGTATCGTCGTGTTAAAGACCAGTAGACAAAATCTATAATCTTTGAATATTATTGTGAAAACATGAAGAGAAGGGAAGAGGGTATGTCATCGAGCTGAACTAGACTTGGCATTGTTGGAATGACTCCCCTAACAGATAAATTCGTACTGATAATAATTGAGGCGACAATAGAGATGTAAAGAATGGGAAGAGGGCAAGGCTTGGGTGCAACTGCTTCAGTGTCTGAGTTGACTTCCATTCTCACTTAGTAAGGCTGCCAAAAAAGACCTGCCTTAAGTATGAAAGTTGAATTGCATTATAATACTTCTACAACTCCAACCCCACATCCAAACGCCATTCAGTCAGTACTTTTATACAAGTCTCCAGGAGCCCAAATACCCCATATCTTAATGACAGTCGCTTGTAACCTTTCTAATCCTGATCCATCCATCCGAGGCCTCCCACCCAGACTTGTTTTCTGCCAGCACAATTTAAGCATTTTCTATCAGCGCCCATATTGCTTATTGCACAGCTATGACAGACTTGTTTTCCGCAACTCGTACATGCATGGTTATCTTCCATATTATCCATCATCATATCCACATCCATTGCGTCAGGATTATCATTTTGGTTCAATGTCGCGTTGCAATCCTCACAATTGGATGCCTTGAAAAAATTATTCAGTGCGGAGGAGGCAATCGGAGTATTCGATGAGGATGTCGAGAAATTGCTCGCAGGAGATGATTGTCGTGTTGATGGAATCGCCCAAAATGAATGCAGGCTCGACTGCTGTCTCGATTGATTGGCAGACGGCAAGGCCGATATCGGGACCTGTGATGGGAATGGCGATGGAGGCTGCGATTCAGGTTCTCTGTTCTGTTGCGCAGAGAAGAGTATCGATAATGTATGTTCTGGAGAAGATGCTAATATTAGCGAATGTGGTGAGAGCTGGATGTGCTCTGCATACGGTGTACTTCGGATTCGGAAGGTCTATTATCGCGATGGCGTTTTCGCGTTCGTGATGAGAAGAGAGAGGGCGTTGCGATTTGGTTTGGATGCGATTGGAAATGGTCGAGAGACATGTGGTTTGAGGAAAGGGGTGAGGACAGTAGGGAACTGGCCGAGGAGATCTCGGAATCGGAGCGTTTGCGCTTGAGGACCATGATGACAATTGAAGCTGATAACCACTGAGACGGATTGATTTATAAGAACAGAAGAAAGATTGAGTTGCGGTCGAAAGAAATTGAATTTAGAATACCGGGAGTTGTATTGAGGAGGCTGGGCTGGATGGGACGCGACGGTTTCGCGAACCACTTTACACAGCGCGCTTTCCACTAGCGCGATATCTTGTCTTGACCTCAATTCTTAAGACGACTCTCCCCCACGACCGGAAAGTACACCCGATGGTTTATGATACTCCTTTACGGCTTCGAGGATCTAATGTTGCTATTTATATTCCACATTCCGCAAGAGCCTTCGTTATTGACACACCCACCAAATGCCACCAAATCCTAATCCCTTCGGCTCACCCGGCTCACCTGAGCAGTCCCCGACCTACGTACCTGAGCAACCTCTGGTAATCGTCAGTCTCGATTATAACTAACTTTTCGTTGCAGCGCCTAAGGCTATGTCGGTCAAAGTGAGACCGATGATTATCCAACAAGGCTGGATGCTGCTGGCCTTGCCCTACCCCCATACCCCGCCATGCACCCCTATGCCCCATCATCGGCTTACACCCGCTGAGGCAGCTTTTTAAGTCTTAATAACCCCGTCTTCTCTGGCATCAGTCACCTATGCACTCCGTGTTCGAAGGCAGTCGTCCAAATTGTGTCGGGAACCCAGTCCAACGGGCGCGACAGAGCTGCCGATTAGGGGAAAAGAGAAGGCGGAGCCGAGGACCGTCGTGAAGCCCAAGGCAACGAAGACTGCTGTAGAGATCCGGAATAAGAAGGAATAGAAGACAAAGATACCCACGGAGCGGTCCGTGGCTAAGGATACGGAATCTGCGACCAAGTCCGCCAGCCATTTCTTAAGAATACCTAAAACTCCTCATTCCATATTTCGAGGAAGAGCACACAGTTGATGCACAAGTCTTTGGTATGGTTGATGTGGCACACATGCGAGCTTTAGGAGCTACCCAGAAGTGAAATCTTCTTGCAGCTGTCTCCCGGCAAGCATTATGGTGGTGATCTCTTTCACTATTCTTATCTACATACACATAACCTTCATCATGTTTTGATAGCGTTTGATAATCTGCATATGATAATCTTCACGATAATGTAAAATTTAGTTAATCACAAAGGCGTAGAAAATAGAGCAAGTCAAGTGGCAAGAAATCTCGTCTGAGCCATCTCGTCCTCGGTAATTTTATGAGTAGCACAATTTATCCTGAATCCTCAAAAATCTATCGGACGGAGCTGCGGGAAAACTTTTGGGGCTACAGCATACTAGTGATGAAATGACTTTCTCAGACTTGGCTTCATCAAAAGATCAAAACACATATTGATACCTCAACTGTTCCAAAGCTTTATATTCACTTGTATTCAAGCAATAAAGTTCATACCTTCCTATCGCAAGTCCCGAGGCCCATCCGGTCAGCATCATAATTTGGTCTAGGCCGTCTAAAGTGCTAGGCGATCATCCTTTTTTTTACCAGATTGAGTTATGTTTAGATCTGATTGATCTGCATGCACATCGTTTATCTATTTTCATTTGTAGACTTCCTCAAATTGGCAACGGCATCTTCATAGTAGAGTGCGAGTCAATAAGCCTCAACAAATGGTCAGTTGCATAGATAGCATGGGCAAGAGATTAGAAGAAGAGAAACTTTTAGCTGCAGTTCAGATTGCGTTGAATGCGCTCGATAAATACCAAAAGACTGAAGGAAATGGTCTTGCTTTATATAGCTACCACCACAAGTTCTCTTTGTTTAGGGCTGATACCGGAAGTATACGAATGTTTAATTATACCAATTTCAGCAGATTGAACAATAATCAATCCGTATGGTATGTTGAAGTATGGCTTGTGATTAGAGAGGTATTTAATATATTTTCAATTCATAGTTATATTGAAAATAATTAATACCAGATTGCTATTTTCAGCTTTGAACTGGTTAGGCCAACCTCACTTGACAATGTCAAGTTGACATTGGAGATATTTATCTCGTCAATTGACACCTATTTCACATTCGAGTCGTGATCAAATACACCCATTGCAATTGTTCGAAAATGGTACATCCTGCTCGTTACGATCTAGCATTTCAGTAGCTGGGATGTGATGTTGGGGATGAGAAAAATGACACAAAAGTTCCCCTCACCGATTCGATTGTGCGAATACGAAACTATTGCACGAATACGAGAAGCACTCTCTGCAAGCATATCCGACTCCTATATCGGCCAATGAAGACCTAACCTATGCATCTCCGCGGAAGTGCTTGTAAACCGGATTGTTATTGATTTGGAATCACTTATCGGCATTTGAAAATATGACCCGGGGTCTGTTGGTCAAGACTAATAGCGGGGTCAAGTCTGCCCCGCATAATAGTGAGTTTACAGTAGTCAAGTTGCTCCTTTCCACAAAAGGTGTAGAACAAGATCGATAGCCAACCTTAAAGGCACGCCCACGTAACTGGTAGCAGCTATTATCGAGCTATGTGTTACATTCGAGATTTATACACGTCATGTATGGCTAGGTGGACGATCGCGTACGCGATCGAAGCTCTAGATCATGACTGACCACGGGACGAGAGAACTTCGAGCCCGGTCCGTTCGGGCTCACGGAGGAGCGGGGCAAGGCTGACGTGGGATCCTAAGTAGTAGCATATACAAGAAGCATAGGGCTTATGTTCGTTGTCCATGAATGAGCACATCCTCGTTCTGAATGCACGCTCGAAGTAAGAGCTAAATAATGTGCATCCGCTCCGGTCACTCTATGGGCTTAGATTTGTCACTACTGTTGTGACTGTTCCTTAATAAGTTAAAATAAGCGATTTGTTTGTAACTTATTGTATAATAGCTCAGTTGGCAGTTAACCTTATCGACATGTACCTTCCAATTGGTTGCTCTCGGTCTTAGAGTTTACTTGAAATACGAACGGCTGTCTATTATATAATAGCCCCTTTAAAATCTGTACTAGTTACTGGTTTCTATAAGTTGTCAGCTTGCTGGCAACTTTGAGTTTTGTTTTTATTTTTTATATCTTCGGTAGGTACTGTACTAGCTCGATTTTTTAGCGAGATTCCTCGGCGTGGGTCCTCATTTTTCGTACGACATCGAAACCACAGGAAGCATGGCAAGCTATATTAAGTGGTGAGCATTGTATCGTTATAACAACTAGTACACGAGAGCTAAAGTCATAGGAATTCCCCAGGCGTGGAAGTCATCCAGCCAGGTGAGCAAGAGGAGATTAAGGAGGTCTCAGACCAGTTCAATCGCTTCCAGATGATGAATTTCAATGAGCACCATCACTGCTTACGAGGCACACATCTGAAAACACACGGAGTAAGTTGTTGTTTCTGAAGTCTGGTCGAGACGTTAACAGGGCAAAGTGTGTAATGGGAAAGTTCACAGTCAAAGACAATCTTCCACCTGATCTTGCACAAGGCATGTTTGCAAAACCAGGTCAATACGATATGATCATGCGCTACTCATCTCTCACACCGAAGCTCGTCCCCGACAATGTCCCTGCACCTCGCGGCATTGGTATGAAAATCTTCGGCGTCGAAGGCGAAAAGATATGGGGCGAGGACAAGAAGACACAAGACTGGACCTTCAACAACTATCCAATTCTCGAGTTGCGCGACCCAAAGACTACATACGAAATTGCTAACTGTCTGGAGCGCAATTGGAATGATATCCCCAAGTTTGCGGAAGAGCAATCAAAGCGTGTAGATGCGGATGTTGCCACCATTGGTTCTCAGCTTCCTCGCCAACACTGTAAGTCGACTCAAAAATACTCTCCCAAAAAGAAGAACCAAAAAGATTGCAACTGACGGAAGAAGTGGTGGTTATGCCTGAATACTCTCAATCTGCCTACCGCTTTGGTGATTACGTCGCCAAATTCGGCGTGTTTCCATTAGGCGAAGAGCAGAAGAAGCTCGAAAAGGTCTCCATTCCGGAAGATGCACCAATCAACATTCTCTCTCAAGCTGCGCGAGACTTCCACATGAAACATAAAGTCACGTATTCATTCTGCGCTCAGCTGTTGCAAAATCTTGACGAACAGCCAGTCGATGATCTAGGTGTTGTCTGGGATGATAAAAAGTACCCCTTCGAGCAGATCGCAACGCTCGAATTTGAGCCACAGGACAGTAAGCAAATCAGTAGTCCTTAAATCTTCGTTCTTTCCTCCTAGGCCAAGAAATCATTTACTCACAATGTTCTAGGCTGGCTCCCCGAATTCCGCGTTTGGTGGGATGACAGGATTACGTGCAATTCGTGGCATGGATTGAAGGTGCACCAACCTCTTGGTAGCACCAACAGAATGAGACGTGTTGTTTATGCGGAGTCGAGAAAGCTCAGGTTGCGTGTCAATGGATACAAGGACTATATCGAGCCGGCTAGCTTGAAGGAGGTCCCGGTGCCAATTGTTGCCCCTCAGCTTTCGTTGCCATTCCAGCCTGCTGTGAAGAGTATGGAGGTCAATATTTAGGCATGCTGTCTTCTAGGATAGTATAATCAAAACGAAAGAGTCGCTACAATGGCACAACATTCAAAACGAGTATTTGAATCGAGAAATATCATTTCCAAGTCCGCGGCATACGGCGCTTATCCACAGTTGTTTACAATTATGCTGCTAGAAGTTATAATGAACTCTGATTGATAACAAACAGGATAGATATCATCCATTTTTATGTACACAATACCTCGACCGTTCAAGGAATTCTCAAAGAAATGCAACCACGCTCCCCAAAAGCACCAATAACGCAATTCGGAGCGACAAAATAGATTGAAGGTAGTTTTCACCAGCACCAGAATGCGCGGAGGTGGACTTCGGTGTCGTGGCGGTCGTCGTCGCATTTGCGGAAGCGTTGCCGCTACTCGTGAAGTTAAGACTCTTGTCAATAGCATCCCAAAACTCGCATGCAGTATAATTCACAACTCCCACAGTCGTGCTGTTGACAATGTTGATACCAAGAGACTGTGTCGCATTCCATGATGGCCATTCTAGGTCAGATGACGATGGATTGCCAGTTGCTGCCATAGAAGTCCATGCCGACATCAAAGCTTTGCTAATCGCTTCTTCATCGGGACTGAAATTGCAGGTGCCATTTGGTAGAGGGAGGTTGTTGACATTACCGAAGACGAATGGAATTTCTGCGGTATGTGTCGCTTGAACGAGAGGCAGCGCTTGGGGTGGGAACAAGTTCTGGTACCATAAGCAGGAAGGTGTGTGGGAGAAGAGATACGTCCACGCTGGAATTCCATTTTGAGCCGCGAGGTTCAAGGCTCGGTATGCGGGGCAGAAGTACGAGACGTCTGTGATGATGGTTGACATCGCCGAAAACGCTGGAAATGGGCTGGCGCTGAAAGTCGAGAGTGAATAGTATTGTGCAACTGTTTGAGCCGCGGCGCCGAAATTGTCTTGGAGGAAAGAGTTGTACTCGTCGCTAGAAATATTTGTGGATAAGTACTGGCCAAGAACAAAGATCGCTCCTTCATTGGCATCTGGTTCTGGTTAGCTCAATTCCACGAAGCCAGTACAAGGAACTCACTTGAACCATATATAGTTGGAACTTTGGTGCCCACGACAGCCGGGGAGAATGGGATGACCTTTCCATCGATATATGGCTGAAAGATGTTTGAGTTGATGCTGCTGTATATTATTGCCCCTGGTATTTCAGGATTAGTAGCATTCAAGTCGCTCGCAGGTTTGGATCTCAGGCAAGCCACCTCGACATGGTTAGTTAAGAGCCAAAGGGTATTGATGCTTGACTTACATCACTGCAATTCAAAGTGCTCGCATAGCTCGCACCAACAGCATAGGTAACATCACTGGTTGCGAGATCCCTCCCAGCACCAGATTCCGAGACCACGGCATTGATGAGGGACGTAGCTTGAGGCAATGCGCTGACAATAAATACATTCGTTGCGCCCGCAGATTGGCCGAAGAGGAGTACCTTTTTCTAGAAAAATGGTCAGCTATAAGAGTAGGCAGAAAAGTCGAGGTACGTACTGGGCTGCCTCCAAAGGCTGCTATATTGGATTGAATCCATTGTAGCCCAAGCAAAATATCCTCAATGCCAAAATTTCCTGCGATCTCGGAATTTTCCAAAGCTAGAAACCCCAGCGGACCAAGTCTGTAATTGATTGAGACTAGAAGCGAGCCTTCTTCTGCTAGATTGCACCCATTGTACAAAGGGTCAGATATGCCACCGGCGTCTTCTCCTCCACCATATATCCAGACCTTAACAGGAAGGTTCGATGTGCTTGTCGCATTGGGAGGCACCCAGATGTCCAGATATAAACTAGCATTCGTCAGTCAACCACGACTGGGATGATGTGCTAATCCTCATTGCTTTACTCACCAGTCTTCGGACGTTGCTCCTGTTTCAACAAAAGTACTGCCAAATTGTATGCAAGCAGCGCCAGGAGTGCTTGCGTCGTAGGTCCCAGATAGATACTTTCCCGAATAGGATTGAGGCGATGAGAATCGAAGATCACCAACAGGTGGCTTTGCAAAAGGGACATTCAAAAAGAAACTCGCTGCTGAACCTGGACAGAAGCCTCCTTGAAGGGTACCAGCCGATATAGTGACAGAATTTGATATCTGAGAAAGACCCCAAGCGGGAGCAAAGAATGCAACGGAAATGAGTAAGGAGTACATTTTGAGAAACAGTATGAACAGCTCAAAAGTCGTAAAGAAAGGAAGAGAATACGAAGAAACGGAGCGTCTTGACGATTTATATATCATCCTGAAGACCAAAGCTTCTTTGTATAGGGCGAAGCAGGAACAACGTTCCATGGAAATCCATGTCTGGTCCGTGATCCCTGCAGCTCCAACGGACAGGCGCATCAAGGTACGGTCGCATTGCCCAGTGGGAAGAGAGCTTTGTTGCTTCAAACTTTCCTCTAATATTAGTCACGGAGGAGATCGCTTTCGCAGCTTCATTCAGTGGTGGGATCGAGGCTTAGAAGGAGCGCGAGGTGGTGGAATGCAGATTGCAGGAGGTTAAGATCAGCCGCAGAGGCACGAGCTCGCTCGCATCGACAAAAGGGGAACGACAATCCTGGTCGTAATCCCTGAAACCCGCACCCGCACAACGCGCTGCAAAGCTTATTTAGCAAGCCCCAACCGAGAAGGATGCGCCCCCGGAATATGCCAATGGCGTGAACACTAAAACCATCCAGACCGAACAAGAGCGGTACAACCATCAGATGCTTCATGTGAACAAGCAATGAAATTCTAGCTAGAATTATATGCCACTGACTGGCTGGGCCTCGAACACTTTCAAGATGCCCCCAGCCAGGCCTGCCAGAAGCAGAAAAGTCCGAGGGAACACGTGAACTTGACTCGAAGATCTTTTCGTTTGGTGGAATGATGAAATGAGTGTTACACTCCTTTCCTAGAGTATTATTTTGAATATATAAATGTATGAAAGGTTCTTTATATGATCACTTATAAGCTGTCTCTTTGAATAATGGAACCCAAATGCCTGGAATAGGGGTTAAGCGAAGAAGATCACGTGAGCCATATGCCCAAAATGAAGATAAGCTCATAGAAAAGACGTCGTGGGCCCAGCGAACACTACGACGATCAGTAAGTAAATGCCTGAGTCTGAGTCAATTATGTATTCTCACTAATGATCACCGTCTCTGAATACCCTCAAAAACGATCTATGAGGCCAATACCCCGCCAAAATGTAGACCCCATCAACCGAAAGACGATCTTAGCCCCCCAGAACCAGGATCCAAGACCGCCAAAATGCCTATCTCCAAAACCCAAGCGCCGTCCATCCGTGGTATCCGCCTTAAATGCACTACTGTCGAAATTAGTCAATTTCGAAAGGCTAAAGTCAACATTTCTTACCGCCAGAACTAGAATTATCATAGAGATGATAACTTAATAATAGTCATCCCAGTCATACTCGGGCCGCAGTTCTCAAAGCTCTACAGCGCCATATCTATGGTCGTAAGTATTTCCCGAGTAAGTCGGGCTAATAGATTCCGTGACTCGGTCGGTAGAGATTTTCAATACTAACTTCATCAACTCCTCATCCATGCATAAACCTCTATCCGCTAAGTAATAGGAGAACAGGATTGGCATAAGAGTGGCATCATTGACTGCATACTCCTAAAGTTCTTTGGGTATAGGTCTAATATCAAAGGCTCCGTATCCGTCCGGACCAGAACAGCACAGCTTGCCAGTACGTCTGGTCTTGTTCCAGGCCCGTAGAGCCGGCAGTGGGAGTATGGACTGCGGAAGGCTTTCGATGCACCTGTCCAAACTGTGAAGGCGCTCTCTAGATGACAGGCGAGTTGCAGACTCCATAACTTGCAGATCAATAACTCCTTTTAGGTGAACCTTAAAGTGACCGTAGAATGAGTCCGAGTCAACACGAGTATCGAAGAGTACAGTGGGGATGTTGTCGTCTTCGAGGATCTGTCGAAAGGTCCTCCTCTTTCCTGTCAGCGAGGGTGTATCGAAGATCTTTCGGTCTAACTTCTTAACATCCAGCAACCAAGCTTTACCAGAAGCCGCCAGTTTCACTTGAACGAAGTTCAAATTGGAGTCTCGGCCGTGTCCATTTCCGCCCTCGGCATCAATAAAGATATCGACATCATAATCTTCCACCATATCAACAATCGAGAGGAAATCTTGGAGAGTCTCATCTGTATCGACCATAGTATGCGCCAAGAGCCATTCTTTAGATGCCTCTTCTTCCAATGCTTCCTTCTCGGCCCGAAGTTGTTGCGTCTGTTGTTCACGCTCTTGGTCAGAGGAGATGGATGAGGATGGAAGCGTCTGGGCTAGATCACTGTCACCAAACCAGCTGCTGTCAAGTGTTGTATTCGAACTTGGAGGACTTGACAGTGGCTGGACGCGAGGAGCAGGTTTTTGCAAGACCTCGGCGTACGTGCGAGTGGACTCGATAGCGATAGCTTGTGGTTTGTAACTGTTAACCTTGTCGCATAGATCGTTTGTTGTGTAAATTGGTTGCGATAGGAGACTGTAGTCAACTAGCGCAAGGGGGTGTTTTATAGTCGGGACACTGGTTGTGCCTGCTTGTTTTAGTAAAGTTTTCTAGATTGGTGGAAGGTTATATGAGGATACATTCTGTAAGAACGTTACGTTGTTCATTCCCTGGTATTGCGCCTGCCATGGAGACCTTGGTGCGCTTACGGCGAGCCATGATAATCTGTGGTTTGATCAGCACACATTCGTTGCAAACTAATAGCTATGAGATAAATCTTACCCTTTCCCTTGCGTTAATTGATTTGTTAGTTCTTTGGCGCGGATTATTGTTGTCGTGTTGAAATCAAAAAGTGGTAGAGAAAGATGCGGATTTGCGCTTGCGAGATCCTGAGGAAATGAACTAAAGCCCCACACGTGCGAATTCGAGGAGGAACAGCTCTCCAAAGGTGCACGAGTGAATTGGTATGAAAGAATTGGGTTAAAGAATACTTGATTGTCTTAGACTTATTTCATAATTCTGCCAAAAAAAAAATATAGCATTTGCATTAAAGACGGAGGTAAGTCATCTAGCTTTTCCTCCGCACTTAGTCAAGGGCAACTTAGTTTGGTACTCCCAGTATATAGCATGCATCATATGGTAGGACCCAGATCCTAAATGCATAAGGTTCTTTAGTGATTTAGTGACTAGAGTCAATTCTCCAGGAAGGAATTGTTTGCATCAAATATTTGTCACAGCCAATCCAAATTTACCGTCGAGGAACAAATCGACACCATAATCTTCGACGCTGTCAACAAATGACAGAAGCCTCCTCGTTATCGACCTTAATATGGGCGACAAGCCAAGTCTTGTAATCCGCTTCTTCCTTCTCAATTGCTTTTGCGCGCAGCTCTGCTGCCTCTTCAGTTTCGTCGGAGGATATGGGTGAAGATGATCTTGGCGAAAGTCAGTTTGCGCTCCCACAGTCACATGAGATCATTGAGTCATAGCTAGCCACTGTCAACAGTTGGGGTACTGCTAATTGAAGTTGTTGATGCTGATGGTAGAAGCAATGGTCGCAGCGGAAGAATCAATCCCTTGGCGAGGGTATGAGAAGTATCAGAAGGCTCTTTTGTAGTCTTCAACTGGGCCTTTTCTTCTAGCTTTGACATTAAAAAGGTACTGGATGCGCTCGAATTAATAGGGTCGTTCATCTCAGACGCCTTCTTAGAAGTTCGAGTCTCTTATCGTAAGGCCGACGGGTATGGCATGGCTGTGTTGCGCTTGCGATTGCCCATGATGCGCTAGGTAATGTTAGCAGGCCACATTCGTCAAAAGCAAGAAAAGAAAGTAATAATACTTACTCCATGCACGTTATTGTGTAAGTTGCTGAGATTAGTTCTAAGTTGCACAATACTGTTCTCGCAATGCAATCAAAAGTGTGGCAAGAAGGAGGAGTTGCGCAAGTAGAGACTTAATCTAGCGATGTACTCCCCACACGCTAGACTCGAATGAACTCCTATGACACTAGTGCATTGATTCCTACAATTTTATTGGACTTCTATAACAAGCTTCTCAGAGATCAGGCATCTGTCTGAGCTTCTCGTGCTTCCAGAAGACAACATGAGCTAAACCTAAAAAGTCTCCTTTCTGAGTTGCAAAATTTGGGCAATCTATTTGTTAACAATTCTTAAGAGTATTTAGATATAATCTTTTGCATAACGATCCCGTTTGAAAGCGTCAAGATAAACTTCATATTAATGAGAACGCGAGACACGTTACTTGTTCTACTTTACATTACTGGCGGCATAGTCCTTGAGCTTCTTGGGAAGAGGCCGTTCATCAAAGTCTCCATAGTTTTAGGGTGAGCAATTGCCACGAAGGTAGGTGTATTGGAAAAATCAAGAAAGTGACGAAGCCGCCCAAATTCATCGATCCCTTAATCTCGCAGCCCACACAGTTTGACAGATGGCACACCAAGTCGCCAAGACCCGCATAGAATTATGGGAACCATCAATTCATATCCACCACGCTCCTTTAGCACGAAGTGTCGATCGGGAATAGACAGTTCTAACCCCAAGCTTGTCAATCGCCTCTCCGTACTGGGCTTATCTCCTAACGAATGAATACCCCGCATTTATCAAGAATAGCCCTGACTTTATTAGCTACAAAGAGATAGAAAGTAGTGTATATGCTAGGGAACTTACAATACAAGAATAGTAACATTCAGTAGTCGTAATCGTACGAGTAATAGTCCTCTGCAACAAAAGCCGAAGGGGATTGTGCTCCCGAAGATTCAAAATCTTCCTCTTGGGATTGCTTGACCCTGTTGGCAGTCTCTTTCAAGATCAGATCATTCCAAAATGAGAAAAGGACCAGCTGCTTTTGCAAGGAGTCGTATACTGCTGGCATGTATATTGTGTCGTTTGCCGCATAGTGTAAGAGGACTTCCGGTATTGGACGGAGAATCCACTTCCACTTCGACTCGTCCTCCGCATATCTCTTCCCAGCGGTCTTGATGACTGACCATGTGTCCAATTCTTCGGTGCTGAGGCCTCCATGAGCACGAATGCACTTGTCCAAGCCCGAAAGGTAGCGTCGGCTATAATCACGACAGGCGAGGTCCATCAATCGCAGGTCGACCACGCCCGCAAGGTTGATTCCCCACTGTCCATGCAGGGCAGCACTGTCTTGGCATACATCAAATACAACCTTGTAGACGTCCGGATCCTCGAGGATGATTTGGATTGATTTTCCATTCTCTCCCACAGTTCCGAAGGCCTTCTCCCGGAGAACGTAGATGTCTACAACATAGGTAGTCTTAGGCTCATGTGCAAACGAGAACTGAACTGTTGACAGGATGCCCTCTCGTCCATGATCACAACCTTCCAAGTCGACGACTAAGGAAACTTTTCCTTCCTCGACCTCGTCAAACATCATTAGGAAACCCTCCAACAGAACCAGAGTATTGATCAAATGTTCGGTGACATTTTCTTTAGACGACATACTAAATCTGGAATCGATTACAGGCAAGGCAACCGGAGCTATGTCATTCGACTCCACGACAGCATATGTGATGACTCCATCCTTATTGACCTCAATAGATGGCTCGCCACGGTCGGCTGTCAATTCGGATGAATTGCTGTCAAGGATGGTTCTACCTAATGATGCCCATTCAGATGCTGAACTAAGCTCTGGACAAGTCGAAATGCGCGGAAGAGTGGTAACTGCTCCGATCCTGATCGGAATTCTGCTTGATTGAAATGACGCAAATGGCTGTGTAGTAATATGGTGTACTGTGTGTGTAGAGGAAAACCCAAAGGAGGAAGAATTATTGAAACCATTTGGTCTTTTTGTAGGCGCGGTCGCAAGTGTGTCTTGTGGTGATTCAAGGCTATCCGATATATATAGCTCGAGTAAGTGGCCTTTTTTCAGAGTCGATGATGATGCGGAGCTTTGGGCAATCGAGGCGCTGGGTTTGTTATGCTTCCGATGTGGAGAGGCTAACGGGAGTGTGGATCGACGATTCAGGCGTTCAAAGACGTTCAGAGCCTGGAGACAGTCCCGTATTTCTAGATGTGACTTACTTTCGAAGTGGGCGAACAAGGACCGCCAGTCAGTGACTGGAATGGAAGGCATTTTGAAGGAGAGGAATCTTTTGCAGTCATGTTGACATCTGCTTTAGACATCTTCAAGATAAGTAAGGGGCATTCAAGTGGGAGGTTGTCGTAGGGAGCAAATTCTCAATAGACTTGCGCCTTTTGCTGTTGAGGGGGTAGATGCTGTGGCAAGAATATTGCGCTCCACGTCAAGATCAGTAGCGTGGTTTTCGTGGAGGTTATAAAATTGAAACTGCATTCGGTAGTATGTGCTGAAAGATGTGCAATTAGTGCTAAGCATATGTAAGTTGATTTGACCGAGGCGGTTCACCCAAAATGTTACAAAACCTAGATGCGCGAGAATTCTCCCTCCCCACATTCTTCGAACGAAAGCAAATACCCTTAAGATAAGAGACTAGTCATCTTTTGGACCTTTTGGTGCCTGCATGAGTAATTTCTAGATTCGAAAACAGGGAACAACACCAAAAATTCAGTAGTCCAATCCCCGTAGGAGTACAAGGCAAAAGGAATATGATATATTTACAGCAATCCTATACGAAGGGGATTGGTCTTAATGTGCATGCTGGATCTTTGTCCCCAAGTTGACAACTTCAATACCTACTGCAATGTTGCTATAAGTTTAGAAGATTTTATGACATTTCGAAATATCTTGAGGCCACGATTTCACGTGAGCCGCAGCGAACAGAGAAGCACTCTTTAGCTCGAGGTCATAAAACGGTTAATAGTTGCAGAGTAGGAGAGCGGTTGTAGGGTGGGCTGTGGAAAGTTCAGATCAGATGTGTAGCTGTCAATTGAGATTTGTAACCTTCGACCTTGACTGATAACCGCCTCGTGGGAATCACTTGAATCCCGAGCTACTGTAGTTAATGTTATTGCAGCATGCGAAGAGTTTTTGCATTTAAACCAAGACCAAGACCAAACTGGAATGACTTAGCCTTGCCAGGTGACATGGAATATTAGACTTATATGATTAACAGGGACAAGACAGCAGCAACATTAAGCTACTTGAAAGTAATTATAATAGAAGAATGCAAGAGATTTGCAGCGGCTTTAGGTCTTGAAATAATAGTTTAGAGTTTGCTACCTTAGGAGTAGCTGCGGATTGCTTGGCGATGTCTGACCTGGAAAGTCATCCTTGAGGAGAAGGTGAGCTTTTACTATTTGTCTGCACTTGCAGGTTATGGGGCAACAGCTCACTCGACACTTTTGAAAAAAAGAATATAATGCTTGCTTGAAAAAGCAAGGAATGGACCCTGGTGTCCGAGGAACGACATTAACATTACTAATTGGGTATCAAACCTGCTTCCCGACCCGTTATGCAAACAATTTTCGTTTCGTATCCAGTTTCATGCTAGCACCATGCTTAACTTAACCAAAATAGCCACCTCAAACCACCAATAACCCCACGCCCTATACCCATGACTACCCTAGCAATCACGACCATAAACCAGACGTACCACATGATGCCCACGAGTGCCCATTCCACAAGCACCCAGCCGCCCCTTCGCAGCCACCTAAATCGACGTCTTCGTTTCCTAGTCATCTTGTCGATCGTATCACTGATTCGCTTCACCTTGAGGGTTTGGCTCGTCACCAAATCCTTCGAGACCTCATCAGCTTCGTCAGCAGCTGTTCTAGTCATTGGCGTAAGATTGTCCACCAAGCGATGCTGTAAGCTTGCAATTCGCTCCATGAGTGTAGCGACAGTATCGTTAACAAACATGTCTGCTGAGTCTCGCCACATCTGCGAAGAAAGTTGGACATCCTCCGACAGGATTCTGGCGGCAAGTCTATGTTCTTGGCTTTTTGGCACTGGTGGCGGCGGTCTTTTCGTTAACGCTGCAAGGTCGGTATACGTCGACTCATCAGGGTTCTTCAGGTCCTTTCGTTCAGCTGCCCGCCGCGATATCTCCTTTGCTTTGATACCAGAAGACAGGAGGAGGGCTCGCACGCGGGCTATTTCTCGTTTAGTCATTGGGCCGCGGTGAGTGGACATGCTGCGATCAGAGATAGACCACTGTCGTTTCCCTTCAAGTGATGGCCGCGCATCATGACTTGTTTCGAGACTTGAAAGACCTGTAATAGGGAGTGCATTTCGTCGCTTCCCAGGCAAGCCCAGAATAGAGTTTAAGCGGGCATCTGCCATCTGAACGCCATTGGATAGACTACCTCGACGGGAGTCAATGTCTGAGACTGATGAATCCCGATCATATGGACGCACTGGGCCATTGTCAGGCGATGATGTTGGGGATGCATTTTGCACATCAATTCGAGGAGCATCGACTGTTCGCCCTGCTCGAGAGCGCTTTTCACTTGTTGATGACTCTGGTTCCGGAGTCAACCCATTTGCCTTAGCTCGAGTTGATCTGCCTCGGCCTTCGAAAGGCGATGTGAAAGTTGGTAGGACTGGGACACTTCGCAAATAAGATGACCTTTCTTTTTGGGTGGAGACCTCTTCAACATCATCGAGCGGGAGCCCAGCAGAGCTTTCACGAGACCCCTTGTTCTGTTCTTTGATACGGGTATCCTCGATATCTGATTCATCTGTAGAGAATCCGGAAGAGGTGCCAATTGCTGAAGATTCTTTCTTAAAGAGGAGGTCACTGACTCTTGATATAGGATTTCGGGCTTTGAAGAGTCCCCGAATACCGGAGTCCTCACCCTTCCCTCTGCGTATACTTCCTGGTTTCTTGCTTGAGGTCGATCCATCATCAGTGGCCCTTGAAGACACCTTTTTAACAGGACTCATAGACCGCCGTCGCACCTCTGGGGTATCATGGTAATCCTGAGCACGGTCCTTTGGAGGAGGAGATGATGCACTAAAAGGCATGTCATCATCGGCTGGTTCGTAGCCAGTGCCTTGATTTCTTTCATAGAAGGGTCTAATCTTTGATCTCATCCTAGAAAGTGGCCTTCTCGTTGGAGAGCTTTGCCTACTTCTAGCTGATGATAAGTCCATACCGATGCTGGGAATGAAAGCATTCTTGATCTTGGTGGCTTTAGATATTGGAGAGCTTGGGGCAGTAGTATTCAAGTCTTCCAAAGAGCTTGTGGGGTTCCCGCCGGGCACTTCGAGACTTGCGCGACCTGAAGAAGTCGTGTTAAGAGACCCTCGCTTGTCTTTGGCGAGAGAAGCCGATCTGCTGCGCAGTATTTTCCCATCTTCGAAATTGTCACTATTTTCCTTTGTGGGAAGCTTTTGGATTTCCGCCGACTCTACATACGGTTTGCTCTCTCGGTGCTTCCAGGGAGTCTCCTTTTCTTCTCTAGAAAGCATTTCCATCATCTGCTTTTCCAGAATATCTTTCTCTCGATCATGACTTTCGGCTGTTCCGCTCCGTCTGCGTTGTGGGGGACGATCGATATCACTATCGGACGAATCGGAGTCTGATCTGCTGCGAGTGCGCACGTGCAGTCGAGCTGCACGAGCGCTACCGTTTTGTCCTTGATGTAGTCGAGTAGCTTCTCTGACATCGTGAAACTTTCGGCGAGCTCTTGATGTTGTGGAATCAGAAAATCGCTCAGAATCAGGCTTCACAGATTTAAACTCTGGTAATTTAGTATCAATCCGCAAATCAATTCCGAGGTCGTCCGCCTTGACTGCAGGCGGTGACTTCTTGGGCTCAAGACCATCGCTTCGGCGTGACATTGGCCTCTTCAGCTCCACAGTCCGAGGAAAGATAGGTCTTCCAAGGCGATCCTCGATAATTCTCTTGTTGTCGTCTTGTTCAAGCCAGTACACATCAGCAATGAGATCTGCAGGATTCACCATCCAATCTACTCGAGGTCGTTTGACTTTGGCGGGTGCATTGGGGCCTTTACCCATATTCGATTGAGGTGAAGCGTGCGGTGAAGCTGCATCCTCTGCAGCCTTTGAGAACTGGGGCAACATGAGAGATTCCGCTGCTTGGTATTCCTCTGAAGCTGCCTGCCTAGTCACTGCATCAACCCATGCAGACACTTTTTCGAGATCCCCAAAGCCTTGAGCTTCACCGTCGATGGCCCTCGAATTTCGGGCTCGTACCTTGCGATTTCTGATGTATTGTAAAGGGTTGTACTCTCTTCCTAGAGGTCGATTTATTGGCATGGTTGAAGAGATAGACCGGGATGGTGTATGAGAAGACGCGCTTGGCGATTCTGGAGTGTTGCCCCTGGAACTCGAGGTGGGGACTTTTTCCAAGCCTTGAGATTTGACAGGTGGTACATATTGGAGCAACTTGCGGTACTGAGCCATCAGTTCGATGGCATTCTTGGCCTTCTCTGCGCGGGCTAGAGTTGAAGCAGAGAATTGGTACTGGTATGACCCATCAGGATGCGAGTCAAACGCAGCCTGTAAAGGACTACCAGGCCCTTGACCAGCAATGCGTGGAGATGCCGTCATGGCTCTTTGTCCTCGATCTGGCTTGGGAGAGACATTTCGTGACACACGGCGCTGTTGTTGAAGGTGTTGTCGAAGACTGCCACCAACAAAGCTCTCTCCAATTCCTGCAGGAGCAGGAGGAAGGGGGGTCGAAATGATTCGTCTTGATGCATTGCGTCTGCTCTCGCTGAGATTCAAGGCAAGATTAACAATCTGCGCGGAATCGACATCGAGCCCAGCTGGAGCTGGCCGTTTCGCCTCATCGGCATGGTCATGACCTTCGATACCTTCTCTGTTCTGACTCGTCCCATTGTTCGCACCAGCATTTACGACATGGGCCGCCAAAGGACTGCCCTTGACGGCGGAACTAACATTTGGCCGTCGCTTTTGGTCTTTCTTCTCCAGACTTCTTAATGAAATTTTGCCTTTGGAGTCTTGACCAGGGCGTCGCTGTTGTGTAGGTTCATCTAAAGTGACAATCGAATTCATCGTGTGGTTTTCGGGAGGTTCGAATGCAGAATTGTGCAACAGAAATCCACCACTGCTTCTGCTCTTATGGCTCCTGTGATTCCCTCTGCCGTCCTTCGTTGCTTTCTGGTTGTCCTGACCAAGACGCTCTCCCTCGCCGTCGACCGGTATATCTGCTAAGCCACCCGTCATAAGACTGCTCCGCTGGCTGGCAACGATACTCGATTCGCCAGTTTCATTGCTTCCAACACTAAACCTATTGGTACCGCTCGAAAATGTGCTCGAGGTCGTGCGTTGATCGACTGGCGAACTGGTGGAAGTATCTCTGCTTTGCCTAGGGTCGGGAGATGCATTCTGGATCGATGTCATGTTATCGCTGAAGAGCGCGAGGTGTGCAGCACCCTTCGGGCCAGGATATCATCAGGTCATGGCTGGAAAGCAAGGTTTGTAGGAAAACAGTTAAGTGTATCGTTACTGAATCACATGCATTGTTCAGCGAAGAGAAACCTGATCCCAGTGATAGAAGGAAGCGTGCGTGTTTCTGGGGAACGCGCCAAACATCCTGGAAAATAAGGTTATTTGTCGGCTAAACTGCCTTCAGTGGGCCGACGAGGGCCCTGGGCTGGGCTACGGTAGGTTCAGATGCTAGCAAGGTAGGTACACCGTATTGTCCATAGCTAGAATTCACGATGATTGCTGCGTGACTGACTTCACTGTACAAAGAGCAATTACATTTGAGAATGAGCTAGTTCTATCTCACAAGCACTTTACGACACCATTTCTCAAAACGCCGGGTAGATAACCCCCACAACGCCATACTTTTGCTATTGTGTCCCTAAACGGCTCGCGCTCCCTTGGCTGCCTTCTCTATTTTTCTCCTCTTGGCTCTCAATTTCTCAGCCTCGGCATCCTTCTGCTTGTTGCTATACTCCATTTTCTCCAAAATCTTCCGCTTTTTTCTGGACATCATCATTTTTGCCCTCTCCAACTCTTCTTCCTCCTCCTTCGCTTTCTTTGCTGCCTTCTTTCGAGCATCAGCTTTTGCCTTGGCTCTTGGATCGACCTCTTGGTCCTTCAAAGCAATACCGGTAAACTCGGCTTCTAGTTCCCGTTGTCGTTGTAGCGCTATGGAGATATCCTCGTCTCCCTCTTCCTCCTCCTCGTCGGAGAAACCGCCAAATTCTTCATCGTCGTCTTCAGCTTCACTAGACTCTCCATCGTCAGATCCAGCAATATCCATGCCTTCAGCAGTTGCATCAACCTCGTCACTGGGCAATAGTTTTGGTTCCTGGACGGCGAGGCCATCTTCCGAAATGTCAGACTCGACATCGCTGTCAGCCTCTAGTTCTTCATCCTCCCGTTCCTGTTCATTGAGTGGAGCGCTTGGATCATACTGGCCTCGGACCTTCTTCACGAAAGGACTCAAATGAGGAGGAAGTGACGCGCCCGGAGCATACAGATCTGGTCTCTTGAGCTCCTCGTCATTGACGCTATCCCAAACCCATTGTGGCTGAATGTATATCCTCCCAGGCACCCGTGACCCTGGTCTTAGACGTTGAGAGGTCTGATTGTCTTCGACCTGTTCGTCTTCCTCGGGATCAACTTGTATGGGAGGTCTGTCGACGACCTGATGAGTGATTGATGGATCTAGTTCGTTGTGCGTGAAAGCGCCCTCGCCAAGGACCGCGTCCCAGCCAATCCGTTTGCAGCCAAATGCTCGGAGAATAAATTCAAGCGGTTGGCGTGGAGTTTCTCGAGATAGGAAGAAGGTAAAATTCGAAAAGAGGGTTGAAGGGTCGGTGGCTGAATACGAGGGTTGCAACAGAATGTCTCCGCCTGGTGCTGCTGGCTCGAATTTGTCAATTGTGTCTGTTGGCTCATTCTCCTCATCTTCTTCGGGTAGAGTTTGACTGGTTGCTGGTTCCTGAATTTCCTTTTCGGGCTCGTTAAGCTGTGACATAAGCTTGTCAATCTCTCTTTGCAACTTCGGATCTGGCTTCGCTGGCGTAATTTGCTTTGGTTGCTCGATAGCGCCGATTCCGTTTCCTTCCAAGGAGAAGGCACCTAGCTCAGCACCTTGATCATCCCGGGTCTTATCAAACTTTGGTGGGTATACCAGGCCAATTGATGTGTAGAGACGGAAGTTGACAAAACCAAGCAGAGTCTGGTAGAATTCTACAAATGTTCCCATAATCCTGAAGTCCACATCTCCAGTCACTCTCTGATTGAACTTGTAGGGCACTAACCACAGAATGTCCTGGCCTTGAATCGTAGCTTGGTAGTAAATACCCTTGATTGAAAGAAACGATTTTCGTAGGCTGTGCGATACAATCAAGTAGTGCTCAAACTCGAGACATAATCGCTCGCATCTTGCGATCATCTTTGCAGGAACGGTTTGTGTAGACGGGAGGTTTGCGAACAGGAACAGCATGGAGAGACAATCGTCAAGATCTCGCAGCGCATCGATGAAAGTAGGGTATCTTTCCCGGATGACATGATCAAGAGTATATTTCGTTTTCCCCGTCTTCTCAGGCCTGTTGGCATTTCGCTCGAGTCTTTGTGCGTCGTGCGCATCGCCTCTTCCTAAGGCTTTGGAGATCTTCTTCTCGAGCGCTTTTTGCTCCCGGAACTTTTGCAGAAGTGGCTCATGAAGAAGATACTGAATATCTTTGGAGTAGTAGAACGTTGTAGAATGGCTCGAATTCTTGGCTGCCTTCTTCCTGTTTCGTGGCTCTCGAGGATAAATGCCCTTCCATATGCAGAGTTTTCGAAAATCTGGAAGACTGATCTGTAGCTTTCGCACGGCTTGGGTTCTGGTGATAAAGTTTTTGGCTTGGCCAGACACTCCCTTCTTCTTGATTCGCCCCATTCTTATTGATCGTGGACCTCAATTGAAAAGTAAAGACGGTTCTGATCGTGGGGTCCCTCTCAAAACCCTAACTTTTTTTTTCTAAGCAGCCGGAACCTTGAGATTTTCGGTCCGTCGATCTTCCGTTCCGAGCCTAGAACTACCAGCCAATTAGAGCCTACGTACCGAGATTCGATTTGAACAGATTTGGAAAGCTCTAGGTGAGGTATTACTGAAGTTTGGGGCACTTGAGCCTCAATCACGACCCCGAACGTTCTCAGAATGAATATCGACAGAAGGAAAGCTATGCTCTTTGGCGCTGCTGCCGCAGTGCGCTTGCTGCTCTTCACTGCCTTTCCAGGTCTGCCGGATTTACTGACGGCACGCGTTGAAATATCAACTCCAGTGACCAGCTTCAAGAGATGTACGTGCTTCTGGCATAATTTTAAGGGTTAATTGCTGACTACATGTAGTACAAGAGGGTCTGTACTTGTACAATCATAACGTTTCCCCCTACGATGGTGGTGTTTATCACCAAGCTCCTCTTCTGCTTCCCCTATTCGCCCTTTTACCAAGCTCATCGACATACCCCGCCTTCACATACATTCTGTATATTATAGTGGACCTTTTAAGTGCCAATGCCCTCATGCAGATCGCAGACTCTGGTGAAGCTGGGTCCTCAAAACTGTACACATCCCCACGGAAGGATAAAAGATGGACTAGCTTTGCAATTGCAGCAGCGTACGTTGATCAGCTCATTTGTTATCATGATTGTTCTTACATGCATATCAGTTTCCTCTTTAATCCCTTCACTATTGCAACCTGCATAGGCCGGCCTACCAGTGTATTCACAACTTGCGCAATACTACATGCAATCTCGAAAGCAGTGGTTGGAAATTCCTTCACATCGATGTTCGCGCTATCTTTCGCCGCCTACCTCTCGATGTACCCAATCCTTTTATTTCCACCATTAGCACTCCTATGCTATGATCGAAAGAAGCCCATGAAAGGTCAAGAATCGCTTTACAATTTCGTCCTCGGAAATGCCATGGCGGTGGCCGGTTCTCTATATTCGCTTCTACACATGTCCTCGTTGATTACTGGTTCTTGGGAATTTCTCCTCTCCACTTATGGAGTACAACTCTTACTTCCCGATCTAACTCCGAACGTCGGTCTCTGGTGGTATTTCTTCATTGAGATGTTCGACTCCTTCCGGAACTTCTTCCTCGGCGTTTTCTGGATCCATCTATCTTCATATGTGGCAGGATTGACAATCCGTCTTCGACAGCAGCCTTTATTTGTGCTTACAATTCTTTTGGGAATATTCGCAATCTTCAAACCTTATCCATCCATCTCTGACACATCCCTCTTCCTGGCCGTCTTACCTCTTTACAGGCATGTATTTCCCTTGATGAGATACACCTTCCTGGCATCTTCGACAATCCTCTACGCAACGCTTTTAGGACCCGCCTTTTACTATTTATGGATCTATGCAGGCAGCGGTAATGCAAACTTCTTCTACGCTATCACCCTGGTATGGAGCCTCGGCCTAAGTGTATTGGTGGCGGATGCATTATTCGCGGTTTTAAGGGACGAGTGGGAAATCGAAAGGCCCGAGATGAGAGGCAAAGAAATACGTCAAATATGAAAGTACAGGAAAATACAAAGTTATATTCGTTGGCCACAATAGAGATCCCCCAAGTAGTTGGTGTATGTATGTGCTATATACGTGCGTCTACCAATAACGAACTCCAGCTAGAAAGCCTATGACCATCAAGGCTCGGTATCATCTGTAGCGTGTAGCATTATCTTCCTCTCCTCTCCGTAGGTGCGGATAATTCTCGACGCTGTTTTCCGCAGTATCGTTGCTGAACCAACTCTCATCATCGCTGTCAACCACTACCTCTCGGTAAGTTTCCCTGACCCCACTATAAGGATCAACTATAGCAGCTTGAGACTGCCTCGCGGACGATGGCTCAGTGATCGTGCTTTGGTTATCTCCAGCTAGCCTCGATTGTTCCTGCCAACCGTTCCGATTTCTAGGACCATACACAGCATAGTCACACATTCGGACCTGCCATCTCGGTACAAACAACAATGGCTTTGGTTTGCGCTTCGCTGCTTGATCTCTTCGCTTCGATTGCTCCTTGCGTTCTCGCTTCTGCTCCTTTAAATGTTGCTTTGCTCTCTTGTTCCTAGCCATTTCTTTCTCTTTATGCAACTTGATCTGAGCTTTGTGCTCCCTGTCAAGTGCCTTGGTACGTGCCAGCGATTCACGTCTGGCATCAGCGATGCGTTTCTTTTCAAGGCGTTTGTAGCCCTGTTCCCATGACCAGATCTCAAAGTTCTGATCGAGGTCGATGAGAAACGTGGTGGCGCGCTTCAGTTGGCTGACGAGCTTCTGCCCGAAGCTTTGAATTTGATCCGGGGTGGCATTGGATCGAACCACCTCATCTCCCACATCAGCGAAAGGGTGGTAGAAATCCGGAAAGGGCTCTTGACTGGTGCGTCTTGATGATTGCTCAACTGAGGCATTGGGCTGTGTCACTTCTTCTCTTTCATCATCTTCTTCGACAGCAAAAGGATCGGAGAATTCAGGAATGGATCCACGGTTTGTACATGGTTGCTCGAAGGCAAGATTGTTGTAGGCGTCCTTTTGGAGCGAAGCTGGTAGCACGGGAGTACTAGGCGTAAAGGGTGTGTCGACGTTGGCGAGTCTCATGGACCGTGCTGACGATCTGTCAAAGACGGAATCTTGTCTTGTTGTTGTCTTGGTTGTCATCGTCGCGAAACTCATGCGGCGTCGTGCAAAGGCCTCTGCAAATGGATCTTCCGCTGGTTCAGTGGCCTTCCGTATCATCTGGGATGCTGGGGGATCATCTTTGGGATTATAATGAAACGCGCTCATAGGTGTGGTACTTCTGCCTTGCGCAGGAAGCTTCAAATTATGGTTGCGCTTCAAGCTCCTATTGGGAATGGGAGGGGTTGCGTGAAGCCGCGCAATATTTTGTGACTCCACCATTTTGAGTATCGAGTTCGAAATTTAGGATGTTGGGTATTCTGGAGAAGGCTGGTTATATCGTAGAACTGCATTGTGCGATGATGATCTAGAATGCGATGCTGATAGAAAAGTTCTTGGGACTGGGCTTTATCTAGGGGCACTTCGCTTACTGAAAGGGGTTTAAGAAATAGCTTTAGGACCCGAATAACGGTTGTCAAAGACAATTCTTGTGCCCTGATTGGTTCCTTCTCAGCCTTATAACATACATCATCATAGGTGACATTGATCACCAAGTTATCTGGACCCCACTGATTCATGATAATGATGACAGCACCATCCACGTGATATGACTTCTCCTTATCAATCTAGTCTAGCGTCCTCTCAGCCTCGATGGAAAAATCTCAGCCTTGTCATACCACAAACAACGCCATGCATCCATCATGAACAATGACGATCCCACAATCCCTGACTCCAATGCTTCTGAAAGTACAGATGATCTCGAATCTCCGCGACCGAATCGCTGGAAAGGCGCGTCTTCGACATGGGCCGGGTTGACAGCGCATGAGCGTGGTTTGGCGACCAGTCTCGAGCAGATTAGGAATGCAGATTTGAGTATACATTTGTATAATGCGTATGCGCTCAAAAGACGCGCACGGGAATTTGAAGAGGATCAAGAGGTACCCGTTATTTTGCTTTGGGACTTCGAGTGAACAGTGCTGAGTGGAGAATATAGGAAGTCAAGAAAGAATACCCCGCTATCCCAGATGAAGACCAAACCTTCAAGCCGCCGAAATCCTGGACCGCTTGGCCATTGTCTCCAGATGAGGTCCCAAGAGATGGAGAAAGAATTGGACCCGAAGACCCAAATGATAAATATACATTCAAAAGGAGGGAGATTTCAAGGCCGAGTAGAGAATTGGAAGATGTGCTCCTGGCATTAACTTTGAAGTTCGCGAAGGAAAAGTTTGTGGGAAAAGAGGAAGAGGAAGAAGTCGATTATCGGACGCGCCCTGGCAGACAAGAAGTTCCGGCAGACAATCTGAGAGACGACGAAGATGATAGGAGGCCAAGCACGCAGGACTCTGAGGAGATGTCGGACGGGGACGGAGATGTTGTCGTGAAAGAGGGCTCAACCCCGCCCCCAACGAAAGAGCAATTGAAGCCAGTTATCTCCACCGACGATGATAGATCTCGAGGGATTCTACGGCCGTCTATGCGCCACACATTTGCGAAACTGGATGAGGTCTTGATGGCCTTGCATCATGCTAGAAAAGCATGTCGAAGATACTCTTATTCTTCGGCAACATCAGCGAACTCAGATGAGGAATTAGAGAGCGAGAGAGAGAATGCAGCCTCGACTGTAAGGCGAGCAAAGGGCCGGCCTAGAAAGTTCACCGACTTACCTGATCAGTCTCGGGCACAGAGCATACCGCAAGAGCAGGAGTTGGACGGTGCTGCCTTATTTCGAGGGAAGACAACCCATCTAGGACGACCGCAGAGAGTTTACGAAAGGGTGGAAGGCGAGTCCCAACAAGAATATTTGGTTCGGATCGCACGAATCCAGAAGAAGCCTCTCCCGGCTTTCGCGCCACCGACAAAAATAAAGGAGAAGTCCCGTACACCATCACCAGAGAAATCAGGCCGATCCCCTGAAAAACGAGCTACGTCCGAGGAACGTGCTGCTCAGCGGCGTCAAAGATTAAATCCTCGAGACTGGAGCGAAGTACTTTCATCAGCAGCATTAATTGGATTTCCGCCGGACGTGATCGCACGAGCCACCCAACGATGTGCGAATCTATTTGGAGAGGGTATGATCATGCGTGCTATTGTCGAAACGCCTTTCATAGAGAAGGTTCCTGACGTAGTGACGAGATATGTTCCAGAAGAGATCCCTAACCTTGATGACGAAGTGCGGGAAAGTCCTAGTGATGAGGCTTCTTCATCGGAGGATTCCACGTTAAACGAGCAACTCAACTTTGAACGACCTGATACGAGGATAATCAGAAAAGCTCGTGTCCCTCCCTCGAAACAGACTTGCTTTTGCCCTATACCTGGCTGTGCAAGACGGATTCATGGATTCGGCGATAATAATGCATTGAGGAGACACATAGAGCTAGGACACAACATAGCTAAAGATGATGTGGATGATTACATCCTGCCGAGCGACGAAGAGATGGATGGCGCTGTTCACGTGGATGGTTTTTTGAAGTCGTTAAAGAAGCTGGGTGGTGCCAGGGGTCCATATAGAAAAGGCGCTAAGAGAACGAGGGTCGAGAGGAGTGAGGACGATGAATCTGTTAATGAAGAACGCAGATCTCAACGTTCAAGTTCTGGTGGAAAGTCCAAGGAAGAAAATGAGAAGCATTGGAGCAGACAGGGAGATCACTCTAGCCCATCATCGGAATCATAATTCATTCGACCATTGAGATTATTCTATCTACACACCCTTCCGAAACCACAGTTCTTGGGATAACAAATCTAAAATTTGACCACCAAAGAGACGTCTATCCGCTTTATTCGTCTCCGATACCATTTTCCTCCATCTCTACGCTATCTTTAGTCGCCTCCTCCATCCTCCTAGCCTCTTTCTCGCTAACTAGCTTACAAAACTCTTTGACAAGACCACAGTATTCTCTAATAAGTAAATATAACTCTTCATGGCTTTCCGAGTCTGTCACTCTAGGCTCAACCATCATATCCACCGCGTACCTTTCGCCGGAAATCCTCTCGTCAACTATGCTCTTAGCCTGGTACTGCCTTAGACATCTAGGGGTATGCCAATAAAACGCCCACCACGTATTTCCACTGTTAATGATCCTCGCTATCTCGGCAGAATCTCTGCTTGATACAGGAGCGAGTGGAACAGGACTGATAATCTTGGAGCAGTTCCGAGGTGCGACTTCGAAGCCTGAATCTTGGGAATAAGCAGAACTCGGTGACAAATGAGCAAATGGCGAAGGTGGTCGAGATGATGGTGCCGATACTCCGGGCGAGAGGTTGGGGTTATAAGGTTCGGCTTCTAAGCGGCGTTGGAGGGCTTCTCGTGCAGCCTGTGTCAGCGATTCGTACGAAATATCTATGTCTTGCATTGAATTTGAGCCCGAAACACCTGTTCTTGCCAGACTTGCGCAAGACGTGTCAGTCACCGGTGTTAGGAGCGCCAGTGATGAATCCGAATCTTCGCTGCTAGAGACCTCGGATATATCACTATGGAGAGTTTAGTCTTACCCTTCAAAGCTGGGAATATTGTCTTCACTTACTCCCGTATGCACGATCCAATGTGTTCATCCTTGTTAGTTCTTGCCATTTTTTCAAAGAAGAGAAAATATGATCATTTAGGTACAGTGCCAGGCTCAGTCTTTTATAGCGACGAACTTTTCAAAATGAACTGCATCTGATTCTTGATTAATAAAACTTCGGGAATCATGACACTTCAGTGCCGTGCTGCTGTTACAGCTGAATGACGAAAGTGATATGGCAGTGACTGTTTGTTCGGTCTTCTATTTGAACGGACGATACAAACGGACTCGAGAGAATAGACGTCATATTTTTCTCTTTTCTACTTTGGTTTATACCTTTTTCATAACTGATGCTTTGGCTTTCCAATTTTTAGATTGCTACATTCTAAAAATTGACGTTTTTGAAACCGTCGCTGCACTTTCTCGGAGAGTTCACAGCCCTGAGTGAATGGGGACTGAGTAACCAGAAGGGGCTCATGAAGCCAAAATAGGAATTTTTATTGCATATTCGCGTTAACTCTGATCCATCGGTCTGAGACTGCACTTATTTCCATTTTCTATCTTTGCTCTTCCCTCTACATAGCAATAGACTTTCCAAGTACCTCTTTCTGAAACCCAGATGAATTTAAACCTCCTTCACGAGCTGCTATGCTTCATGCTTTTATTCTTGAACCTCATCCCTCTTTGAAGCGCAACCAAAAGGCCCCAGCTTCGGCTCCCTGACGCAAGCATTATTGGGACCTTGCCTTGGCCGTGGACCCGATGTCGGGTCATGTGCAGTCGGACCTGGTCCACCACTGCTGGTGGAGCTCGTATCTTCTTCCTCTGGGAATCGGAAAATCCACGCCTCTGATCCATGCTTGATCAAGTGAGCGACATACATAGCTGCGACCTCTCGATCAGTGAAATCTTTGCTGCGCAAAGTTACACACTTAGTTTTGCAAGCGTTAGGCGGCCCAGAGTATTCGCTGTTGTATGGAAACGGTCCCACTGGCATGTGTTGCATGCCTGGCATTTGGCTAGGCAGTGGATATTGTGGATACCCGGGACTCATACTCATGAATGCTAATCTTTCACGTAACTCCTCTTCATCCTCAAATCTCACTCCGTGGGGTCGGCCAGGGAACTGACCCCTCTCGTTGAAGCCTGGAGCTCGGCGCATACATGGTCTCAGGTCTGGAGGCGTACGAGGTGCTTGAGAAGCAGCATAAGTGGCGAAGTCGCGACCGAACCCATTTTGAAAACAGTCTCGGTCTAGGCGAGGAGGATTGTGTCTGCCTGCACTAGAGCCATGTTTGTTGCCTTTCTTGGGCCTGGTGTAACCGCGAAGAGTCATCCTCATCTGACTTAGTCGAGCCGGGAATAGATTGACTGAAGTCACAAATGCTAGAAGGTGCGGTGCCTTTGTGACTTCCTGTGAAGTCTACGGAAGAGTCTGTGAATATATGTTCTTGCATGTGTCATTTCTTCCATGTCTGTTGTTTGGTACGGAAACCTCGTGCTCGACCAACACAGCGCGTTGTGGTGTGGCACGTTTGCAACGTTTCGTGCAACCTGCGACGAAAGAGGAAACAGAATTCCAAACGGACTCCCATGAAAACGCAGGCACCTTTTTATTTTTTTATTTTTTTAGAGACCAATAGGTATCAAAAGAGTTTCTCGTGTAATTGCATTCAATTATCAATTTTAGACCCGTTCTCATGCTCAAATTAGAAGTCATCTGAACATAACAGTTGCTCTACATGGTGCCCAATCTGTGGAACGGCAACGTTGAGGGTATTATGTTTTGATTGTTCATGACATTATTTTACAGTGGGAGGCCCTCTATTTATGATTTACCAGTCTGTGACAGCTCCTGACAGCTCCTGAGAATCTGCGGTACTCAATCGAAGGGTCTGCATGGGCCCGCGTCCATGTCGATTGGGCATGTAGTGATGATGCTCACGAAGGGTATAAACTAAAGCTTAGGGCCACGCTACGTATTCTCAGGGTTCATTGAGTCCATGTCTTCTATATCTTTTTAAAGAAGATTCTGGTTTTCAGTGCGGTCTCAATCTTGCGTTGCAGTCTACCTCGTCTTATAGTGGCTGATTATCAAGGCTGAGTATCGATTCCCGTCTTCAACCATCACTGATACTGCGAGAGGGTTACTCAGAGTGAACTATGTGTGACGGTTGATCTAGAAAATGCATAGTAGCACCTGCCAACCGAAGGTTCGCGGCCAGGTTTGTTGTGTTATCGAGCTTTTCAACATTGTTTGCGAAGCTTCGAATTTAGTGTGAGTCGACAGGTTTATGAACTGAAGCAAGTTACAGGACTTGATAGTCATTTTCCTTGAGATTATGGGACGACTACAGGCCAAACTGTATCTATTCTCGGAAAGTGTGTCGCTTGTTCCTCAGCCCAGGCCTTAAACTCCTGTTACTCCACCATCCAGCACAGAATAATCCTCTATAAATTCCATGAGTAGTCTCATGTAGTTATTCTTTATTCAGCATATTACTTGCCATAGGCAACCACCTTCCATATTCATTGGGGGTCATGGCAGCAAAACGTGACCAGGGGACGTAGCGGGCACTCTCCTCGCACACTATCGCTCAAACACCCTTCTTCTATCCCGGTGCTACCCAAGATGGCCAAAGCCCCATTTCCAATGATTTCAAAACTCTTTTTCGCCTTCGAATTATCGAAAAAGCATGCCATTAGACTTCAACTGACACAAACATTAGCCTGCAGTTCTTAACGAATCCTATGGACATGCCAGTAAACGTCAGCAAGAAATGCCTATCACAGTGGATTCTTGAAATTTGCAGCACCAAATTCATCAGATACTTTTAGAAAAATTGATTGCATTTTGTTTAATCTTCAATCTTATTGACGGAAATCTATTTCTAAGTGAGGTTATAGAGTAATGGCAAACTCGAGATGCTCTTCCCCCTTCATCAAGCCAATCGAGATGTGTTTATGGTCGGCGGTCTAAACAAGGATTCAACTTTGAAGGACGTCCAGCATACCTTCCAGCCTGCCCAGCACTTCTGTTGGTACTGGAAATATTTAGACCAAAAATATACTTCGGCCACTCGTCCCTTTTCTCAATGACCTGTCTTGCTGCATATTTGTGGTGACTTCCTCTAGCCGTCGTAAAGCCTGATCTACTGTCAGCACAAGCTACGTACCAAATATTGCTAGTCAACTTACATGTCGTGGATATCCTTGAAAGAAAGAATATCGTTGATCCATTTCCGCTTCGTGACCTTCATCGCTCTGACTCGACTTGCCCACAGGCTTTTATCTTTCCAGCCTCACCCTCTTTCATGTTATTTCTCGCCATACCTTCCTTTGTCTCGCTAGCCTGGCTCCTCTCCCACTCCCGAAATATTTTCAAAAGAAATCTCTCATACGGAAACAATGGTATCGGCGGCCGGTTCATGATTAGCCGTGCTCGCCATGGCATCGGAGTCGAATTTTCAACCGCGATACGAAGGAGAGGCGGTGCACTGTCCTTCTTGTAGCGGGTAGTGATCGAGTCTGGATCGGTTTCGAAGGGATCTGGTAAGAGGAGGGATGGAGGTGGAAGGGTTGGGAAGTGTGGATGGCGAAGGCTCATTGTTGTTGATGTAGAGCTAGGTTGGGGTTTTGCTGAGTATCTTTTGTGGAGAGACCTTGAATTTGCTGGGATTGCGAGCAAGTAGAATTGCTAGATATATCTGCTCGTGAGGGTTGTATGGTGGAGTCAGAGACGCTCGATAGAGAACGAGGTAGGGTGTAAGATGGACGAAGTTGCGGTGCTAGGAAAGCTAGATAGAAATTTTTTCCGCTCTGAAGCGCATGGGAAAATTCACTACGATCTCTGAAACTGGGTTGGAAGATTGATAGTGAATCGAACGAGCATAATTGTTAGAGTGGTATAGCGAATGTACGAAATCACGAGAGATATTATGGAATTCAAGATGCTCGACAAGAACTGGTTGATTCATCCTACCCAAACAAGAAGCAAATATCCCATCCCAATGTCCCACATAAGCACCCCTTGATAATATCCTTTCAATCACCCTAAAAAAGACGGAGATTGCTGAAGGAGAACGACGCGATGAAATCTTCCATAGAAATCTCCTCTTCTTCTCCTTCCTTCTCCAGGAGCAAGTCCATCTTATTGTCCGTCTCAATTCTCCTACTTATATGTCAGTAAGATATTCCTTTGGAAGACGGACATTCATACTCGGAAACAAGCTCAACAGCTTTCGGACTCTTGGATTTTACCACCCTCTCGGCATACTTGATATGGAGACGTCCGTCCTTGTCATAGTGGTGAGCTTTCCTGTTGAACTTTTTGGCGAGGAACTTTTTAGCCTTCTTCGGAGATGAATTGATAAGAGCTTCGCGGCGGAGTGGAGAGACATTCTCTGGGAGAGGAGCTTGCGTAGAGCGTCTTGTCTCGAGCCTGGGTTCGCGAACAACCAGCTCTGGAAGAACCATTGTGAATTTGTGATTGATGTCTTGTCGTATGAGGAGAATTGTTCGAGGAGACTTGTTCTAGAAGGCTTCTTCGAGGAGGTTCGAGGCAAGTTTGCTTCGGCAATGCTTTGACAATATAATCGATGCGTATAATTGAATTGAATGGAGGATGCAAATGGAGTTGATTGAAGAAAGGCTCAGTCCGGAATGCGATGTTGTTGTACTTGCGCGTGAAGGTGAGCTCGAAAAACACTTGAAGGTTTCGAATGATTCGAGGCGGATGAATGCTGGCGCGGGTTTTTCCGGAATCAAGGCTGGTATATCTAGTGACAATATGTTGTTGATTATTCGTTGATGTATTTTGTATAAGTTCTGCGCAACTTGGGGAAAGGTATTGCTGGGGGGTGTCCTACCTGGGTAAGATTGCTCTCGCTAATATTATTGTCACGTGCCTGATCTCAGAAACACTTCAGCTTTCTGCTTCTCTTAATAGACGACATGTAAGGGCACCAGTCAATTGTATATAGAAAGGTATAATAAGTGCTCTGGACGAGAGTATGAACTGTTTATTGCATATTTTGGGATTTGAGCGCGTTGGCCATCACGTGTAAATTCAGGGGTGAGTTTTGACCCATTGAAGGCGGGCAAGAATAGAATTTGAAAATGACATCTCCTAAAAATACATGGTGCAGGAGTCCAAAATTTATATATACTTTATATATTTCAAGCTTGTTGGTGTCTGCTGCATGCAAAGAAAAAAAATGAACAACTGATGATTTTATTCGTAAGTGGGACTGGAATTTTTCAAATTATCAAGCTGTACCATAGTCCATGACTTTCGAAGAGAGTCTGTTTCTCGAATGACTTCTAATTCTCGTGTAATACTTACATAACCTATAATACCCATTAACCCAGAACCTGCAGTTTGGCAGATATCACGACTCACGTGACGCGCCACGAACAATCGTTGTACCTATCCTGTCTTTAATCCACGCCCGTGTATCTGGCTTCCCCAGAAACATAACTATAACACAGTTTATAATAGTGGCAAGGTATCCAGGACCATTTAGGGTTTTGTTAGAAGAAGTAAAGTACTAATTAATATTTTATTAAGACTTACTTGCAAGATAGTTCAGGTACAGTTTTCTATAGCAGAGCTTATCACACTAGGTTCAATATCTACACCTTTGAGCTAGCGGCAGTTACCTTGGTTTTATATTTACCAGGAAAGCACGAAAATTATGATACAGACCCTCGGTGACGCTGTACAAAATACTCCACAAGTTGTATCCGCATCAGCACATCAGCATATCAGTTTAAGAAATATTTTTAGAGATTAGTACAGTACTCGTTCAAATTTTGCAGAAATCCGGAATATACGCTATGTTGTTTGATGCAGTGCCGTTGAAATTTGATAAAGTCACCGAGTGACACAGCAAACGCTGAACTGGCTTCCTTGTAATTAGAGGTTTTAGCAAGCTACACTTCAAGTGCCCTAGTTTGTCACACTAATATTGCGCAGACCTACGGACCGATTAGCAATACAATCTCAAGCTATTCAAACGCCCTTCGCATTCGAAGATAAGGATTTAACATGATCGGTCTTCCGATGCCATGAATCTAAAGCACGTGACAAGCGTTCGGTACCTGCTTCCGCTCCTTCCTCATCGGCAAAGTACTAGGATGTCGTCAATGCCGATCAATTAGATGGCCTATCTCACAATCATAATTCCAACTCCGAGATAACTTCCGGATGTAATTATCCGTAGACAGTATCCATCACATCAAGGGTTTGTTATAGGTCAAGCATTTAACCTTACTACTTGCAATTACCCCACGTATATCAACAAAGCTTATAACGGCCAGGGATCGGCCAACATCCCACTTCCCATTTGTTTATATTGGAATAGAAGATCAAACGCTATTGCGATTGCTTCTCACGTCAATTTTCTACTTTATTGTCTATCAGTTACGCCATTCAAAATGCATGTCAAATATTTTATTCAGTGCTTGCTGACTACAGCTGCTCCTGCAAGTGCACAGTTTACCGAAGGCACCTACACTGCTGTAGTTGGAGGCCTATCTACAAACTCATCTCTGCTTGGTAACTATTATAATTAGTGAGATATCCATTTATGCTACTTCTTCATTTGCTAATGGAAGATTTAGCTGGGTGCAAACGGCGTCAGGTCTCTGGGATCTCACGAGATCGGCTCGAGAACCAGCCACAACAACATATACCATACCATGCAGCGGCAGCAAAAAGTCAATTTTAATAGAGGCCACTCGCTCTGCGCTGGTTATCATAGACATGCAAAGTAAAAGCTAGTCCGCTTGTCTTCTGGAATTCACTCTGATCTGCCATAGATTTCTTCCTTCATCCTGGTCTCAGCCCTAAGGCCACTGCAGGAAGAGGTGTTGTCAATGCGACAGTAAATATGATTCAAGGGTTCCGAAAGGCTGGCATGAAAGTCTTGTGGACAAACGTAAGTGTTCCAAACTGTTTTAAATCATGATCTGATGAAAGAAGTGGGGTCTTGACAACTATGACCTGTTGACCATACCACCCTCTTTCCTCGATGGCTTTTCGAATAATCATTCCTCAACGAGTATGTAGTTTTCTATGATTTTCTTTTTTCAAGCTTACGTTTCTAGCAACTTTTGGTTCGGACATGGGCATTGTGCCTGGGACGAACATCTCAGCTGGACTGAAGCTGATGCGAGGGTCTTGGAATGCAAGACCTTATGGTCCGTTGTATGACTTGCAGGTGGAAGGTGTTGCAAATGGGACCGATCTGTACTTTAATAAGAGTATGTCGCTTTATTTTCGACACAACGTCTAGTCATGCTAACGATCAAGATCGCCTGTCCGGACTGTGGGGTGCACAGACACCCCTTGGTCTATGGCTACAAGAGAATGAGATTACAACGCTGTTCTTCGGCGGTGTAAATGCCGATCAGTGTGTGGTGAGCAAAACCTGCCTTGATTAAACCTTGAACAAAGACCCTTACTTACTTTAAATAGTGGGGAACATTTCTGGATGCGTATTACAAGGCAAGTTTGATTCCCTCCTCACGATATACAGCAAGCTAACCATTATACAGGGCTTCGATGTTGTATATGTAGATGATATCTCAGCAACCACAAGCCCCTCCTAGTAAGTAATCCTAAACTCGGCATCAACTAAAATCCATGCTAATGATTTGAAGTGCTACCGAGATGGTGAAGTATAATGCTGACTGTAAGTCCTCCTGAATCTAATTCGTGGGACCAAACTGATGAGAGTCCTATAGTGGATGGGTTTCTTTCTAACTCCACCTTGATATTACCAGCACTTATGTGAATGCGAGGAAATGTTTGTAGCTTCGAGAAGTTATTATAAATTCACAGGGCTCATAGGAAAAGAATTGAAACCTCCATCATAAAATACAATTAGTCTAACAATGAATGCCTTGTAGCAAGGACATCGCTCTTCGTTTAATTTGCTTCAAGACCTCACTGTTCAGAATCCACACTGTCATCTTTCAGAGCCCTGCAGTGCGAACTCGTCCGAAGAAATTGGCTGGGGCTCAATATGCAATTCCAATCTAAAACAATTTTAGTCGAATGCTAAGAAGGTTTCCACGTACACGATGAACATACCTATTGGTTCACCTTTTTGCTGATGAATTAATTCTTCCAATGGATTCATCAACACCATTTTGAAACCCTTGTTCCAGTCGTTTGTATTTGTTGGTATCCACACCAAGGATACCGGATCACATGTGATACGGCCCGAAACACCAGAAGTAAGGGTAGGTTTACTTTTATTGTTGATGTCTAAAGAACAAGTCTAGCTAAGGGGAGAAAGGAGCATGAAGATGTACCCCTTTGCGCTCGCCCACACTAATCCGAATACGGCTAGCCCGTTCGCTTAACTACCCACGTGACTTCCGTCTATGCTGACCTATGCCAACAGTATTCTTGGGAATAATTTCAATCGTGATAGCTGGCTATTGTTCGGCATTGGGCGGCATGCCCGTGCTGTTCGAACTCCCTATGATAATTGCCTGTAGGAACAATTCGGGTTTTCGATAAGGGAATATATTTGGGAGGACGTAGGCTAGAAAGGAAGAAGATGAAAGGAAAGAGTTATGAAAAACTCTAACTCGTGATCTTTAAACGAAATTAACAGATCAGAACTGACCCAGCTTATCTTGTTCACTACCAGGCCACAACCAAACATAATTTGAGCAATCATTTAAATAGAACCCCTCACGCAGTGACTCAAAATATTGTTCTAAGCTTAAAATATACACCGTCTCTACTTCCAAGAAGTTTGTGAGTTTTGTGCTGTGAAATATGAATCAAGGACGGACTGCCATAAGACCTGAACTAGGTATGAAAAAAAACCCCCCCAAGGCCTGGTGCCAAATAGCACACTTCCAAACATCACTCGCTACCCTAAGTTGTTCATCATGAATAATTGTTCTCTTATCTTAATACCATCAACACTTAAAGTGAGCACAAGCATTAAGTGGCAAAGGAGCTAGTTTCTTTAAGAAGAACTGTACTTGGGCGCACTTCTATACTGTGCCTATGTTATTAGCACCTCTAGGTCTATTGTCTATCTAAACTATGATACGAAGTTAAGACCATCAGAAGCAGATCGCCGAACTATGACCTAAACAGGAATATGAACCTTAGATATAAGAGAAAGTAAATAAACGAGAAGAGTTGAGATGAAAACTAGTGATTCAAAACTTAGCAAGTCACACATATCAATATTTAACTCTCTTTTCCATACCATTCACCTCTATGCTTCTTGAAATCAATGATTCTCAGCTCCTAGCAGTCTCTATCAAGCTACGAACTCTATTTTGGTTAACATCTGAGTGGAAACTTGCTCGCGGACCATTATCATTATCTTTGCTATTTCACAGTGCTGGCACAACTAACAACATGAACCTCTTACCTGGTTTCCTGATTCTCTTCATTACCTGTCACCTTCGTCTTGTCCAAGCACTGGCAGCCAACTTCTACGGGATCGCTCTCGAGCCTCATGCTCCCATCATCAAAGTTAGCACTCCCCAAATGCTCATGCTCACTAATCTCTAAAATATGAATAGTTCGATATCACAGTTCTCATCCCAAATACCTCTTCAAACCCGTTGATGGTCAACAATATCCAAGCATTTTGGCCTGGACTCGAGCCAGATCCTTCGTCGGCGTTGTATCAACAAGTCATTACGAATCAAGGTGGTGGTCCAGAAGAGTCGAGTACATTTTATGGACGGCACCGTTCCTCGTACTTATATCTTACAGTGGTACCTCCTGCCATTTTGGTGCTGCGCGTAAGTTCGAACAGATTGCCATAACTGACGACTTTTGCTGAACAGCTTTCAATTATAGACCTGCAGAAAATCTTCAAACCCCTAAACGAAGTTAGCCTATACCTGAGATAGCTCCAAGAGCACAGTGTTAACGATGGGTAGTTTATCCAGGCGATACCCTAACGACTCTATTCCGCTGGAATCCCATGTCGCAAAACTGGTTTGATAACTGGTTGTTGCAACCTGGAGAAAAAGGTCATGCTGCTGGCGAAACACCGACTGGAGGTGGTCTGATTACTGATGGTCACTTCGACACGGCATATAGTAAGTTAAAACTCCAAATATGAAGTTGTGAAAAGTACAGAGGCTGACCGGGACTTCGCGGTATAGAAAACAGCCACTACAGCCCGTTCAAGCAGGTATGTAACTCTGTATTGCCATTTGGATTGGTTTTCGGATGACTGAACTTTTACAAATAGGCCCTAATTATGATCGAACTTCAACGACAAGGAGTATGGGATTGGGGTCAGATCATTTGGTCGAACATTGTAATCGAAGCACAGACAACTAGTACTGACTGGTGTGCTGGTAATTGGGAAGGCTGGTGAGTCAATTTTCACAGGTCGAAAAATTCGAAGGTGAATAGAAGAGGAGGAGCTAATGATTCACAGGCGCGGGCCAGATAATAAATTCGAGTGGAATAATACAGAGCCTGTGGCAACCTACAACGCACAGCTCAACACCACCACGTGCTATATTGCTGAGATTGTATTCATATCACCCAATTAAGACAATCGGAAAAGGGCGGTACCAGGGCCAAGAAAAGAAGTAGTTGCAGTCTTGTAGGGGCGGATGCATCCATCGTTTTAGGTATGGAATGAAATCGCCCGGGAATTTTGAATATCGGGAGGTTCTCTGCAACGAGACATGAAGCGCGTTACACTTTAGGTTTCGAATAGCCAGTTCATATTTACGGTGAGTTTTTAAACGACAAACAGATATCAACGTTAATCCTATGTGACAGAGACTAAATATGAATAGACATATGTCTCCTGTGAATAGAAGTGAGTTTTCTGGATCATTCAGACTATAGCGAATGTGAATGTTTTCGAAGTTTTATTTTTCCACCAAGCTCATATGTTGTATTTAACATTTACCAATCGTTCTCCACCCGGAATCTTGTGAATCTAGGACCTTAGCATTACATTGGACTTGGACTTCTCGAGAATATTTTGAAACCACATTTAAATCTCGGCGTACGCAGCACTTTTACTTCCGAGGCTCCTCTGGAAAAAAAGGCATATCCATAATATCATGCGCACAATGAAACGCATAATCTTCTCTAGCATATGTCTCCTCGCGGCCTTCGCAACGCAGCCCATCATGGCTGTAAAGACTGCTAATGGAACTTACTTTTATGGCGTCTTGATAGAACCCAAATCGCCGATCTTGAAAGTGGGTCTCTTTCATAAGACTTTTTATAGCTTCCGCTTATCGTTTGTTAGTTCGACTCTACTATCATGGTTCCGGCACCATCCAAACAGCCCGAGGAGGGTGGGGTAATAGCTCAGTGGGTTGGATTACAACCTTCGCCACAATTGATGCAGAATGTCATCACTAACGAAGGCACTAATGGACAGGTAATCTCAGACACCAGCTCGTGGATGATATCCATGTTAATGATTCTTAGTGGGCATTTGAACCTTTTTTCTGCTGTCAGTAAGCACTCTCAGGCGATGACTGTAACCAATACTGATGCAGGATTTTCCTCTAGACCAGGAATGAGATTACAGCCTCTTAGAAATGGTGCATACAAATTCAACCCTCCTGAACTCTAGTACACAACTGACGAGTCAAGTTTATCCTGGTGATGCTCTCACAACCCTCTTTCGCTGGAACCCGTTGTGCCAGACTTGGTACGACAATTGGCTGGTCACAGTTGGAGATAAAAGACACGCTGCCGGTGAGCTACCTATAGGAGGTGGCTTGGTTCTCGGTCCTTTCAATCAGTTGTATGGTATGAGATCTATCTTCCTTGGAACTTTAAGTTATCTAAATTGAGCTAATATAAGCATAGCCGACCATAGCACAACTAACAAGCCATATGTATGAGGTAGATGCGTCTGTACTGAGTTCCAATACTAACTCCTTTATCAGGCACTTCTGCAAATTGAACTCCAACAAGGGATGTTTTGGGACTGGGGGACTGTCTATTTCAGAGATATTCTCGTCGAAGCCCAAACACAAACAACAGAGTGGTGTACAGGAAGCTGGACTGTATAGTAAGTCGAACCCCATCTGGAGGAATGCAGTATCTGATTAACCTCAATAGTGAGGGCCGAGATACATTAATATGGAATCGAACTACTCCTATTGCCACTGTCAATGTGGGAGTTAACACGACAACATGCTATGTGGCTAGTATTGTGTTTATAGGGCACAAGTAACCTGATACGCCGGGATGAGGAGAGCTTACTCTTGAGGTACTTTTTGCATAGAGAATGTTGAAGTGATGGCTTGGGAAAGATAATTTTGGAGCTGAAGCTTGGATACTCCTGGTACGGGTATTGTAGAGGTCAACGTTACCTCAAATAATGACGGATTCGAATGCGTAGTTTTGCTAGCCTGAATACAAGCGTTGAAACACCTCTCCAAGAAATTTCGATCCTGACACACATTCTCGTTGACTGATTATCCCAAGCCCACAAATATTCAGGGGGTACTTCCCTTGATGAAGGAGAACCATTGTGTGACAGACATAATCAAAGAAGATTAATACCTGTCTTGTATTAAAAACATTAATTAATAATTCCTAAGCCTGGAACTCGAGAAAGGTAGCAGAGAAAGAATCGAAGATCGCAATCTAAGCAGAGCAATGCAATAGCGAATTTCTCTACATTTTTACATAATACCATTCACTTTGCTAGATTCAAAGTGAGTTAAAAACAAGACGTTGAATGACTAAAGCGACCTTGACATATGCATAAATACTGTGTTGAACCCACCATTTCCCATCTACAAATAAGGAGAATCACTACTGTGTAGTACTAGAATACTTAAGACAAAGTTGGGGTGCAGAGGAGGTAGAGCTGCGTCTTTCACATGTCTACTGTTGTCGACACTCTCATCGTTTAACCTAGAAGATACAAGACGTGATGGACCAGAGATGATTCGCAATTGTGAACGTAGTGATCGTAAGTAGATTCACCAATGTCTTGACCAAGACCCGGCTCCAGTCCTTCGCAGAATAGGTCGTATGCCCTAGCATTAAGATTGTCTTTTTTGAGAATTTGCAAGTAAGTAGCATCATACTATTTAAGAACTCGTAACTATCAATGGCCTTTATCACTGCGAGACCTAGAATAAAGTCAATCGCGATTATAGAAAATGGCCGCGGCTCAGTTCGAATCGGCTGCAGTTCTCCGTTCGGTTAAGACCGGAGAGTCCTGTTGACTATGCAACTTGGATTGTGAGCTATGTATTGCTAGTGTCTCTTAGTGAGTTTCGTGATGGCGAAACGAGTGAGTTCGTGTCTCATCCGCTCCATTCCGAAGTGTTCTGCATGCTGTGCAGCACAATGTACATTTGCAACAATAGAAGAACATTGAGTGAGAGCAAAGATGCTAAATAAAGCTTGAATTCCCAGGAATGGGGAATTTAGGGTCTAGTCCCTCGATCACCTGGAGACATTGTGGAGAAAGGCTAGAATATCTGCCTCAAAGCAGCACTTTGCTTTTTGTTTCGTTCTCAAACTTGATTCGTCCCTTGAGAGCCCACATTATTAGCACGAGGAGAAATGCCACGAGTCATTATTTATATTTTGTAGTGATGCAGTTTCTTCCTACTTTGAAATAGATGCAGTTGACCGCAGAGGGTATCTGAAATCGCACTTGTCTACTGATACTATAAATTGAGACTTTTTCAAAAGATTTGAAACATAGATTGCTGGGCCCTAAAGTAGAATCGGCAAATATGCTCTCCGCCCCGAAACAATGGTCGTTCTAGCAAGCCACGCCTTGTTTCAGCTTTGAAGGGAGCTCTCAACGCTCCCAACGCTCTCAACGCATCCAAGGCCAGGTCACAATTCAGCAAATGAGGCAAGACCCCGAAAGTAATATAGATATGACAGTGGTCTTATGATCGACAGCTAAATAGAAAAGTGAAATCCTCCTTTCTCAATGCTATTCGCGGTACTAAGTCTGGTTCTGGGTTCTCGAGGAATTGTCATCCGGCCTGTGGAGAAAGAGCTGGCTGCAGGCGAAGGTTTTCCAGTTTGCTCGTAGTGACTGGAAAAGGAAGTAGCAGGTGGTGATTGCTCTCTCAAAACCTGACATCACGGAGCGTTTTGATCGTGAAAGGAATAGCAAACCTAAGGGAGTTCACGTGACCTGAACAAGACACTTACCTGTACTATACACTGCAGTTGCCTTGAAGATTTAAAGAAGCGACTTCACAAGAAATACTACTCGGAAGTGAATCTTCATTTTACCCCAAGAATTCTGCAATGAAGTGAATATCAAACTTGGATCGGAATATAAAAAGCCTCGTCCGCTTCACGCGCAGTTGAGACAGCTTGGAATGAAGAAGAATTGCTATCTGAGGATGACCCTTAGCGTAATGGGCATCATTACGCACAGTCTGTGAATCGGATGTTGTGTAGGTGTTGCTCGATTTTGAAGAGAGGAGCAAGACTGCTTTATATAGAAAATAGACTTCGAGAAATGCATCCAAACACTGGATTTGAAATGACTCGAGTTGAGCGGAATGATGTGAATGGTCCAAAAAAGAAAGAGTGAACTCGAACAAAATTAGGCACACACTGATGGACCTAATCTCATTTACCGGGAGGGTATATAATACCGCTCGATCACATCTTTTCCCCAAGATAATCACCCCGACTTCGCGAGAAAAGGGGTGAATGTGGAATTCCAACTTTGGAAATTGTATAAAAGTTAAATAGTCATGAAGTAACTCCTTGTATTCACTAAATTCTCTTTCACATCGTGATAAGTCATTCGATATCTACCTTCATCTTTGATTCCTAGGAAATGACAACAACACAACAAACGACAACTGCAAATCCAAATATTTTGCACCACACTTAAATAAAAGGTTTCGTTTACTTGGAAAGATAAACTTACTTTCACAACTGTTTTCAACACCAATGATATTGATTGGTGGCGTCAGACTTGCTCCCAGTGTCGACAGGCTTACTCCGCAATACCTTTAGAGTGTGTTGAAGGTTTTCGCTGAAGAGGAGAATATTAGGTTGAGAATTATTTATATACCTGGCCGTAATGCTTATTTAAAACAAGACGATTCTGAATGTGGATGGAAGGAACGGACGGCTTCGTACTTTCTACCTTGATTTTGACCTCGAGGAGAGAAAACGCTCTGAGTGAATGACAGACAGACAAGCTTCCAGCTTCCTTCGCAAAGGAAATTCCGTATAATATCAATGGAAAACTAGATATTATTCACCTTCATTCCTTCCTCGCACCTCGCAGTTCGCATCCTCGAGACAACTTTAGCTCCTCTGAACATCTTGCCTCCTCTTCTCAATAAAACATATCCCAGCGCAACACCCCGCTCTTAACTCAAATTTCAAATATTAAATCTCTTCTAGACCCACGTCTAGAGCTAGATCTAGATCCACAACTCCACCAAGAATTAATTTAAAAGCAGGTACCGCAATTAAACTTAAAAAAAACTTCCACACCAAACCCACCTTAAGCAAAGCAAGCCACTGAGCCGCCGACGCCACCCCGCATCGCATCCACAACGCTTCAAACCAGCAACCATGAACCCACAAAACGACTAAACAACAAATGAAAAATGCATATCAGTTCTATCGAGCTCACCTCTAACTCAAACCATCCCTTGCGCCTCTCTTCCATCCATCCAGCAATCCAGTAAATCTTTCCCTAAAGTCCAAGTCGAAGCTCAAGTGCAAATGCAAGTGGAAAGCCAAGCCCCCTCACTAGCTCAAATTTCTATTCTCCATCCCGCATCAGGTGCCCAGCGCCCACTCGCAAAATTCGGAAAACAGTAACCTGGCTGGCAATCAATTACCCCACTACCTCCCACCTACCAACTAACCTTTCCCGACCTCACACCTCGAACCAAAAAGCGATCTGCCGATACCCGATCTCCATTCCTCCCCATATCCCATATCCCATTACAGTACCTATTCCAACCACCCTACCTACCCTACCACTTCCTTCCCCAAGCCCACAATGGCATTTTCCATTTTCAATTAATCACCATTTCCTTCTATTTCGATTTCCACTTCCATACCAATACCAATGCAGGCTAGATCCCAAGTCGCCGACCCAGTGATCCCCTTCCTCTCTCATCCAGTAACGCCTCAAGTAAGGACGATCCCCCTCCCAGAATCGAGGATCCATCACGTCATACCTCTATCAATTAAGCATTACCAAATCGCCAATGCGACCCTAATCCCCTCCTCCCCTAGACTCCCGACCCAAATCCGGGAATCGTGGAATCTGCCGAGCGGGCGGTTTGGATGGGTTTGGATGGATGGGGAAGTTGGGGTGGGGATCTGGATCTACTTTTTGTACGGTACAGAAGGTTAGGGGGCGGTGAGGATCACTAGAGTTAGTGGGGTCAGATGATCGTTCTTGAGCATTTGTCATTTTTGTGTCATTCATTTTTTTGTGAGGTGTTGCTTTTTTGGGTAGAGATGGATGGATGGATGGATGGGTGAAGGGATGGAGAATCTGCGATTGCGTTTGGGATCGTGGAGTAGGATCGTGTATTTAGTGATTGAGGATTGGTGGAATTTTTGATAGCTTTTGCGAAGATTGGAGTGCGTGGTTGGTTGTGGAGGAAAGGAATGGGAAGGGGGAAAGAAAGTGCTGACGCGGGGGAGAGAAGGAACCTTGGCATGCGAGTGCGAGGCGCAAGTAACGACGTCGACGACATCGACATCGTGAAAAAGAATCACCACTTGATGCACCTCTCTTGGATAATGGAAGATTATTAAAAACCCTTAGATTTAGATATGTATCTCATTGATATAAAAGGAATAAATTTTGTCCCCATTCTCATCATCATCGGCATTAAATACTGTTTCTGTCTTTCCATCCAGTCCCACCAGGTATCATAACCATCCACTTCTCATCAATCCGTATCGTGCAGAGAGAGACAACGTGGTATATTGCAAAAACACCTCCCTTTCCTTTCGTTTCAATCCAGTACTATCCAGTCAAATAGCAAAACGCAACGCAAGACCCATCGCAGGTATGTATGTATATGTAGATGAGTATTTAAACAGTCGCGCGCTCGGACTTGGACATGCGGCGTTCGCGTCCCTTCTCGGACCATGGGAAATGTGCGACAGGGATGACGAAGAAGGAGTTGCTGTAGAGAGACACATGTTAGTAACTGTTGGTTATGTTGAGTGCGAAAGGAGAAAGAATAGGATAGGGGAAGAAAGAGTAAGATTAGGATCAGGCTAAAGCGGATAAATTTCGTTCGATAGTGCTTGAAATGAGAAGCAATTGAAGCACACGGGAGGGGCAATCAATGAGGGGAAATGAACAAAACACGTACCTGTCGTCTGCGATACCAGCCAGAGCATTGTACCACGCCATGAATGCAGCGAAGAGACCGAAATAACCACCAGCTTTAATCAAGTGGCCGTTGGTGGTCGCATCGCTGGCGTATAGATATCCCAAGAACAGGAAGAGGAAAGCCAGGTCGAGGAAGAAGAACAGTAGGAAGAAGGCAACAGTTGATCGGAGCGTGCAGATCAAGAGGATAGTTGTGAAGATAAACCAGCCTGCAAGGAAGAGCCCGAATGCATTTTCGAAATCGAACTTGCCAGCTGTGTCAGTAGCATAAGCAGCCTGAATGTCGAATCCACCAGGAGTGAGGACAATAGCGAATGAGAGCCAGAAACCGCCGTATGAGGAGAGAGCAGTGGCACCAAAAGTGTTCCCAACAGCCATTTCCCTGGAGAAAGTGAATCAGCATCAATTCTTCGGGATTAGGTCGCTTCTCCTCGGAAAATTACATACCACATGCCAGCAAGCAACTGAACGAGACCTCCATATCCGAAAGCAAGTGCAACCACGATATTGGGCTCAGTGATACTCCGGGTTCCAACGTTGATCAAGGAGAGGACGAAGGTGGTAAGAGCGAAAGCGCTCAATCCAAGAGGAGCCGGGTTGGCAAACTTGCGACCAGTGGTTGGCTTGTAAAGGCCGGGTTGGAATTCACCACCGAAAGCTGGGTATCGAGCGGATTCTCCAGTGTTCAAGTGAGCGAGTGGGTTTCCGCCATAATCATACGGAGCTCGTTGCACGGGAAGACCGTTGGTGGTGGTAGCATGGTCGTGAGCCGCGGTGTCGTTGTTGTACTCCTTGTTGAGCGCAGGATCTGCGGGTGCGGTGGTTGCCATTGTGAAGGTTGGCAGCGGTGGTGAGAGATGGAGATCTTCCTTTTGTAACTGAATGCAACGAGGAAGTGGTCGATAGTCCTGCTATATATCTCTACCCAATACTGCCGACAAGAGAGAAGGATGTTTTAGTTAAGAGAACACAAATAGGAGCAGAAAACGGTGCCATAGTGGATGGGCGATGGGCATATATAGCATACTGGCATGGGCATCCGGATGATGGGGTAGCTTGTTCATGCGGTCTGGGGGGAGCTCGCACTTACTGGGGGAGCCAGCTCGACGTGGAGTCGCGGTGGGACTAGTGCGGCCGCGAATTTCCAATGGGGAAATATCGCATCCACTCCATGCTGCCCCTCCACACCCTTCCACCTTGCACCCTTCCACCCTTCCACCCTTTCCACCACCCTGCCCCCGGCCAGCACAAAAGCCAGAAACGAGGAACGAGGATATCGCACTCACGAACACGGCGAAACGGGGAGCAAATCAGCAGCCGCCCCAGTTTCGACGACGCACCGCTGACCGACCCACCGACGCCATGGGCCCACGAGCACACTGAGACTCCATCGCCGTTAGCCATACAACCTCGGGCCAGGGCCCTGGCCAAGCATCCTCCTAGCCTGGCCCATCTGGCCCGGCGTGCTCGACCAGACCCATCACTCCAGCGTCAATGGGGTAAAGAGAGCGCGGCAGCGTACGACCACTGGAGCACTCAATCTCGGCGGTCTCTCCTTCTGTCCAGCGGAACGGCTGATTGAAACTTTTTGATGACCTGTTGAATGGCGTTTGTCCCTCGGGTCGCGAGAACGCCCTGTGTGAGAGGTGAGACCGAGTGTTCAGTGTTCACTGTTCAGCGCCCATCCGGATTGTGAACCGCGCTCATGGCCTTCCAGGTCTCCAGTCTCCCGGTACAGCTGCCGGGTCGCACTGACTTCGCCATCCGTGCAGTGTACGAATGTCCGAGATAGAGAACGTCCATCGAAGCCTGTGAGATCGAGCGACGGCAGACACATCTATCGCATGACTGGCTACTGGCACAGCAATGCTCACCGATCATGGATAGACAGCCGACACAGACGCAGACGCAATGGACATTGGTTGGGGTTGGTCCCCGGTTCTGTCTCCGTTCGAAATTGTACTCGAATACTTCCAGAGTGTCGTTGGAACAAGGAGGGCATGACGAAATGTGCAGGCGGCCAGCAAGGACCAGCAAGGACCAGCAACGATTCTCAGCTCGCTAGGCCGCTCCGAGTAACATCTGTGTCTCGGTGCGGGCAATCGTATTTCCCTTTCAGCCTGAATGCGTGACGGTCAGGGCTTTCGGCCTGTGGGAGCTTCAATCCGCCATAGTGGTTATTTATCATTTCATCAGTGGCTCATTCTCTCGGGTGGTGGTTGGCGCTTTCGAGAGGACGACCTCAAGATCATCGGATTGCCATGGTCTTGTCGTGACAGACCCCGAAGGTTGTGCAAGTCATGAGACGCCGCAGTCAGAAACACCAAGCAAGTAGCACTGCGCGCTGTCCGAGCTGTCACTGGAAATGGAATGGGCTTCTGGAAGTGCCAGTTGCCGGTGCCGTCACTGTCAAGGATTGCTTACGAACGTCCTGACTAAAGGTGTGTGCCTGCACAGGCTGCATGCGAAATATATTTACAGCGCCAGAACGTCGCCGAACTCGTCCGATTTAGTGTCTGGCACTGACCGCAAACCACTGAAGCGTGCTGTGGAAGCGCGCTGGAACGCGCCTGAAATACGCTCCTGTCGGGGCCGGAAACGCTGTCAGGCATTCCTTGAACCATCATGGCTTCCATGCAGGTGCTGCAGCCCGATCTGTAATGTTCGAGTGAGATCCCTTGTTTAATGTGTGCGTCTAGAAGGGAAAATCCCAGTCCAGCGACCCCGGGTCAAACATAAATCAACCCATTGGCATGGCCTTCCCCGGGCCATGTTGGTCTCATCCAATCACTGCGCACAACTGGCATGTCATGTAGAGTATTCTGAGACTGCGACATGCGACAACGATCTGGAGGAGAGGTACAAACAAATACCGTGGGCCCAGCCGAGATGGGTGTATGTTCGACATTGATGAATACAGTACCTGGCAGCCTTTACCTCGTGGCCTACACGAGCGAGAGCCCTCAACTGGCTGGCTGTACATGAACACTGCAGAATGCAAGCTTATCTGCAGGAGGAACAACCTGAGCACAAAAATTCTAACCAAAGGCTCATGTCATGATTCCTTGCTCCACGAGGATTCCTCCATACTCCGTCCTCCGTACCCCTTGAATTCCGTGCTCGGAGCTTTGCTTCGAACGAGTCTCACAAGAGTTGAAGAGGCAGACAATGACAGTCAATACTCGCTTGATATTACGCCACAAACAAGCAAGAAGCAGTCACTGCTGTATGAAATGTGTCAAGAAAACGTGGCAGCTGCACACCTTCCCTGCGGAAAGAGTTGCATGCCGTCAACCTGTCAAACCCAAATTTGGAGTCGCGCTTGGCTAAGTTGGTTGGTTGTCTGCAATCGTGCTGACGGGCGTCGTCCGATTGTGAATCAGAATCCTCACTAAATTTTCGATGACTGCGGGGATCATGACTTGGCGACGATGGATGGTGGGGTCGTAATCCGATTCTGGGGAAGATAGAGCACATCATATCACACAATCCGTCAACGAATCATCAGAGTACCGTCTATTCTGACTGCATCACCCCCGAAACCAAAATACTTTCGAGAGCATGCATTGACAGTCCAAAAATGGTTGAAGCTTCAAGCTTAAAATACTATTCTGGACGCTGGAACAGGATCGGGACCCTGAACGTCGCTACCAGACCAAACCGCATGATCATGCCAGAAATATCCAGCGCTTCTGCTTCTTCTTCCACAGGTTCCCGGGTCCGGACCCTTCATGCCCACAAAGCCTAAAGCGAATAAACGCCAGTTGCACTCTCAACGCCTGGGCTATCTGCAAGTTTGCGGCAAACACAGTACAGTAGAGGACAGTACAGAAACCGTAGATTTATGGTAATGGGAACGGATTTTAGCCGTCCACCAATGGCCGCTTGCTAACTGTCAATCCCACAACTCTTCCTGAGGTGATTCGTTTTCGGAGACTCAAGATTCCAAGAATCCAAATACGCTCGAGATCCTAATTGCTGACTGCTCAGTGCTTATCCTCAAAACCGAAACTTAAAATATATTGTTTCTCAAATTTCGGCAGCAGAGGTTAGCCGCGCCTGAAGTTAAGCCGAGCTACTGAACTCATACTGGCAGGTTCGGGATCCTCGGGTTATCCCTCGTGGATGCCTCGATGAAGGCCAAGAAAATAACGGTTGGCGAAAATTGGCAAGACATGAGCCTTGCGTTCACATCTAGTCCATGGTATCTCTCATGGATGTCTCACCAACATACGATTGCCAGCCTTCTCCACTCCCGCAAGGTCACTTCTCACCTGATGTCTCCGCACCCCGCACCTCCAACATGAGCACTCCCAAATCAAGTCCCAAGCATCCGATTGCTCAGGGTCCCTTTCCTCCAACCAGAGGATCCAGAGGCACAAGTGAACTTTCTTTTTCTTTTTACCACGCGACGAGGCTGATGCCAATTGCAGCCAAGAGCTTGGCGCCGGCCGCCACCAGATTGAAGTGCTAGATTTCTAAGCCAGAAACAGATCGGAGAAAAGAGCTAAAAGTGTGAAGGTCCCGGATCAATGGAAGACTTCGCTGTCCCTTCTCTCGCTTCGCAAGTTTCGCACCTCAGCCAATAGTTCAGCATCCGGCTGAATGGAAATGGGCCTGGCATGGAATGATTGGAGAATGCCCTCGCCCGTGATTTGATTGTTTGGTTGGTGTCCTTCGGTCGTCGGTCGTTCGGTTCACAAACTTATCTTGATTCATCAAGGCTGTCCCAAATATCTTCTACTTTCGGGCTGAGAAACAAAGACGAATGCCGAGTCCCGTATATCTTCACATGATACACATACATACAGTAGGTGCGAATCGCTCCACACTTTGGGGCGGTGCGCAGGTGAGAGAGTTGCGGATGTGCAACAGACCAAACTCCACGATGTGCCAGAAAGAGAAACGAGAATGCCGCCGCTTGTCTGTAACGGGAGACCCACTCCGATGCGAGATACGGTCGTCCAACGGGTGCGAGCCGGGAGCGGAACTGCAGCAGGTGCAGGAAGCCCTGTTCCGCGCCGGTCTTCCAAGGAAGCGACGGAGCGTGCACGTGATATCGAAATGAGAGGGCCGATAAGAGATGTGATATCGATTTTTCTCTTTCATTCGGCCAGGTACCTGGGTTCAAGTCGAGATGAAATGGGATGAAAGGAGATGAGACATATCATGATAGGGTAGGTCGTATGATACTATCGTTGAAGGAACAGGCTAACTTTATATGTTCGTTTGTTGCAATGATAGGATATTGTCCGATATTCCATTTCGCAGGGAGCTCCTAGCTCTTTCCTCTTTTTCCAGCAGCAGAACCTCAAGCATCAAAATATTCGAGTAACAACCCGATTCCCCGATATCGAGGCTCCTCGCATTCGCAATCTTGGATCTTCACCACCTCATCTTCCTTAATACCCATCTTATCCTTCCACATTCAACCTAGCTGCCGGCGCCATCATCGTTGGAGAACTCCGCAAACGACCTTATATTATATTCCCATATTGAACACAATTCATCCCATCTATCCCCAACCGTGCAAACCTTGCCATATCCTTCATTAATCAACGCTTTCGCTCTCGCTTCGAGCAAAACAAAATCCTCCGCACCAATGGAGATCACCTCATCTTAATTCATCTATTCATAATATATGAAAATCCTCGGCCGCAGTCCGAAAATGGCGCAAGAGTAATCTGTTCCAAACGGTCGTTCAAAGGTCAAACGTGATAAAAGACGCAATATGAAACTATGAAACTGCAAACCGAGTATATTTCTCCGCATTAATGATATATGATTTTCCTTATGATTTTTGTCAGGAGTGCATTGGAGGATGATGTGATGAGATGCGGCGTGCGAGGATGAGGATGAGGATGAACTCGGAGAAAGGAATTTCCATGCATAAGGTAATGTTCTTCCACGCCGCTTTGACTTCAAACCTAACCTTCCCTGAAGCGAAGCTTCCCGTTTGTTGAACAGGGGACGGAAGGAAAATTAACGAGGGTGAATGGTGGAAAACGTGGAAACAGGAAAACGTGGCAAGGTGGGATTGTGGACACTGTCGCCTCATTTTGACCCGAGAGAGTGGGAAGGGATTGCTCCGTGTATACTTTGGTTAATACTTGGAGAATTAGGGGGAGGGTTGAGAACTTGAAAATTTGGTGCTCATATGAAGAGACGAGGAGGAAGTTTGAAGATTGAAAATTGAGGACACGTGCTACGATGTCCTTATTACTAGCACCGTGCGCCAGAATTCGATATTGAGATGGATATTAATATCAAATACTGATCTTCATATCAGTCTTAGCGAGACGGGCCAAGATGAGAAAGAAGCATCGAATCAAGAAAAACCACCGAAGAGGACTTTGCTCCCAATTCTAATCACGAATCTCCCGCGCCGTGGAACCCGCAAGATATGGAGTCCTTCATACCCATCAGCACTGTCGATCCAGCTTCAAATCCAACCTCATGTTTAGATTCAAGTTCACATTCACGTTCCATCCCTGCAGGATCTCAAACACATCACTCAACTCAGCTAGTCGCCTCGAACTTTGAAACGAAAATTCTTCAGGCCTCAAACGCGCACCTCCTTTCGCTTCCAGAATTTGAGTTTTGTGTTCTCACATCGCATCTCGTCACATCACATCACATCACAGTGCCGTACCTCAACCAAACTACGCTGCCGTATGGTACAGGACCGTGTGCATCAAACGAGGCTGCGGGCATGAGAGGCTGGTGGCTGCTCGGTGTGATTGATGATGACTCCTTTCCTTGCTAATGTCCGCCTCGTTTTCTCTCGGTCATATTTTCATGTGCTATACATAACCCTTAGATGTGCATGTGAATTATTGAGAGGCGCTCGCGAGCTTCTTTCGGGGGTATGTGATGAGGAGCTAGGCTTTTGTGAGTTAGTTGTGCGAGGAATGAGAGATGCAAGATGGTGGTTTGTAATCAGCGTAGTGTGATGGATGGGGACGGGATCTCGGGAGGGCTTGCCGAGCGAGGAGGGCGAGAGGGGAGAGGTGGGGATGGCGATGGGGATAGGGGGTCTCTAAAGGGGGTGAAGATAAAGATGGGGAGTTGAAGTACGATAAGGTAGGGTTTCAGCAAGGGAGAAAGCGGGGTTTGTTTTTGGTGTTGAGGTTGGGTTGGGATTTCAGTTTAAGAAGTCTGGAAATCTAGTGACTTCTGTTCGAGTGATTTTAGTCTGCGCTTTTTGTTACCTGACTTTTGGTATGATTTTCATTGTTTGTGATTGAGATAGGCGTGCTTCTAATTTCATGGTTTGTTATTGAAACATTCGTTCTTGTTGAAACAATTGTTTTTGTTTGTCGAAGTAAGTGCCAGACCGTACTGTAGACGAATGTTGCGTGTAGAGGGGCAGTGCCAAGAGGCACTGGCCCTACCAAAATGAGAGAACCCTCTTTTATGAGAACACTATTTTCCCTTGAGTCTTCGGACTTAAAACAGCAACTCTAGTCAATATAATTACCGGTACCCTATATCATTCAAACTCCCTAATTACTTGATTCATGATGATTTAATAAATATTTTAAGGGGATCTTGATGCCATCTAAATCAAGCGAGCTAAGTCCATGTACCACGAAGAAATCAACTTGACTACGCCCTACATTATGTGGATATCAAATTCGTCATATAAAAGATGAAGTAGAACCTAGCGTAAAGTGAAACATAAACTATGGAATTCAGAGTTAATCGCAACAGTCTCTCCTTTAACTCCCAAAGCCGATACTAGGACTCTCAATAAATAAGCACCATTGTGTGACTCGGTGAAATTCCCTCTTATATCAGCGTACTCACCAAATATCAGACTCGTCCGCATAATCCGCCCCGCTTGCAGTAGTGAAAGCTTCTGGCTTGGGCTTTGCGGGTACTAAAGTCGAAGTCCACAAAAGATGGTTCTCAATCACACCTTCCGAAATCTCTGTTAGCATTGGGCTATTCGGAGACAAAGTGATAAGCCTGGACGGATCCTCTGTCAGCAGCAGCAACTTTTTCATCCTCCAAGTGCTCTGCATCGGATTCGTTAACATGACCTTAAATATAGGAACCAGAGACTTGTCATCCACAATGCGTTTTAAATACTCCAACGCAATCTTTAAATCGTTAAACATCATATCGATATCGAAGAATGAGACAGAGTCGATGATGCAGTATATTGTTGTTTCCGTCGGGAACTGAGAGACCAGTGAATGAAGAACCTCACAGAGACTTTTCAAATCGTGTTCTTCGAGATCCTGAAGGTAATTGCGATTGTCGATGAAGTCTAGACTCAGATGATCTATCTTTACTAGCTTCATCACAAGCTGTATAATGATAGAGCGAAGGAGGCCATTTGGGCCACTCCAGAGATCTGTGCGATCTACATGTACCCCGCAAAAGAAATAAACTATGACTTCATTAGGGTAGACTTTGAGCATGCTAGCGATGAAGGTCGCACTGAAGACAGATATTGCAGATAGCCTTGCAAGATCAGGTGTACGGAGGTTGGCGTTGACGAGGATTAGGTTGGAGTGATAGTCGTTGATCCATTGGAGAAACCTGTCATGTCGTAGCAATGACTGGACTTGGCTCTGAACATTTACCACGACTCGGCCCTTCTCGACCAGCGCTTGTTCGAAGTCCTCAGTCGCGTGTTCAAACGCCATGTTGAGGTTGGGTGGCTCATTGGAGTGCGATTGGGTCAATATCTGGCAGAGTCGCGATGGACTGACTACTGCTCCTCGTTTTTGACCCTTATAGGCCATTCTTCTTGGCATGAAACTCTCAGTTGTGTCTTCACGTTCTCGCTTTTCAAAAAGAACCTGGAGAACGTCTTTGAGATAGTTTTTGGCATTTAGTCGGGCATCTTCCAGTAGGGCTTGGCGCACGGTGATTTGTTTTCTCTTGTCGGAGGCGACTATCAGGCTGCAGAGCGCTTGGTGTCTCCTTTCATTTTCCCTTGTCTCTTGCTCTATGCACGTGACGGTCACATCCATTCCTCTCCTGAGATATATGGTGTCATCCATCACTTGTGCTACGCCGGTATGAGTTTGGGCAGCAATCTCATACGTCTCATCGACCCTCCCAGCTGTATATTGGGACAATATCTCTGTATTTCCGATCGACTGGTCCCGAGCGGCATTGAGAGCGCGTTCAAATTGCTCAGTGGCATCAGTCACCTTTTGGAGAATCTGTTCAGGCTTTGGAGGTATCTTCCTATCTCTTGATTTAGAGAATTTGCGCCCTTGAGATGTGGTCAGCTAGTAGTCCCCCTGGTTGGATGATTACCTACAAACTGATTTCTCCTTAGAAGTCAAGAGTATCATATCGTCTATGCACTGAACGACAGTCTCGTAGAGACGTTTCGCACATGCATCTACCTCTAGGCTGGTCAGGAATCTCTTTCGGGTTGGGTCGACCCTGAGTAGTGCATCTCGTAATCCTGCAAACGTGTTGAAAATCTTCTTTCGTCTGTCGTTGGAGCCCTCAGCCAGCTGGGCAAATGTTAGTCCCATGGTCTCAAGAATAATTATCAAACACAAGTGGCGAACCTTAAAAACTACCGCAAGGCCTGTTTTCACCATGGCAATTCCGTAAGCGTCTGGTATAATATTGAGCCATCCATCGAGATCATTCTTGGCGTCCCCCATCTTATACCAAATTGAATGCCATGTTCCCTTAGTGGCATCAGTATGCCCCTTTTGCGCCTGATTGATCTTTTCACATAATCCATCCCATGTATCGCCTTCATATTGAATGCCAAGGGTTGTGGGTATGTAGGCTCTTAATGCTTGTTCCAATTGTCTGTACCTCTTCGTTAGACCATGTTTTGGGTGTCCTTCGCAGATTTGCTTTAGATTGAAACAACTTACAGATATACCGGTAGAGAGTGTACAAACTTGCCATGTTCCCAATCATATTGTGATAGACCTCCAAAAGCATTATGGACCTTTGGAGCTTCTGTGTTAATGAAGTCTACTGTTGTGGTAACATCTCTTGTGCTAGGATCTCCCCACAGTGAATCCATGGCATACGATATAAACTATAATGAGCTGCGACGAGGCTCTGAAGTTGATGGAGTGGATCTAGAAGCCGTAGAAACAATGGTTGACCGTGGTGGGTCCGAGGCTGGAAATCTCGACCTTAGTATCAATATCAATCCAACGGCACGGCAAATCGTGTTTACGATCTCACTCCTCGAATGCCCTATTATTAAACAATTCTCGAAGCACTGAGCCTGCATTAGGGCATTTAGTGAGGCTGCTCGTAAGGAAATAGAAGAGTGCTTCTCGCGTCGATAACCGCCTTCTTATATCTATTTCCAGTTAAGAAAGGTATATTCATTGGCTGGGCAAATCCGCGGTTGGTCAAGCTGTGTTGCATAACTGCTGCATTGCAGTCCCATTAGCTTGGACCGCGGAGTCTACTATAAATGTCTTTCCAATATGGCATGTTAATACCCCACCAGCCCGATTACTGCGAATTACAGTCCTTCTTCATGAGTACCATTCGCCCCAAATTTACCGCGCGCAAAGTGTGGGCTGCACGACTCCTGCAGATTAATCGCGCTCGAAGCCTGTCAGATTGTATCAGAATAAGCCTCCATGCAGGTGAGTCAAATCATCCCGCATCCCAGCTGAGCTGGTGGCTCGCCAGCCTCATTTAAGTTGCCAAAGAAGTTTACTTACAAGCAAGGCTCGCTCACTCTCTAATATTGCGCATGGTATTTCAATTACCAGAAGCCCCTAAAAGTCGTGTCTAACCCGACAGGAATATACAGTTACCTCAAACACAGTTGCTGCTGCTTCATTTTCCACCAGCCTCGAACATATCAGTTCTTCCAGCCATTTTAGCTCGGGCTCTTAGTTGAGCAAAACCATCATGGCAATTCCAGAAGCTATTGCCCACAAAACGATCGGCGACTCGGCAACCTCCTCGCTAGAATGCCCCTTCCCAGCAGCACATTCTTCAAACAGCATCGCAGACGAAGCGTCTAGTAGCAAAGTACCACCCTTAACAGAAGCCGACAATGCCCAAGCGCGAACACTGCTGGACAGCAACCCAGAATCAATCCCAAAGGAAGAGCCTTCCTTACTGGGAAACCTTACACCTCTCAATACTGGTCGCTTGACCGAAAACAGCAAAACTCCTTTTGGTGATCGCGAGAATGATGAGAAAGTCAACTCCGAAACAGGTCGAATTGATGACGAATCATGGGAAGCGCATCGACAAAATATCCCCCTACTAGTCGAAGTCAAGTACCTCGACTTCGAACAATTCAAAAACCGCTACTACCCTTCCGAAGGCCTCGAAATCATCGAAGTACTTCGCGGGCACCAGCACCTCGCACAAGAAGTAACAAAAGAGCAACACCGACGTCGATCACATAAGAAATATGAGACTAAGACAATTGATGCAGAAGCAACCTGGATTCAAAGGATTCGGATCCAATCACCGCAAATTCTGACTCTGTTGTCACGCTTAACTGGTCATCATGAGACTTGGAATGTCCAGAGACCAAGGACGTTTTTCAGGCCATTCAGGGCGTTCCATTATCATTTAGCGAATGTGAAAGAATGTCTCAAGATTCTGGAGGAGAGGTACGGAGAGGTTGATGCGCTGCAGGAGGATGGGCAGAAAGAAGCTGCTGCGGAGACGGAAATGGAAATTAAAGCTGAGGCTCAGATCCAGGATGAGAATAGGCAGCAGAATACATTGGCTACTTTGGAGCCAATGGATCCGGAGGAAGCTCTGGCTGGAGACTCTATGGGCTCGGTCACGGCGCTTAAACATGTGCGGAAGTTTGTTGAGTTCATGGAGGAAAACATAGAGCCGCTGTGGGCACGCGCTGCTGGAACAAATCATCGCAAGGTTCGTTTCTTCGACTTGTATATGTCATTCCAAGTAGGCGAGCTGCTCTATGTTCCCCCAGTGTCAGATGCGTCACAGAGCTCGGATATTGCTAAGCCGCCCACGGTCAAAATGTACCAAACCACCTGGAAACTCTACGCTATGGTGGGACCGAGATTCAACGATGAAGTCCCGGACGACATTCAAATGAGCCCTAATGATGCTATGTGTCTTTATACCTACTACATCGATTACGATGGGTCCACATATGGACCAGTTGAACATGGATTCCAGATCCAGACCTACGAAGGCGAGAAGGACATAACCACACTTCCAATCTACCCCATGCGTTTTCACAAAGATTACAAAGAGATGAGTGCCAAACTCCAGAAGCAGGGAGAAACGTTCCAAAACGTCGTGAGAGAAAAGCATCATTACTACGACGGATGGACGCTCATGCATGGGCCAACGGGAGATCCTAAGCTAGAATACCGAAACAACTCCGAGCACATTGACGGCGATGTAATGATTGACTTTGTCGAAGGGTATAAGGCGGAATCATCCATTAAGCCGCCGCAGCTAGGTGACTTAACGGAATTCGACGACCGAGACTGGCCGCATGGAGAAGATGAGTTGTTGATAAGACACTGGGCTGATGGGCCACGATCCAAGTTGCTCGGTGAAACCAAGGAGGTGACACAATTAGGTGAATGGTTCGGAGAGTACTCGAGAATCCGCCATGAAAAGGAGAGCCAGTTTCTCACCGCATTCGAAGCAAGAGAAGTAAGAAATGTCACGAAACTTGAAGGAGATGACCTCACTCTTTTGCCATGCCGCGTCGTCGCGTACTCTTTCCGGGAGCGCAAGTTCGTTATGGTTGACATCAAGGGATTAGTTCCGGTTCCTGCACCCCGTAACGTTTTCGAAGACCTCAAGATTGATCGAGATCACAAAAGTATTCTCAAATCCGTAGTAAAAGCCCACTTTGGAAAGCAAGATCGCCAGAAACAACAGCCGAGTGTCAGCTTGAATCATGACTTGATTCGAGGCAAGGGGTCTGGCTTGGTCATTCTTCTCCACGGTGTTCCTGGTGTGGGTAAAACAGCAACCGCTGAGGCTGTTGCTCAAGCTAGCAAGAAGCCTCTCTTCGTTATCACTTGCGGTGATCTTGGTATTACCCCAAAAGACGTCGAAACCTCTCTTAGGGATATTTTTCGTTTGGCTCATCTCTGGGATTGCGTATTATTGCTTGATGAAGCTGACGTCTTTCTGTCGCGGCGAGAGCATAGTGACTTGAAACGAAACGCGCTTGTATCAGGTGAGCAACTGATGAGGCATCCTAGCAGCCCCTTCATCCCGCTGACACCCCGTTAGTATTTCTTCGCGTGCTTGAATACTATAGCGGAATTCTGTTCCTCACTACCAATCGGGTTGGAGCTCTTGATGAAGCTTTCAAATCTCGTATCCATATCAGCTTATACTACCCACCGCTGAACAAGACCCAAACGCTCGAAATATTCAAGGTCAATATGCGAAAGCTGCGTGAAATAGAAAACGAGAAGCAAATTCTGCAGGCTGGGGGAGATCCGGAAGCTCCTAAGCGGCCATTATTGGAGATTGATGAATCTAGTATCGAGACCTTTGCAAAATGGCATTTTGATAACCGTGAGCAGCATGAAAGGTGGAACGGAAGACAGATTCGCAACGCTTTCCAGATTGCCTACTCGCTTGCGGATTTCAACATGGAGAGTGACCATCTGGAGGGTTGGTCTGACGATGCCGATCGAAATAGCGGTAAGAGTGGAAACGATCCCCAGATGACAGTTAAATTGAACGATCAACACTTTAACGTTGTTGCTAAGACTATCGAGAAATTCGACGATTACCTCAAGGAGGCCATAGGAGGCACTGACCGGGATAAAGCCCGAGCGCAGCTCCTTCGAGCGGATGACTATGAATACGCTCCATCGAACCAGGGTCCCGTCTATCGTCCTCAGCTGCCGAGGACTCAACGCCAAAGTTCTCCAGCGGTGTTTTACCGCCATGCGCAAGAGTCTCCTTCTGTTCGATCAACTCCTCCTCAATACAGAGGCCAGCGCCAGCCGCAAAAGCCTGCTCCTCGCCGACAGGAATATCAGCCTACGCAGCAACGTCCACAGCCACAATCGCGACAGCGACTGGCGCCTCAAGGGCCGGTGCAGAATGAAGATAATAAGGCCCTCCGATGTGACTCTTCTCCGTTGACCGAACGTGCGAAGCTGGGCCACCAAGGTGATTCGGGATACGCTGGATGGGGCACCCCCAGTCCTGACCCCTTCTCAGAGGAGGGCTGCGTAACAGAAGAGACGGGCGAGTATGAAGAGTTTGCCGAGAGTGACGGCCAGTTTTATAACGAATACGAGGCGGACTCGAATTATAGGAGATAGTGATGGTCCAAAGAGAGGAGAGAGGAGCTCAAATTGCTAGTCTGCGGTGTGCCGTCGAAATGTACCATAGCTGAGATCAACTAAAATTGACCTTCTTGCAAAAGCAAAGCATGAAGTCTGGAGTGCAGGAAATATGATCTAAAGGCTTGATCGGGTGCGTGTAAATACCCTTTCCCAAAGCAAGACCAATGAAACCTGATGTGAATAAACGAAGCAAATTGTTCGCTCTATTCATGATGAGAACATTTTTCGACCATAAGACTCATTCGAAAGCTGCGAGTAATACCTAGATAACGATTCCTAATAGTATAGCAAAGCCCCTATGAATACTCACTTCAAGGAAGTTTCTCCAGTGGGCGCAGCTGGGCAAGCGTCGCAGAATGGAATTATAACGCCAAAGCTGAAAATTTGCCCATTGAGTGGGGATTGTATGGCTCGGTGAAGAAGTTTATAGGATTTTGCCATTGAGGCTGAAAGCTTCGATGCGAAGCCCTGCGGTGCTGCAGGTGCTGTACGGAGAATGCTACCAAAAGTCATGAGGCTATCCCATTGAGCGATTTAAATGACAGAAAGGGAGATGAAGAAATGGATCAAAAAGCAAATCCTGGCTGTTTGGTCGACTAAGAGTTGCAAGTGACAATGTTTGATGGTATAGGGCTTGGACGCTGTAGACTGCTATAAATATAGTGGTTTAGAGCATTTCACTGCTTGTAATGACCTGTAATAATATGTTTTATCCTCTAGCAGTAATCTGTGGCTATAGGGGCTGATGCCTTATAGTTTCATGAATTTTGGTAGCATTCTCGTAATTTAATAATATAATTATCTTTTAATCGAATTCTTTGGCATTCCAAATTTGAATTATAAATATAAATTATTATAACATTATTAAAAAGCTTATTATATTATCAAATATGAGCGTAGTTGCACCCATTTATAGATTTCTAAATTAGGACAATCGTCGTATAAAACAGCGACCAAACCCGCTGGAATTGGCGGCCATCGCATGTAAACATTACGTTTAAGTAAAGAAATCGTAATTCCAAAGTTGTAGATTATAATGGTGCGTTGAAAGAAGGAGGAAGCTACTCCGCCATATTAGGAACTTCACTTTAGATATCTGCACCTGCCAGGTTGCTTCTCTCATAGTTATTGTCATGCCCCGCCGCACCACCCCACCCCAAATAGATGATGTTCAAATTAATTTCACTTAGTAAATCCTAATAACAACAAATCCAAGGTTAGAAGCTAGGTTTCAATATCCAGGGCAGCGGCACTGCAATCAGGGTGAAGGTATATACATCCTTTTTAATCCAGCCTCGTTACTTAGCTCTTCGAGTCTCAAAGTCTACTTTATTAGCTTAGCGACGAGGCTTTACTTATTTAGTTTTGAGTCTTGAGGGAAACTCTAGACACTCTAGGCACCACATCAACAGAGAAAATGTTATTTAGAATTCGAACGTTAGATGTTATCAATCATTGCCGTAAAATTATGCTGCCTTGAGTCTGGCTACTTTACCCATGCTTGGTGGGCAATGCCTACAATGCGTCACAAAATTAGGATGTTGATACTGTCTTTTTTTTTTTAAGGTGAGGGGTTGCTCATTCCAGCCCATTTGTCCTAATCCATTGTAACTTTGCCGCATGAAACAACTTACCAAAAGCATGCTAACCTCTTTTGACTCGCTCGAAGATTTGGAAGATCTAAAAAGATTATTCCTGGAGAATTTGGCTAGGCTACCAGTTTTTATCGCATTTCTGCTCTTCAATAGAAAGCAATTTCAAATGACGCGCTTCAAGGTAACATTAGGCTCAAGAATTTGATTTGATTTTTTCAAAATCATGCTTGAATTGATCGATGAATTGAAAGTAAGATGCCAATATCCAAAAAATTTGCGAATCGACTTGCGAAAACGCATATATATTGTCAGAAAATGCTTCCAGAGTATCTCGTTCCCTATTTTCCCGACTTCCGACACGCCCAAAATTTATGACTGTCTGGTCGTCTTTCCAAGAAGGACAACAAAAAATCTTCCCCACAACCGTATTCGCTCATTCCCTAATAAAGTCTAATTGTCGTCTAGGATTGTGGTGGAGATAGGAAATCCATCTGGGCAATGTAGCACCGAACTACTCCATCGACTGAGGATGCGAGAGGAGTCGAGATGTCAAAGTTGAAGTCGCCACCACCATTAAGAGTAGGACCCCTTTCATACATTAGCAAGGATGATAGTCAATAGTATGAAAATGAGTTGATGCTTACGTGTTACACCACGCTGTATTCGTAGTGTTGATCTCAATGAGGATGTCTCTCCATGAGAGAGGTCCAAAGTCCCACTGCCCAGCCTGCTGAAGCTCGATTGCGAAGAGTGCCTAATGCTTGATTAGAAAATGTCTTAGTCAACCTAGGACTTAACTCACAGCTGTGTATGCCTCACCACGAACCGATTCTTCGTTGAGTTAGTGATTTGGGTGATTCACAGCACGAGCTTCTCATGTGGGGATTTGGTGACTTACGATCATTGGTAGCAGGATCAAAGATGAATCCACCGCTGAAAGCTACCTCACCCGCAGCTTGGCCCACAGGTCCTGGGATAACCATGTAGTTATTATACCACTTCATATTGAAGGTGTTGAGAGAGAAGGTATTTGTCAAAGTGTCTCCAGGGTAGACTATGAGGTTGATTAGCTCCTCATCTTCAAAATATGATATTGAACATTAACCTCTCATAGAAGGAGCCAACTGCTTGTCAGGACTAAATGCCACATTAGAAAACATCATTCAGCTTTATCTTTTACGGGAACACACTTGCAGCAGTAGAACGGTTCCAAGAACCATTCTCCTGGAGAACCATTTGCCAAGACATTCTGAAATACACCGTTGCCTGAAGTAGGCTGCATACCAGGCCAGAGAAACTGAATAGCGTTGGAGTTCGAGTCAGGGGAGCCATGAGGAATGATCATCGTGCTTTGGAACTATGATTTTGTCAGTCTTCAAGTTCAGCGAATTGTGATGAAGAGTTGTTAGAATACTCTGAGAATATTTGCATCCGCAGCGGCACCAAGCCATAGCCCGTGGAATCTGAGATTCTCGATAGAGTTAACACCTTTGGAGAAGATACTTAAGAGCACAATCGCAAGGGCAACGAGAGATTGCATGATGGTTGGTTCAGCTTTGGTATGCTATGCTGTATGATGTCCGCCTGCGAGGGGATAGCGCAAAACAGAGGTTGACTTGCGTCGTAGGAGCAGGAGTTGAGGAATGTGAAGTAGCTTTGGGCAGTTTGGAGGAATATCGTGGCCATTCAAAGTCTCCGTAGAAAGATGCTATTATTCAAAGACTTTTAATTAATTTGGCTAAGGAATCAAAACTGCTTGTCGAGCTAGAGGATGGGACTGTTTAGATACTTTCTCGCTTAGTAAATTGAAAGTGGAACGATATTTGCCTTCTACTCCGGAAGCGAGGGACACAAGAGCAGGTGCTTAGACTATTAAGGCTCTGTTTATGTCTTTAGAGTATCTGAATAGTTTGAATAACTAACATTTGGAATTCTCCCTTTGAGAGACTCATCTTCCGGTGACTAGCACAATATTCCAACGCCCTTGGTCCTATAGGTGTACCATAACAATATTCCTGGGCACCCTATCGAGCATTCGCCTAGCTTAGAGTTTCAACTTCGTTTTGACTTTCGGGGACACAAAGGTCATATTGGCGATGTAACAGGAAGTTGTGTTATTAGCCGCTGATATTTGAGGCTTCGAGAATTGATAAGTGAATTTCTGACCGCCATTCAGAGTTGGGCCACTTCAGCGAATGAGTCAGCTTCTTTTGAGTAATTTTTGTCCACATTGAATAATATCCGCATTGAACACTACTCACGTGGTACACCAGTTGGTGTCAGTCGTGTTGATTTGAAGGAGAATATCTCTCCATTCAACAGGCCCCCAGTTCCATGTGCCATTCCCTTGGAGTTCGATGGTCATGATAGCCTGCGCAGTTGTAAGTAAATTGCTTTAAGTAACGAGCTGGTTTGATGTTCTGCACCATTGTAAAATGATCCCCGATTGTTGTGCCTAGAGAGAATTAGTAATGTCCAGAACTTATTCATTGCTTTTTGCCTTATTCTAGTTTTCTGAAGCACTTACGGTCGTTTGCAATAGCATTTTGGTCAAAGCTGACGCCATAACTGAGAAACTTCTCCCCACTAGCATAACTAGCTTTGCTAGGGCGTACTATGTAAGTGTCGTTCCACTTTCCAGTGTCTTTGTCAAGCGCAAAGGTGTTTGTGACTTTATCCCCAGGATGAACTAATTTTATATCAGCATTTTTCTATACTTACATAGGAGCAAAAAGAGATTACCCTGGACCTCTTTCGACAATCCAACAGCTGGGCTGCCCTGCATGTTAGGTATGCTGTCTCGGAATTTGAATCATTGCGGAGGAGAACGAACTTGCAGCAATAAAAAGGCAGTTGCCACCACTGTCCAGGACTACCACCATTGGTGACTACGTTCTGAAGAAGGCCTATGCCTTGAATACCAGGCCAAAAGGATTGAACTTCATCATCGACTGTAGAATCCGGTGATCCAGGCGGGATGATCAACGTGCTACTAAACTGGAGTTGATCAACGATCGATCTAGAGAATCAAGATGATGTTATACCTTTAGGATATTGGAGTGGGGACCCGCACTTAGCGAGAGTCCGAAGAACCTTAGATTTTTGATTTGAGCTTCAACAAACAGAGCCAGTATGCCAAGGACCATGAGGGCGGAAATTGGAATCAACTGCATGGTAAGCTAGATTGACGTTGATGCTCTTTGTTTTGTTCTTGCTTGCCAAAATACCTTGGTGTGCTGCAAGTGCAAACGGCGGCTGTAACAAAGCTATTGGAACTTTTGAATAGTAAAAGAACTTTTGAATAGTAAAAGAACTTTTGAATAGTAAAAGAACTTTTGAATAGTAAAAGAACTTTTGAATAGTAAAAGAACTTTTGAATAGTAAAAGAACTTTTGAATAGTAAAAGAACTTTTGAATA